>KB663644.1:377854-445909 GCA_000349025.1 Anopheles minimus | reverse complement strand
TTTTTACGGTTTTAGGTTGCACACAGAGCGGACAATGCGTAGCTAAGGGCTCAAAAAACTAAACTATGAACCAGGATGATGAAAAACTTCAGTACAAATCAAGTACAAATTATTTTGAGAAAATGAAACACATGTGAAAAGATTTTCTTTCATTAAACCACTGTTTGATCACTTCTAAACCATTAAATCAATGCGAAACTTACTACGAAATAGTTATTTATGATGGTTTACCGACGAGGTTGAGTTTTTTAATGTCCGGAAAATTTATAACATCTGAGGAACCGGAACACCAAAGTAGGGCTATGTTACTACCTGAAATTAGACAAAATGTATGAATTGATTGACCCATTTTCCATTCCGATCAATACTTTTACTGTCCCATGTCTGTTACGTCCCCAATTCGTTTTGTAGTTCAGTATATACAGGAAGACGCATATTTTCTTGGACTCACTATGTAAGAAAGAAGCGCATAGAAGCAGGCTGCAGATAAAAGCAGCAAGTGATGCATGGAGCTGATTAAAAGTTCAGTTGATGATATAATTTTAATGATCTTATTTTATATTAAGTGTTGAATCTTAACTTAGGAAAAGTGCTCCTTTGCTCAGTAGAATAGAATCGGTTCAAATAATTAGAAAAGAGTTGTTTTCGCTCTTTGAAATCTTTGTAATATGTTTCAAAGAATCAACAAGCATTTGATGCGTGTGTTGTGCTCAAAAATCATATCAAAAACAATATCAGTCCATCTTGCAACCATCCTAAGACGCCTTTATCGGGCATCAACTCTTCTTCCCACTACACGCCACCACAATGCTTGCCTAATGAGCGATTAATCACAATCTTACCACACGTCCGTTCCAGAAGCGCCGTGCACGGACCGGAAGTCATGTGCTGTCAGTATGTGAGGCATAAAAGGCTTCCCGGTGGTAGCAACATCAGCAGCGGCAGCAGCATTAGCAGCAACAACCTTTCCGGCTCAGAACAATGGCAAACTGCTGTCAACCGCAGAACCCGAAGGTACCCGAAAGGATGCTTGGTCCGGAAGTAGGACAAACCTCTGTCTTCCCGATGGCGTTAGGAGATGAAATATTCCTTGCCAGTGTGTACGTGGTACGTGGATAGGAAAAACCTGGCGCCCTGGTTGCTGCACTGGAGCAGAACGGATTACTGGTCGACGTGGACCATTTTTACTTGACGCAGTGACAAGAGTGCAAGGTTAACGCAAAGGGGCAGCACGCAGGCAAGGCACACTTCCGTCTCGGGATGACATAATGTTTGTAATAAACTGTAATATGAATGAATGTGGTCTACTTCATCATGCGCATCATGTGAGATGCACAGAGACGTGGAAATTCGATGTCACTTCGTGCATCTCCGGTGGCACTGTTTTCGAATGCTCCGGGAACTCGATGGAAGTTTCCGTTGGTGGTGTACCAGCACCGGGGTGTTAGTAGTTTTGCCAGCAACTGATGGTTTTAGTCTCGGGAAACAGACAGACGTCACGCATTTGTCGCTGTCACAGTGCATCCGAGCGCGTAATATCGCATATTCCCCGGTGCCCATTTAGTGCGGTAAAGTGCACCGGGCGAAACGTTGTAAAAACTCACCCGCGGGAAAATCACCCACTGCGAAAAATGTGTTTGAGGGGTATTTTTGTAAAAGAAAATGTAAAAGAAAAATGCTAAAAGACATAAACTAAACCGAAAGTAGAAAACATCGTTACGTCGATCATAATGCCAATTATTGGTAGAATTTCTTTGAAGATATTTTGTAGCTATCCAAGACAAATATGTTTTTACATATTTTAGTACAAGAGAAATGGAATGCAATAGATATATTAGAGCACATAGCTGCCATTATACTTAGCAATATTTCAACTATTAGTACACCGCATATCCTAGCACTGTTATTCGGTTACCTTCACGTTATGCTCATTATGCATGTTCTCTATTTGAATGGTTTTATTTGTGTAATTAGAAAAAGCTCCTTGTTTTGAAGACATAACTCAAAAGGTTCTGTGTCGAGGGATCGGACTAGCTTGTCTACTTTTCAACATAGCGTTGGATAGGGCCATTTGCGTCTCGGGGGCAAACATTTCGGGGCTATTTTCTATAAGATTTGGCAAATCTTAGCATATACTGATTTCACAAACATCAACGGTTTAAGGCTCTCAAAATTAGCTCCTAACTCTCTGAGTCTGGAATTCTGGAAACTCCCATATACGAGACTTTTTTCATTGAAGAAGGGCCAAACCGTTTACCTTATATATACGAGACCTTTGAAGTTATCTAAAATTTTTCTTGACGAAAATCAAAGACCGACATTAAAATTGAAGTTGAGGTATGCGCTAAGGGGATGGCCGTCATCTGATCATTCTACGATCTAAACAAACTTCTCACACATAACCAATAAGCCGCGATAGAGAGATTGTTGTCATGTCATATCATGTTATTTGCGAATGACACCGAACAACCCAGCCCGTATAGAATTATTACGCCGTCGGCATAAGCTGAAAAAGCAGGAGCCCAAACCTGAGGACTAGTGATGTCATCAATACGTCCGCCATAAGGGCCAGAATGATGGATTAGCTGACGACGGTGCTCGACTGCAAGTGGTTTGGAGGAGGCCAAGATTGCGAAACGTCACGATGTCTTTCCATTTATATTTGCTAAAACATTTTCTCTAAAAACTGTTATGAGTATTTTTATTATTCGCAGAATAAAATGTGCTTTCTTTAGTGCTTCAGTATTTCTTCTATATTAAAGATGTTTTGATGTTTTGATATTAAAAAAAGTAATTTATTATTTATCTTCCATTATCCTACAATCTTGTTGTACGTATAACATTTCTCAAAATGTGATGTATTCGCCATGTATTTAAATGAAAGATCCACATCAACGGTTTAATCGTTCCCCATGTACGATTACGTGCAGTTGCAGCATCTTCTTTTCACCGAACGGGCGAAGAACAAAACGCAGAAAATCAATACCATTACTTCCAACGATTGCGGTCCGTACGTTAATATTGACGAGCTCTAAAGGAATTGTGAATGCAATCAGTGAAGTAGCGCTTTCATCATTGGTAGACCCGCGAGAAAATAGCCACTGGCCAGTCTCGGTACGTTACGAAAGGTAGATGACGATCTAAAACGCACGGAATGGCTGTGGCTAGAACGGAAAAGCAAAAAAAAAGCCCGTTTGCATGTCATCCCAACAGGGGATCGCTGCCAGCAATCGTAAATTGTTGGTCCGTTTTTGCCCAGCACCTACGGCTTCACGTGTGTGTGCATTCTCGTTTGTGATAAAGCGTTTGAAACGTGGTGAATATGAGCATTTTTTGTTTCCCATCGTGCACCATTCTTCCTACACAATGGCAATGGGAAGCATGGCCGGATGTTCCGGTGCACTTTCATTTCACTTCAATCGGACAACGCTAACCACATGACGTGCAAAAAGAACGCTCAACGAGAGTGCTTTGATTCGATGATCTGTGCTGTGTGGCAGATGGGTGAAGAAATTTGCATGTAATATTTGCCGGAGCCTGGCGGGATCGCTTCTTGATTTAGGGCGCACGTAAGGAAAGGCATCGAGCAGCTGCTGGCGAACGGTTCATCATTTGCTTTAATTCGAGTGAAACGAGTGGTAACTTCCGTGGGAGTTGGTGTGATACTTAATGAGACTGGTTTTTAACTAGTATGCTCAAAATGTGTCAATGTTGGATGATGGAAAATAAGAAATATCGACTAACGGAACACTTATAAACTTATGCTGTTCTGAAACGTCTTTTCTTCAGTTTTAACTGCTGATATGAGACTATTGGAGTTCAGTGAAAACGGTGGTTAAATGGAACTGCAAATTGGAAGATAGTGCTCCATGTAATGTTTGCAAATTTGATAAAAACCGCATCCTTCGGGATGCTGAAGAACCTTCTATAGCTGCCAACTTTAGCCATCTAGTGACAGGGCATCATCATGGGATAGGCTCTAAAACGTGATCCATGTTGAACATTCATATTGAATCTGCTCATTTACGTTGGTACGATGCGATCGACGATGCAATATTGGAGACCATTAAGAAACCGTACCAACAATATGCAGCCTGCGGAAATCAGCATCGGGGAGGGATGGTGGAGTGTAGGAAACTGATGTCATTTTGCATTTTTTCCCATGGTGCTTTTAGCGTTACATGTACCGTGGTGCTTTGCACCGTTTTAAGCTAATCATTCAAATGGATGGCAGAAAAAATGCACTATTGATGATAGCTCTCTATGTAAAGACGTTAAGGGTTGTTTTAAAGGTAACAGTTTACTATTAAGAGTGCTATAATTCTCATTAACGCGTCCAATCTGATGGATCGTATGCTTTTATGAATTCAAAAGCTACATATTTATTGCCTACCAATAATTCATGTTCCATTATTGATTATAAATGTTTAGGATCAGTGTGTAATTTCTAATTGTTGCCTAGAGTTTAGAAAAGAACTACATTTTCTCAACAGCATGTAAACTTATTGTTGATGTATTATGATGAAAATCAACAAATAATACTGATGCGGGATTTTTTTTTAAATATTTTTATCATCTTCATTCCATCTTCCTTTTTTTGCAATCATTAATGTTATAGAATGTCTTACCAAAAATAGTTATATTGTTTCAAAATACACAAACATGAAATGTCATCCAAAATTTCCATTCGACTATCCGAGATGTACGGTTCCACACATAACGGATTCGGAGATACACTGTTTGCAAACACTTTTTTATCAATTTAGTTTTAGATTTCATGATGTGTTTGTTAGTAAGATCAAATGAAAATTACCGTGGTACTTTTTGAAGCCGTTTATTAACGATTTGCTCCTAGGATACATCAAACACCGATATTCGAAACATGCGGATGTGAGTAATTTACGAGGCCCACAATAACAGCTTATCCTGATATTATTCCTACAGCTTATCCTGTTATTATACTGCACATTATTTCTGGAACACAATGCATTTTGACACGATGCGATTTGGTCTAAGCGCGCTTATTTCAGTCAAAATTGATTAGTGTACTACTATTTGTGCTTGTCGCATCTTTTTACATATTGTTCCGATAATTTCAATTCCTTATTCTGCTGGTGTACGGCATTATGTTAGTAATATAATTTCTATAAGATCATCATTTCCCCCGGAAAAAGGTGTCCTTGACCATTTTTGGAGAAGCAAATGACTCGCTGCCAATACGAACTGTATGTTGGATAAAGTTTAAGTTTAAGCTTTTACTTTAAAGCAACAGCTGCCTGGCAGGTCAGAAATAAAAAAAATCAATGAAAAATGACCGTTAAACGATATAAAACTAATCCTTCGATCTAATACAACTGTGTAATATCGATTGAGTTTGTTCAATTCCAAGTTTGTAATGCAGTATGAGATTTATATTACAACATACGGAGACAAAATCATGACTTAAAGATTTCTAGCTCGTATTTGAAGATGCATTTTACTTGAGTTGATGGTATTTGATTTGATGAAATAGTGAAATAATGTTTCTGTTCTTCTTATGCATATTTTATTATGTGGGCTTTCCCTTCCACAGGAAACTGCCTACAGACTGATAGTACGTTTGCTGTTTTAATGCGATAAAATAAATGTAGCAATTCGGAAGATTTCTCGTCCAGTACGTAGATCTCAATTGGTGAAGCAACTCACATGGTTTAATGGGTTTTTAAATTTTTAATTGTAGTAAACTCCCGCTCTGAACCACTGTTCTTATCTTACAAACGTTCCACTTCAACCGGGTAAAAACGATCTACACTAAAGTGTCGTTGAGCGTTGACGATAAGCTATTAAAGTGAAGGAAACGAGCGAGCGGGATTAAATTCCCCAAAGGGATCATATCAGACGATAGTTTGGTTTGGATCATCGTACTCTGGGGTGGGTGGCTCTGGGTGGTGGAGGTGGTGTACCTTTACCCCTTCGTGTCGAATGTTGCAACAACTGGCTACATAGTTCATTATCATCGTCTGCGTGTGGGGGAACAGATCGGTACGGCGGGGAAGGATCATGCGACGTATCGGTATGTGCGGTATCTCTTTTGTGTAATTTATGCAGAGTTTTCTCAGCTCTGGGACATGACGAAAACAACATGTCGTTTCCTCTTGCCGACAAACTCCCTGGATGAGCGACATATGTTTTTACTTTCCCCAAAATCCGTTCCCGAACGATGATAACTAGAGGGTGAACGGGGGCCAGCCGAAATGCGGGAGGATGTATGTTTTCACAATTTCTCACCTTTTGGCAGGGAATGGTGCTACAATGGGATATGGGCACCGTATCTTACACACGCACATTGCGATATGTAATCTCGGTACATACATGTTGCTGGGGAGATGAAAACATACATGCTGGATATGTTTGATATTGTATCGTTTCGTCTGAAATTAAAGAGCAGTAAACTTTTGCACCACATCTTTTGCTCGATACAAAGGATTGTGTGATTTAAAGCTTAAACCAACTAAGTAGAATAATGTAAGTTTTTGTAGAGTTATAGACAACAGCTTTTAAACATTTGTCTTAATTTTTATTCAAATTCAATAAAGTTTGGTAAATCAGTTATATAAAGGAACAATCCAACTGTGATGTAATGTACAATTGTTATCTTTATAAATTCATTTCCATTAATTTAGTCTGGCCATTCCATAAATGTCTATATGTTTGAATTTAAAGCTTTATGTATATCTACTTTGTTAACTATGGAATATTTTATAGTTTATTCAAACATGTTTTCTTTTTAACTCGTACAACACTGGAGTGTCTTCTAACGCCATGCGTGTAATTTTTAACTTTCAAAATTTAGTAATAAACCGTCGGTCCGTTCCACATATATTAGACACATCGTTTTCGGTGTCCAAGGAAAATGATCCCCGATGTAGTGAGCAATGACACAAACTGTCACAGAACTAGTAGACAGGCGCTCTGGCTCCCGTTGTTGCATTGTGCTTGCTCAGATTTAAACATTAGTAGTAACCCATCAGCAAGTGTGGAAAAGCGATGCGTTTGCAAAAGCAAGCGTGGAAAGTTTTAATGATCTACCGTGGTCGTTGCGACACGTCAATTATTGAATTATGCTTCTACAGCAAACAACGTCGCAGCGGAGAACGCATTTAAAACAAACTGAATGGTTGTTTCCACAGTAATATTGCCTTAATGCTGCCTCAGCATATTTGAGTTTAAATTGGTATCTATTGTAGGCTTGAAAAGAGATGATTTTTGTTCGTTATTTGATGTGAATTATTAAGCGTTGAATGAGAGTAAATTATTATTAGTTGATTTTGGTGGTAAACATCTTTTCTTCTACTAGTATGTTGAAGTTAGCGTTTTGATAAAAAATTTTTAGGTAGTAATTATTGGTTAATGGTAGCTCTTTTAAGGAAAATCAATTAAAATGTATGTGAATTCCGATTTTTTTAAATATATTTATTGTCATTGAATTATTAAATTGTTACCAGCTTCACTGTGATTTATACATCGGTATCAGTAATAACGTGGGATGTTGTATTTATTTATCAGAACAAATGATAATTTCACACAAAACTGTGCCAATCCAAATGATGCTTCCCACAATTAATTACCTTCAAGCACCACCAGTCGCAATCCAACCATCATCAGTTTCGGTGCCATCCTTCCCGTTGGGACACGACCCAATGCAAAACGGGACAATGAATCCTTAATGCAGCATTTGCTTCGCCTCCTTGCACTCAGGAGGAAAACCCAACGACCTTCCCGAGCAGTCATCAATTAATGGCCGCCACGTTTGCCTCGATGTCACTGGCACAATCGGTTCGCCTGAGTACGGTCCAGTTGTCACAACAGTGCTTCTCGAACCGGGGAAGCCGCTGCTTTGCTAATGTGCAAGTGGATTAATATGGCAAGCAGCAGCAAACAGTACCAGTGGCCGTGTGGCGTATGTAATTGTCCAGATAAAACCCGAGACCGGGGCATCGGATTTTGCTGCTTCCGCGTGGCGATTGAGGAAGGATTTGGGCGAAGTGCGAAGAAGAAAGGCTCACGGTCGCTTAGACGAGGATGGATGAAACGCATACATATAGTGGGGATCATAAATTTTGCTGTTATCATGTCAGGGAGGTAAAATGGCAGAATAATATTATTGATAATTGTGCCATTTATTATCGAAGCCAATGGGACGATAATGTCGATGTGTTGATGTTCCATTTCCAGCCTGTTTAAGCGTTATGAGTAATGTTAAGGTAAGGAAATTAGTATAAATAATGTGGTCTAAGAATTGGTTCGGAAATCAACGCAATGTCATTAGGATCATTCCTTAATAAAATAAAATAAAGCATACTAATCTTGCATCAAATGATTATAACTTTTATATGATAATTAAAAACGATCTTAAAACATCATTTTTATTAGATAATTTCACCTTGCTGTACACAACCATTAATCCTTTTGCAAGACACTCTGTGCCGATAAAGAAACAGCTAGTACGTGGAGTGCCATAAAGATAAATCAATCCCTTTCCTTTAATTCATCATCATGCTGACCGTGATGAATGACGTACGATGCGTTTTCAAACGGGTTGACGCTTGTCTGGCCAGAACTTAACACATCAACACGTCGTTTTATTTGACAGCAGTGTCGTAGAATGTGAAACGTGCCAAGGCAAAGAAAGAAAGTAGAAAAATTGACACTAACTTTTTGGTATTTTTCGAATTATGTGGCCTTGGGAGAATATTCTTTCAACACTTGGTGTTAAACAATGAACATGAATATTAAATTCATATTTGTTTTGGAAATCTTTTGATTCTAAAATTTATTCCACAAGATACTAGAGACGATATTTCATTTTTTCTTGAAATCTTATGATCACGGATCATGTACTCTCCTGCTCTGGAAGAAGTGTAATTTAATTTTTTCTAAAGATATTACATGAACTCTTCTAAACAAGCACCAATTTCGCACTTAGCTATTCGCTCTCTTGTACATGGAAGTGCTGAGAACAAACCTGGCTGGTTCTAGTTGCCATAAATGAGAAGCGAAATAGAAACGCTCGAGATTTGATTTATGAATCCCGGGTGGCAGTCCAATGTCGAGTGCGCATAAACCAACCACCGTGCGACAAAGTGGAGAATGGATAGTTTTTCCTGTTTGAACCGTGGCCTGTTTGTTGACACTCAAGATTGTTGCAAAGTGCAGTGCAGCGCAAGAAAAGCAATTTCTTAATCTTGAGGCCAAGGTGAGTGAGCGGTACAGCGGAATTGAGAGCGGTCAATAAGCCGGAGCGGAAGGCTGCGGTGGATGAAATTTATACCATCGATGACTTAAAGCAATTAAAACTCGTGCTGTTGAATATAAGAAAGTTTTATTGCGGATCTGTAGGTTGTGATGGGGATGTGAGTGCGGTGGTTCCGGTTCGGTGAGGAAAATAACATGAGAAACTAGCGGAAAAACTTTTGCTGTTAAATCCGGTAAGAATATTAATGATGTTTTCAGAAGAGCAGGTGGCGTGGCTGTGAGTGGGTTGCAGCTTGTTTTACACAAATAATGTCTTTTTGTAAACTCTGAAACACTTCAAATAATAACAATTATTGTTTCTTTTAAATACCTTTTTTTTGTATTTGCCGAATATTTTACGTTTTTTACACTATACGTTTAATAGTTTTTTTTAATGTAGTTTTAATTCAAGTCACATTTTAATTTTCTTTTATTCTTACACGTATCATCATTAAATAAAGTCAATTATTGTCTGATTGCATTATACCGTTTATCTGTAATGATTGTATTTATTTAAACATGTTTCCGACACACATGTAATAAAATATTTAAAAATCTAATTCTCAAACCAAATACAGCTTTTGCCATAAAAGTGAAGCTCGTAATACGCCCGGTAATGCACATATTATGGTCATTAAAATAGATTTCGCTCCAATTAAAAGCGCTCGTTTATTTTACGGGCCAATGATCAATGCAATAAAAGCTGGGTTTATTTTATGCTGCTGCTGCTGCTGCTGCTGCTGCTGCTCCTGCTGCTGTTTGCTTTGGTCGGTGTGCTGCAAAAGCAGCAGAAAGCACATGCTCCCAAAACTGGACCCGAACCGGTAAGGACAATGCGTGACCATTTTCCTCGACCGTCTGCGATGTTCGCAATTGTTTGACAACCGCATTGCGCTCCGGATGGGTTTTCGAATGAATGGGTTTCGGTGCGTAAAACAATGATATTGTCTTCCCGAAAGGAAAGCGCGGGGTAAGCGTCGTCGTAAAAAGGTGTTACGAATTTTACGCTAGTATCGGCTAGCCCTTCCTGCAAAGGTCACAGTAACCTGGTGAAGGTATTTTAATGAATGCACCAAGCCCACCCAATAAGGTGTGTCGGAGCTTGGGAAACCCCCGGTGGAAATATATGCGCATCTTTTCCAGCATTTCTTGGCGATGTTTGTTATCGGGCAGCAGACCAAATCCATTTTTGGCAATGATGGCGATGATGGTCGTAACTGCAAACCGTTGTCAAGATTTCGATACTGTCCAGAGATTCATTTCGATGGGCGGGATGCACTTCGCAGAGGGAACAGGAGCGGCAGGGAGGCTATAAACTTTTGAATTTTAAAACCAAGACAACACAATAAAAACCTTCGGGTAACGGGCTGTAAATGTGCCCGGGAGAGAAGCCAACCAAGCCAGGAAATAAAACTCGCTCGCCAGCAATCGTAAGGCTGGTGGGAAGTGGCGTGCAAACACTTCTGCAGGACGGTAAGCGCACTCGGGAACTGGGTGCCCAGTGACGGGGGTTTCACCAAGCAGTCCGGTCAAACGTTGAACACCTGAGCGGTAATAGAATTCACCTTTGCTGAATTTATTTAGATAAACCCTTCTCTCTGCTAAGCATCATCCAAGCTTTGTGTCTTTTGCTTGAATAAAGTTCTTCGCCCGGCGGAGTCTTATTGCTTTTGGATGGTTTGTTTTGGTTTTTGGTTTTGCTGCAAACCGTTCAGGATGTGTTTTGTCGAAAGTGCAAGGTATAACGAGTAACTTTAAGAAGAATTGCTTTGTTTTCAGCATAGATCAGCGGTTTTTGGATAATTTAACTTCTGGCATTTAAAAGGATGTTATTGTAGGATGCATTATATATTTGAAGAAATAAAATCACGCCATTACACGCAGTTATAACACAAGTTTAGTTTCAATCTTCCTTATATTAACTTATTTGATTTTTTTTTACACTTCTTATGCTTTTGCTTTTGCTGCTTAATCAATTTAGATGGTTCTATATGAGATAGGTTTATCCCCTAACCGCCTTTCAAAATATCTGTTTCATTTCTAATGGATTAGTTTTAAGATACACCAAATAATATATACATCAGTTTTTTTATAAGATTGCATTTATGGAACCATTTTAAGTGGAACTCTTTTATTATTGTATGAAGATCAGTGATGATTTCAAGTTCTATTTTCAATCATTCTTCAAAGGAAGTTCAATTATGAGGAGTTTATTGATTTTTGAGAATAACTTATTAAAGATTGTTTAGCCCGAAGACATTTAAAAGCTTTTTACATTGTTACCAATGCTCTTTTTGGTGGATCTTGGACGGTGTGAAGGTCTATATTTTCAAAACAGTTTAGCAAATTTGAACAAATAATTCAGCATATGTACCGCAATGCAATCTATATCAATAAAATGTTTTTTTATAAACAATGTAATATAATTAACTTATTGATAAATTAAAGATCAATTTACTAACTTTATGCAACAAATCTTGGAGCTGTAGCTCAAGAATCCCGTTAGGTCGGGCCGTGGCCCCTCAGTCCTATTGAAGGAAGATCCGCCATTTGGTTCAATTTTCTTAAAGCGTTGTAGGTTCTTAATTAATGCTTTTATTTCATTTTATCGTCTAAACTATAACAATTTTTAAAATTATACACATTTATTAAAATAATGAGATCAGTAGGTCCTACAAGCTTGAGCACACCTCCTCCTCGATGTTACGCGGTTGGTACTCAAATTTGTTGATGCAACTGTACAAAAGTGGTCTTTCGGTATGCGCAAAGTTTAATTAATATTTCATCAAACCCACAGCAACAATGTGCTTCGTGGATGTAATTTATTTTACGTCGTAAAGCACTAAGTCGGGCTTGATATTGTTACCCGCGTGCGTTCACTGGAGCTTGTGCAGGGCGATTAAAGCATAGACACCCTCTGATTTCGGTTGCAAGCATCTAAAAAGATAAAAGTAAAATCGATTTTCATTATCTTTTTACGACCATTTTGCCTATCGAAGTGAGTGTTTGTTTTTTTGCCTTCTTTTCTATCTCATTTTTAATGCTATCACGATTGTGTGTAAGCAGGGCACCGTTCCGGTCGATTTGCTGGACCGTGATCATTTTAATGGAGTACTAAATTGCGGTACTTGCGGTTGGAAAAATCTAGCATTTTTTCCACCCACCGGCACGCCATCGCCATTATCTGCCAGCCGGATAATGTGCGACGCGCCGGGGCATGGTTGTAAATTGATAGATCGTGTTTGGTTACGATACTTTTAATAGTGAAAAGTTTGACTTTTTCAATGGTTAGTACGGTTGATTGCGGGATTTTGAAAAGTTTCTTAAAGCTTCATAAGACGTAAGAAGTCAATGGTAATAGCAATTTTGGTGGATGTGAGATGTGACCTGTGGCGATCAACAATAGTCAGATCCATTCCTAATTTTAAAAAGAATGTGCGTCATAGCTTCACCTCAATTGTTTCATCTTCTCACTTCTCATTCAAGATTTCGCATTAGCACTCTTCTAACAGTGCTTGTGAACTGTTTCGTCTGCAATTTTATCGAAACTCTATACAGCCAGAACAACGATAAGAGAAGATAGATAAAATTTAAGCTAATGATCGTATTAATTCGTAAGGTATCACATGCCTTCGTTTTGATTATTATTTAAATTTTCTTGTCAAAGTTTATGCCCCGACTTAAACCAAACTGATATTATACAACCCAGTTAGGATGCCTGCTTCCGTTTTTTAAGGCATATTTGTTTTTGGAAACCTTATCGACCTGGACTAGCTCAGGAACGTACCTTTGAAAGTATAGAAAAATGGTAAAAACATAATAGAAAAATAAATAGTTTAAATATATTTATAATTATCTTTCAACTATGAGTTTAAATTTGTTGGTGAAAGAAACTTCAGGAACATTGAATAATAATTCATATATAGCTTTACCATATTGGTTAAACTACTTGTTTTCATTCGAAACTTTGGCTTTACAAATTAAAAACAGCCACATTATAATTCTATACAAATACTTGTGAATAAATGTTACAAAACGGAAAAAAAACTAGTGAACGCAAAACATTTTGAATTAAATTATTTGTTTAGATTCAATCATAAAATTTCTATTTACAATATTATACAAGCACACATAGTATCGATTCTAGAATACTTTATGAGAATACGGCTTTTGCCGTCATACTAAAGAAAAATAATATATTAATAGAATAACTACAAGCATGCAATTTTGAGCATGGCTTTTAATGGTGCCGAAAATCACTAAATGCATTTTGCCTAACCGAACCACTCTGACCAGCCACAAAATTTATGTTTTTTCGCAGCAAATAATTCTAAGTTATGGCTTAATTGCATCACCTCCACAAACCGTCTATGTTCACGCAAGCTAGTGTGAACGTGCAATGCGATGAGAATATAGTTCGCTTGCGTTTGTGCCGGTTCGGGTTTTACCATCCTTTCGATTAATTACACGCCGTTCATCGTTCGAACGCTGGCGCGGCATAACGAGTTCCAGGCAATGCTAATGATTCTTACCAGCCCAGGTAGCGGTGTAGCGTTTTTATGCTATATTCCATGGTTTCGGTTCCGGTTTGGAGAATACCGAGGATAAATACATATTTGCTTACTGCAGCTCCCGACCGAGGAGGTGCTGTGCTGCTGCTAATGACAGCTGGGCCTCCGCAAATGAACGATGTCCGGGAACAAGTCAGAACTGTGTTGGGTTCTTCTGTTCTTGGTTCGCTGCTTGTTCAATGATAATGAGTGTCATGAAAATGGTGGATTGCCAAAAATCGTACTCCCTGCAGTCTGTGTGTCGTTGGTGATCGTTTGTGTGTGTGCTACTTTTGGCGTTTGGTGAATAAAATAATTTCTGGCCAGCCAGTTCAAAAGGCAGCAGTTGTCAGAGTCAAACATTCGAACGACGCTGGCGTTGGTAAGAGAATGCGATTAATTATTTCCGACGACTGATACTAATTTATGACTTTCAAAGTTCAATTGTGCTCGCCACGGTTGGGCTGCCAGGGAGTTATGATTGGTCGGATTGAACGAAGCTTGAAGAATGTAAGTGTGAATGATGTAAGTGAACCAGACATTAAGCCTGAAACCGTTAACGGGAAGAATCGTGCTATAAGACGATTATATGTCTATTTCCCGATTGTTTACGTTATTTTCCGACCAATAAAGCGTACATTTTTGTTAATGTTAATGAAGATTACAGACCTGCAACTATACGACTGATGCACCGTAAACAATTTGTCTGACACAGAAAAAAAATAAAACTTCCAATCAGTTCAGCTACTTCAACTTCCAAATGTACATGTCCCTGGGGTTCCATGCGGAGCGCCTGTCTGCAATAAGTTACGGACTGATTTATTGGCTCACTGCCGACGGATATGTACAAATCAATTGTTCAGCTGAAAGCCAATCATAAATCAACATTTTCAGCACCATAATGCTGCACAAAAAAAATGTGTCCAGGATGTGTGTCTGTCGGTGTTCGGTTGTTGTTTTTGTTTTGTGCTGAATCTGTTTTTTACCATCACGAAAGTTTTCCCTCCTGACCCTGAGAATCTGAGTAAAGGCTGAGTTGCTTGAAAAAAATAAAACAGGGAGGTGCCTGACGCCCGGCCGTTAATGGGAGAACACACATTTCCACATTATGCTTTCGGGAAAATAAATAGATCGATAAATTTTACAGGATGTAAACTCACACACACACGTGCACACACGATCAATCCACCCCACTGTGGGTGCATCCGAACATCCGCTTGGGGGATAATTTCCCTACAGCGCCACCACGGGATGGTCCGGGCAACATGGCCGAGCGTATCCAACACGTTCCCATCATTAAGCGGATGGCGATAACAATGGATTTATTAAATTACATGGATGAAAAAACACACCATGGTGGCAATGGTCATTGCGCGAAAACAATATAATCTGCAAAGCAGCAGCGCAATGTGATTTTTCCGATTTCCGAACACTTGGCAACGTAATTTAAGGGTTGCTCGGTTTCTTTACTGGGGTTAAATTACTGTGCTTTGGTGTATTGATATGATGTGGCGCAAAATAAAATTGCTATATATAAAAAAATCCCAATTATTTTATTCTATGAATGCCGATGCACATTGTTTGCATGAAGTGATTGATGAAGTTACACATAAACTTATCCAGTTACGTTTCATTTTTATTTACTTTAGATAGAAGGTAGACAATGTAAAAAAAAATCATTCATCCATAATAACATCATTGATCATTGATGATCCCGGAGCATTGGCACATTTCAAGCACATTTTTGACGAATTGTGAGGATAAGATAAATTACTTGAATACTACACAACAACGTAATTGCCAAATTTGAAGGCACCTAGAAGTTAGGTTGCCTTCTTGTGTCTCTTTGAAATGAAATAAGGAGTACCGTTATTGATACTGATGTACCAATATTCTGGTGAATAATTTTTTATTTACTTCAACAACTATCTACCACATTTTTTTAAGTTTTGAGAGTAAGATTCAGATAATCTAGTCGATTTTTTTGAGGCATTTACGATTTACTGGCGAGTTATTTTCCACCAACTCCTTTAATTTGAATAATTCTTAAAAGCTTACATGAGATGACAGATTCCGAACACTAAGTTACTCAAATAAACGTTCTGTTTTCGAACTGCCATTTCTTTTCGTACGTCATGTTATGTTTTTCATAGGAATTTATTTTCCTGACTTCCTTTTTTGAGTCCTTTAACCATTTTCTCTATTGTATTTGATTAGTTGTTGTCCTATCTCGTTGAGTTCTCTGATTTCGTAAGATAAATATAGTTCATGGAATAATAATTAGCATAATTATTTGAATTTAAATTCCAACAAGTAATCATTACTCTAAGTGCTACAGAGAAACGTTACAAAAATTGAATAATTAGCTCATGGTGAAGTTAGTATATAAAAATTGCATCTTCAGACACTGCGCAGTTTATCTAAATTTCATCGAATTTTCAAAACTATTGGTTAATCAGATTTTAAACACTGCTTATGAGAAAAATTAAAACAAGATAAATAATCTTATGAATGAAACAGTTGTAAAATTTCTATGTACTATTTTCTATTGAGATACTTTGTGGATTCTTAAACGGCTTCCAAAAAATCTGTAAAGTAGTATTATTTCCACAGGATATTTTAAATTGACAATACGGCAAAGCGCCGTCATAATCAAATAATAAATAAAAATATTTTAAATTCGAACGGAGGATTTGGCAGTTAGTATTTAATAAAATAATAAAAAGTTAAGAACATATCTCCATTTATATAGTGTCGTACGCAATCATCCGAATTGGAAACATACTCTTTTCGAAGATCACAAAATTCAGTCTCGTTGTTAAACCATCGCAGACAACAGATCAAAAAAAAAAACAAAGAAAATAAAATGCTTTTTAATATTCCACCCAGCCACCGAGTCGATGATCGTTAAAGTAGTTATTGATTCAAATATGACAATTACTGGCAGAAATTGAAAGAAATCTTGCAGTGCACTGTTTCGCGCACGTTCTGCTGATCCAGCATACCCGCATTACGCGAGCTTACTGTCGGCAATGGAAACTGAACATCTCCGGGTGAAAATAATACTTGCTGCAAAGGTGCCAAAACAAAACCAAAGCTTCTACTACTGCACTACAAAACCCGTCCGTTGGCTATAGGCCACATTCCAAACACGACGGCAAATGGAGCCGAATGTAGCAACAACAACGAAAAAAAAAGTGCAAATTGAGTCGTTCCTAGAGCACGTCGGTAATCGTCAAGCTGTAATTTCGAAGCGATTTCGAAAATTATTCACGTTTTACCGTTTTCGTACAATCCTTTGCATCGGCTTAGTCGGTGCGGCACCGTGTTTTCCCGCTGTTGTAATCGAACAAGTTCCAGGGTGTAGAAGTGTACCTGTCCAAAGTCCTGCAACGTGTGGGCCCGGGATTATTGCAAGGATGTGGGAAAAAGCAAAAAAATAAGGGTGTGTGGCCGTGGGTGAGAGTGGAAGCACAAATTGTTCTTACTGTTTAAAATTCCCCACAGGTTGTCCGTTTGCACATAATCATCGCCGCACTTCACCGGTACCGCTGGTGTTTGTTATTCCGTCGTGCTAAGCTGTCTTATGGGATTTTTTTTCGTTGTACCCTCTGCGCTCGCCACCTTTTCGTCCACCGTCGACAGGAGCTTGCACCAGAGTTTGTACTACGTACTATTGATTCAGATTTTTATTTTTATATATATTTTTTGTTTGTTGTGGTGATGATGCTCCCACCTATTCACGTTTCTTGGAAGGCGATTCGTGTTTGTACGATTTTGGTAGAACAATTTTTTTCCGCAACTAAAGCAATTTGCTGCAGCTTCATAAAAGTAGGAATTTTCGTAAAGTTTTGATCCAGCACAGATTTCTCGCCAGTGTCGGTAATGTGCAATGTAAAGGTTCCCTGTACGGGGACGTTTGGTAAGAGTGAGGAGAGATGTGGAAAATTCCAACGATGATGCTGGTGTGTTTTTTTGTTACTTGCAGATGTGTGGTTCATGGTTAGAAATGGAATTACAGTGTGCGATCAGAGACAAAGGACTTATAGGGAGAATGTTAATCTCTCTTTTGACATGTGAAAAATCTCATATCATGCTTATTATTTTGAATTAGATAAAAATTTTGAGAGTATTTAGCTGTTTTAGAACGTTTTACTAACAGAGAAGAACAATGATTCACACGATCTTGACTCGATCAAGAGGCTCTGACATTTGCAATAACAGAAACTCCAAACATAAGTTCATCGAAGCAAGCGTCTGTCACAGTGCCTGGTTGTACGAAATGTTAGCCCATTCCTTTGAAATAAATGTCTCACAGTGCCCCTAGCTTTCCAATCCTCCGAGCATGTGCTTTCGTATAGGAAAGTTGTATTTTTGCTTCCTCTGTACAACTCTGTGCAAATGTGCCGAAGAAACTCGCGTACCAGAAAATGCTTCTTTGTTGTAGGTTGTTTCGCTTGTAACACTAGCCGGTGGCGCATTTATCTCGCGAGGATCGTGATTGTGGTGTACAAGTACCTTTCGTCCGAAAACCCTGCTAAGATCCTTTTGCTATTTGCCTCTGCAGTGCACGGACGTTCGAAGCCGGACTGGTTCGTTTATTTTCGGGACTATCTTGTTCCTTTGTTTTCCCACCTAACAGTAGGCACTTAGAGCTTACTCGCAGGAGTTCTCGTCCGGTTGTTGGGATAAACTTCCCGCACGGTAAATAGTGCCCATTCCACTGCCCGGCTGCACTTTCTTGCAGCCATTTGCTTATTTTTTTCTTTAAGGGGGTGCATTCAACCAAATCTAGCTAGAAGTTTTCTTTTCAAGTTTAGTCGTGCATGTTTGCACCCGTTTACGAACGTCCAACGGGCTGTGGATGATTTGGTTGGTACTGGTACTGTATTGCTGGGCTGTGTCGTAAACGGTGGCATGGAAAATCTTTACATGTGCTTCATGCATATTTTGGAAATCCACCGAGCGTTTGCAACCTCTCTAGACTGAGTTGCGTCCGGGCCTAGAATTTCAAATTTGATGAATCAGCACAATTTGGATGGGCAAATATTGGCCTGCTGATTGATAAGCCAACGTGGTCCGAGAGCTGTACAATGGGATGCAAAACATACGTCCCTGTCGGCTTCCCCCTAAGCCCGCCGGCTTTTGCAAAACATTCCCAGCACTCGCCAGCAACTCGAGCTCGAACGGAGATGATTTATGCTAATACGTGCCTTGGATGATCTAAATGCTTTGCGTAAGGTGGTCTCGTGGGACTCGCGCGGCTACATTCACGTTCCGATGAAGCGCTGGAAGCGAAAGGGAACGGGACCAGGTCGAGGAGAATGTATAACAAATGAACCGACATCAAGGTAAGACGCCAGGAACTCATTATTTTTGTCGACTTCTTTCGGACACGGAGACACGTAGCCTGAAGTGAAGCACCCATTTTACGATTCGCACAGGGGAAAATTTGAGGGCAAAGTAATATTGGTGGTCGTGAATGTAAAATGACAGAGGAAAATGAATTGTTTTAAAAAACATGAACATTTTTGCAATAACAATGAAGATGGTCTGGTGCAGCGTAGCCACATATATTTGAAATTTTAAGAAATTATTTAAATTATTCGCTTAGATTGTAGCATGAAATTGTGTATAACTCTTAATATTACTAGGAAATTTTTGTTGGTTGTTGAACTATATTTTCTTTTGTAAAATAACTTAATTTATGAAGATTTAGCTCTATGCATGAGTTTTCCCCTATTTGACATTAAAACAGCAAGAACACATAGTTGCATAAATGATTGCTAACCGTAAAATAGTACAAACTATGAACAGCCCAGCACTCATTAATATCTAAAGCACAAAAGCAAAGGAAAACAAACAAGAATTGTGATTGTGATAGGAAAAGTGAAACAACGAAAATTCAACATTAAACGAATGATAGAAACGGTCGAAAACAGTAGTCATCGGCTGGAACAGCAAACTACCGATCATAAATAAAGATGTTATTATGCCGGAGAAAACTGTTCAAACGTTTTCTAGAGATAGAATAAAAGTGGAAAAATAGTAAAATAGAAGAAAAAAATCTCGGTACGAACCAAATGGCGAATTCTCGAGGTGAAACGATGCGGAAAGAGTTACGGCCCTGGGGTTACCTTACCCCCCGTACCGAACCAAACTCTTTGGTGACAAAACCAGTGTAAGCGTAAGATAATTTTTAGCACAGTAGAAGTGAAAAACCTCCGAGAAGTTACCAAAATGTCCTGTCAACGAGTTTGGGGAGTTTCTGCATCGATACGTTCGCTGGCCATAAGGAGGAAGATCGTATTTTACCGCACGAGACGGTTCTTGGCCGGCGCGAAAATGTGAACTTTTTCTGCCGGAGCACGAATTCGCATTGAGTAAAGCAGAAAATTATTCATGCTATTAGGAATTCGGAACATTTTTCTATCGTTTGGTTTGTGTGTGTGTGTGTGTGTTTCGATCACGCCTGTATGGGTGCGTCTGCATAATCTCCGCCCCATTCGCGAAAGGCTTTACGAACAACGCGATTATCAGCTCCAGCCATTAGTAACGATGGACAATAGTTGGAAGAGAAATGACTTAAACTTATAACCAGAAGGTCACCCTTTAAAGCTGGAGTTTGTGATCTGGTGTCACTTATTAAATTACTTTGGTTCATATGGTTGAAATATAAGTTTAGGAACATCAATACGATGTGATTATTATCGTTTGTTTTACGTAATAGTTCTTTGTTTTTCTACATGATTTTTATTTAACATTTGACATAAATTATTTTTTTATTTCACACAAGTAGTTTTATATAGCTTGCTCTTCAAATGCAAATTCTTTTGCATACGCAACTAAGGTTCGTATTTGTATCTGTCTGTATTTGTTATCATAATAAATATTTATTTGAACATATTTTTTAGTAATTCTTTGCTTATTACTGTTTTATACGCGTTGCTTTATAAACATAAAATGCTCCTCACCTACGATTTCTTCTGAATAGTTTGCTATAACATAAATAGAACTTAAACATGATTTTAAAAAGTTGGGAAAACGATAAACAGCTCGAAATCAGATCTTAAATATAAATATGGAATAATTCCAGATAAAAATAATCGTTCTCTCAAACTGAATTTTTGTCGAAATAACAATAACATAATGTTAATGATTTTGGCTGTCCATTTCGATTGTTTCTCAATTGTTTCTCAATTTTGATCCTGGCACGCATTTGACAATTCCAAGGCAATGTTAACAAAAAAATCATCTTTATCCTCAATTCTTGTAACCTACTGTTACCTTGTTACCTACATCATTATCTATACCTAAAATAGACGAAAACAATGGAAAGCAAGGGTTTTTATAACATATAGCGTAACATGTTGATAGGTGGACATACTAAATAATTAAATTTATTGGGGCAAGGGAATGCATGATTGTATAAAAAAAACGATTAAAGCACGTGATTCGTAAATTTATTGTTTTTATTTTTCTCAGTAGTGGATGTCGGCTGATTGGCCCCGAAGAGACGCGTAGCGCTTTCAAAAAATGGTAGTAGCTATAATGGACACTGTTGAAGCTATAGTAGGCGTTTGGTGTCATCGTGCTACATGTATCAAACATGAATTCTACATACTATTTTTTGTGCTTCGAAGATCGTCAAAGACCTTTGCCTCCATCGTTACATCCGACGTGATTTATATGCTAAGACTGGTTACTTGCGACGGTCCCAACGTTAATAGTGCTTAGAGCATCCAAATGGTTTGGACTAGCACTGTCTCTTTTCAGTACTGCATTACCTAATCATGCACAGATTGCATGCTGAATGAAAGAATGACTTCACCCGGTGTCGGGATAAGTAAATTTCAAATTAAACATAAAACGTAACTGTAGGGAACCTTATATAGGAAGCAGAATGAGGTCTCAACGTCTGGTTAGATTGTAGAACTACATCAACAAAGATCTTTCAGAACCTTACGTTTTGAGCATGTACATGTCGAAATAAAATGCGTATGTTTAAAACGATGTTTAACAAAAGAATTGCAAATTTAATAAAATGTTGCGGAATTTTAAAAAATGTCTGTCCCATCGTACACCGTCTGCACGGTCAACATAGTCCGATGGTATTACTGGAGTCGTGTTCATCGTGATGGATTGATTACCAAAATGTGTTGGTCATGATGTCATACGCACCTGTGAAGCATGCGTGACAGTTAACCTTTTTCCATTCCCTTCGATAGTGCCACTACCCTTTTCTTAATTAACCCCCAAGGGATGAAGTGACGTAAATGGACTGGGGCTAAGGTGTGAAAAGCGTGAATACCGATTTATCGGAAATGTGTGTTTCGTATGGTTTATATGTAGTACCTGGCGGTAAAATTCGTTCCACTGCCGCGGTGTGAACGATCGTGTTTTACGTGTCCGATAAGGAGCAAACTTTCACGCAATCATATCACGAACCTCGCACTTCATTCCATCGAAGCTGTATGTGTGTGTGTGTGTGTGTGTGTGTGTGATGCCGCCGATGCCATGGTGTACGCAACGGTGTTCAGCCTTAGGGTGCCTTCTGAATGGTACACGTCCGGGGAAGAACCTTCCGTTCGGACGGCTTAGCGTTCGTTGGTAAGCATTAGAAAGCGATCCGTTCTCAACCTTTGCCGGGGATGGTTGATTATGAATTTGAAATGTGGCCGCACTATTTATGGCAGTCGTGCGAGAAACACTAGCGTCCTTGTACCGTCGTCATCATCGTGCTTGTTGGACATAATCAAGTCCCCAAATCAAAGCACATTAGCAGCGTATGTGGGAAGCTCGGTTAGTTTTGGCAGTGGAACTTGTTGACCGCCATCTATGACAAGGTCTACAGGGAATAGAGTGTGTAGCCGCTGTATGCGAAGCGGAGGATGATGATGATGATGCTGATGACGATTTTACACTTTCGGGGTAGTGTGCTGAAACGGGTTAGTATGCGGCTGACCTGCCGGAAGTGGGATATTGTCACACATCGACACGACCTGTCAGCTGGTGGTGGTTCTACCGAGAGGTTGCGGTTTTTGGTGAGCAATTAGTTTCCTTTCCCGCTTTCATTCGTTCTGTCTCATTCCCACGGTTTATGTCCTCATGTTTCACGTTCTTTCACGTCCGATGTGAATGAATGTGCACCGGAAGCTGCTCGGACTTGTAGCTACATCATGCTCGTGTGGTAAATGCCGGATCACATTGTGTTTCCTACAGGGGGGCTGCGAGCAACAATCAACCTGATGGTATTTCGAGTCGATTAGCAATGAGTTAAATTAAGAAAATTATGATAATGTCATTTAAAAAAAAAGTATTTTAAAATTGAATTTTATGGAAGAACAAGTTGCAAATTATTTAAAAATTTACTCCAAATTGATTTTACAAATGTCATATGTTCTAATAAAAAGGGTTTAATGATGTCCCTTAAATTTTAAAGATTAACTTGATTTTCATTAAAGCTTTCCGAATTTCAACATGTAAAAAACATAGCTATTATTGTAACGATTTACATGTAAACTGTTTTTGGAGACTATGTTGCCTTAGACATTAGAAAACTTAAAGCTTAACACAGCATCCGTAAAACAACAAATCAAAAATCGTACGGGTAAATGGATGTGAGAACTTGAAAATATCAAACTGCTTAATATGCTAACATTTGTAAAATTTTAATTACTAGAAAATTTTCCGTGAAAAGATTTAAAAATTTAAGCGATATTCAAAATAAATTTAAAAAAAGGATCATTGTTGAAATGTTATTCAAATTATATTTTTATTATTAAAATAAGATGATTATGAGTTAAAATTAGTCAAAAATCTTGTGAAAAATACATTATTTCGACGATTGTTAAGCAGGAAGCTTTTATTAGTGAAACAGTGAAACAACATACAAGACAAATTGGCACATCTATGGATCTGTGGAAAACTTGCGAAATGGAAAGTTAGTGGTGGATATGCGTCCGAACTCCAATTTGCATACAGGATAACTGAATACATCTTTGTTTTATTTGTGTTTTTAATTGAAACATTCTGACTATTAATTTTTCGGTCCCATATTACTTTTAATAATTACTTATATGTATTTAATGGCTAGAAATTAATGTAATCTTCATAACAAAAAATATTTTGTATCATACCACAACACACTTGTACTTCTTTTGTACATGATAATAATATTTCAAGCCCTTTTATGTAATTATTGCAGCTCGCTTCTGTAGAAAACAATTGTTGTAAATTGTGATCACAACGCGATTTGTTTACTCGAGCGGTAGAACTCTACAACAGTACCGCTGTTGTAGGGCAAAGACAGGACGATGGAGGGACAGTGCCCACCATGTTTTCCCTAAATCAATAATATAATGAACTTCGGAATGCAACCATAGCTTTAGATTGCATGTACTAAGCTGGTTAGCGGAAGATAGCAAACCGGAGAGCTACGGATTGATTGCCATTATTTGTAGCACCGCCCATCTATCATCCTGTCCGGTGGTGCGTTTCCACGTGTGACTGTCTCACCGCAGTTGTCTTAGCCGTCGACAAGGGTAATTTAATATTTGCAAAAAGCAAAAATCAACGAGGAGCTTCGGGAGCACCGAGCGCCGGATACGGTTCGACTTCCATTTTAGCATGGGAAAAATCCCTCTCGGGTGGGATCCGGTGGGTTTGATTTATTTCTGACATTAAATCAATTTACCTTGATGTCCTGCATTTTGCCATTACCCGGGGTTTTGCCGCCGGTGAGACCGCATGCCGTGTGGTGTAAGAATGCGGCACTATCTTGCGGCTTACGACTGGCAGCCCTTTTTCGGATTTTTCCCAAACCAGTCATCACCACGTGTCACCACCCTGCCAGGCGCTCGGATGCCGACCTACCGCTGGGCCCATTGGCGGTAGACCTGGCAGAGCTTAACGGAAATGCCACCCGCGTACACCCAAAGGCCGTTCATTGCCAACGACAGCGGGTTGACAGCTTACTATGGATCTTCGGATTTTCCTTCCCATTCCGGGTTGCGTCCATCTTCGTGCTTCGATCGTAATTCTTCTTCACCTCATTGCTTCCATTATGTGGCTATGTGACGGGTGCTGGCAAGTGCGACGGTGGACGGAAGGGAAAAGAAAGCCTAGAGAACGAGATCGGACAATGACAAGCATTCGTATGAACGGGGGAGAGGTGGACGGAGTGCCGGGTCGGTAGCAAATTTCCCACAGTTCCCATGTTGACTTGATTGAATCAGACTTCTGACAAGTACACGGTCTCCGGACGATCAAATCTTCGGTAAAAGCATTCATGGCGCAACATTCCCCATTTGCAGCATCACTCCTTCAGGTCTGCGTTTTGGGGGACTGCTTCACCAACAGCAAGCACCTTTCCCGAAAGCGACTGAAGGATGGCCTATTGTTACGTGCCTGTCAGTAGTTCATCTTGGCGCTTCATTGTACTACTAGCTTCCTTTCAGCACTGAAGCGTACTTCAAACGGAATGGATGAAGTTCTTCCAGACAGCATCCCGGGCGTTCATCTGCCCGCCTGATCCGCCCTAGACGAAGGGTAAGGCGAAAATTCCAACAGAGCAAAAGTGGATGCAACGTTTTATAGTCACACATAAAGACACATAAATTATGCTATCAGCAAAGGTGACGCTCCTGATCCGTTTCCCTTCACGGGGGCTGCATCATGTGTCGTTGCCGGCGTGAATAGTGTCGGTGTATTGTCCGGGTCGTCGTTGAATAGCTTGTCGTTTGCTTAGCAACAGTGTCAGAGACACGGTGCAGATTAACGGTCGCGATGATGCTCTTTTACCGTGTGTCTCGAAGACAACTCGTTTCGGGAAAGAAATTACCTTGCGCCGGCTTGTCTCGTCTTGTTTTATCGACATTCTTTTACATACATACGAAACGCACACAGCCGCAACAGTAATGGAGTGTAAGTGCACGCCTGCCACATTTGATCCGGTGTAATAGGTAGTCGTGGAACGTAAAACAAGAAGTTGTGTGGTACAATTTAACCGTGCTCACAACTGGTTGAAGGTGAGCCGATTCCAGTTGTCGTTTGGCTGACATAATGAAATATAATATCCTTTCACCAGCTGTCATACATGATAGTGATGAAGAGTAAGCGGTAGATGGGAGATAGTGAGCAGATGACAATGCAATTAGAATGAAACAAAGCGCCAAATAGTAGAGTTTATGGAAACAAACAGTCTCTTGTTTAGGTGATAATTGGATCCGTGAATATGTAGTGGAACAATGTGGTTTGACTAAAGATACTATTGTCTGGAGGAAACTCAATTCAATAATGCATCGGTTTGTTGAAAAATGCTTCATTATATTAGATTCTGAAGCAAAATTCCTGTTTTTTACTCAGTACGTAATTATTATTAATAATATTTAAATTTTGCGTACTGCCGCGGTCTACACAAAGATCTTAGGCTACACTTGTAAAAGGTTCTTAAGTTATTATACTTTAAAGGCTTACGAAGACAACCTGAAGTCGATCAGAACTAGAACAACATTTATCTGACGACACATTTGCAGAAAAAAAAAAAATCGCTTAGTCCGAAGATGATCCTAGTACGTTCTGAGCGAAAATAAAAACTGGTAAAAAAGCTCTATTTGGAGCGAAAATCTTCATATCTTCAAGATGCGCGGGAGAGAAGATTTCGCCTAGCAGCAGTTTAAACAAGGGCATGCGTTCCATACTCTTACGCCTGTTCGTCAATGCGTCAAGGCCAAGCAGCTGACATAGTTAAGCGGTAAGGTTGCCACACACGGTTGGGCCGCGAAAGTAACGTATTACATTTTCTAGCTATTGGGAACGCGAATAGTAAGGAGGCACCAGACTACGCAGCACTATTCCAGAATCGAGCGCACAACAGAGCAATAAACAGTTCTTAAACACATATAACCTTGGAACTCTGTGCTGATCCTCATCATGAGACGTAGTATCTGATTACCGCGGGTAATAACATTATCCGAGCGTTCCGTCAATCAGGACACCGTATGCTGTAAGTACGAGCTAGTGTATTGATGGCTAAATATTGTGTAGTGGTGTCGGATCGGATGGTGTGTTCTACTGAACGATGTGGTTTGGCATTTGTCCGTAGTTTGTGCCTAAGCAATCCCCAAAAGATGTAAACATATTTTGGAGTCGCTGGCAGTCGTATGGGTCTTCAACCACTGTAAAGATTTTTAAGCTATTAACATAGATCATGTACCAATTCGCAGACAAGATCGTTGATTCACAGGTCGTTTGACAGGTTGTTGATTCAAATTAGTAAAAACAGGGAATGAATTGCTACCCTTATAATTCCGGGTGTGTAGGCGAACGTGAAAAATTCGTCGGATCCTAATCGTAAGATATCGAAGATATAAACGTGTTAGGCATACCTAACTTATCCAGTTTACCGTTCAGTATTTCGTAATTTTTGCAATCAAAGGCGGTCTGAAAATCAATGTATACAGCATCGATTTGATAGCTCCAATCCATATTTAGCAAATAATGTTGAAGATGATGTTTTGAGATAGCTTTATATTTAGTTTCACATACATTGTTATTATTGAAAACAACGCAAACAGGAGTTGATCTATTGGTATAATATAACGCCACTGTCATCATTGCTTCGTGTAAAAGGCTATCTTAGTAAAGGTGTACGTAGGTGCTAATAGTGACGAAGCAAGCATCTTGAAGAATATAAGCGAAATGAAAAATGGAGTACGCCATTAGTAGCCAGACATAGACTACGTTCAATCCTATAAATGGATCCAGGATTAGAAGAGTAGGTTATTAGTGAATTGGGAAGTAATAATTAATGAACAGAATCATCGAATTCATCGACTAACCAACGTGACCCTTGTCGGCGGCCATTCCTTCTACCATAAGATCAGCCTCTGGAAGGATAAATGATATGTAGCATATTGAGAATTACAATAAAGTTTTTAAATATATGCTATAATAATAAAAATCATCATTATGGGATCTCCTTCTAGGCGCAACGGGATTCTGATACCAATCCTGCCGGGTGAAGGGTCGACCAATAAATATTACATGATTATCGCACTATTGAAGAACTATTTTCTTCCCTGTTCCCGATTAAAGACGACGTCAATCGTCCTATAATCTCAAATTGACTCGAAGTTCTCTTCGAGAAGATATGGATGAAGAAAAAGCATCATCCCAAACCCCAAGCCAGTCAGTATCGAACAGCAAGTGAAGAAAATGCGAAATAATTTCCGAATTCGTTTGTCTGTGAAGGCGAACTTTCCCGCAATCCGAAATGAAACAAAATACACACACACACAACAAAAGTTTTCCTACAAGTAATTTTTCGGAGGTGAATGAGTCCGCGGAATACGGGTGCAAATTAGCATACCAAACTGGAAACTTATCACCCCTTTTTTGCTCTCTCACCCCCCTGGATGAAGGGAAGAAGTCAGAGGTGTCGTGGCCACGCGTCAACTCGCGAAGCAACTCGTTTGGATGTTTGTGTGAGTCAGAGTCAGAGAGAGAGAGAGAGAGAGAGAGAGAGAAAGAGAGAGAGAGAGAGAGAGAGAGCGCGAGAAGAAAAATGGATGGCCGACCCGCTTCCTGTAGCGGTATCAAACTCAGGCGAGAAGTTGATTCCATCCGCAGTCCGTGGCCGCCTTCTTAGATTAACCGGGTACTATGTACAATCAGGCCTGGCATTTTTTTTCTTGCTGCAACTAGGACGAAAGGAAGCTTCCGGTAAGAATTGTGCACATCTCTGGGGGGAATTCAAGAAAGTTCCACATTGATCCACCGGGTGGGTGGTTTTGGAAAACGAGGCCGCTTCCTGTTGAGGTTTTTTTACGGTGGGGTGGGATGGGTTAGTTAATTTGCATAAAAAGATTAAATTCAAGTTGATGAAAATTAGCAAGTTGGCTTTGGATGGATGGACGCGCGTTGAAGAAAAGTCAGAGTTTTGTACGCTTTGCACTGCTCCGGAAGAAAAGATAGAAGCGACACAGGACAAGGCGGGTTCGCAAAAAAACAGACACGAACCCGGCCGTCGTAAAACTGTGCGGCACCGTACATCAGCCGTGTGGGATGAAACAGGGATGAGGGAAACTGTGTCAACAGTCGCGGACAAATGTCATCCCAGGAAATGGTTGTCTTGTAGCTCATTAAGCTTGATCGTTCTGCTGGTTTTTCAGCGCAAAGGATGGGAGTTAGCACACCGACCACTTTGGCCGAAAAGCGACCGACCGATGAGAGATGGCCAGTCTCCATCCCGCCAAGGGAGCATTAAAAATAAATTATTACCACCGACTACCGGTAGCGAAAGGTGACCGTTTGTTCATTGCCAAAATGCACTTAAGGGTCGAAGGGTGAGAAGACAGCCTGAAGTTGAATGAAGGTAGAAAACAATACCAACCCCAAAATGCGTCGGCTTTCCGGCTCCCGGTGGGTGAGCTTAATTAGAAGAAAGCAGAAAAGAAACTGAACAACCTCACGTCAGTTGTTGATTCCGAAAAAAAAGGAAGGCAACGTATTGTTGTGTCTGTTGTTTTGTAGAAAATATATATTTCATTTTGGGGGGGTTGAGATCTGCGTACGGTGGATTACTTTTTGCTGGGAAATGGGTAGAGGAGAAACGAATTTTTCTTATTCCATGTCTCGCCTCTAAGCCTACATCGGGAGGTGAAAGTTGACCTAGTGGGAGATTACGATTAATCACCAAAAACGTTACGTCAGCAATCGAAAGGCTGCTTCCATTGCCGGTGATCGTATTATTGGGTGAATTCATTTCCGGTGGGTGTCAACGTGCCATTCACGTACCTGACGGGAAGAAAAATTGACTTTTCATACGGGTCATTTACGGCATCATGGTGTTGAGGTGATGATGTCATCCATCCAGCAATGATCCTGTTGTAATTCTATATAACGCTCAGCCCGTGAAATGTACAGTGATAGCTAAACATAATCCTTTCCATATTTATTCCAGTAGTAGCTTATTACTCTATTTTTATCAAAGATTCATTTATTTCGAAAGCAGCTGCTCGTAGTAAGTCGTTAGCTTAATCCAATCTTTTTAATTCGTTATTTTTTATGATAATGTTTTTTTCTTGGAATCGCTCTCTATCCTTATCCTGCCAGTGTTTATATTAATAAATTAAAAACTGTGGTTAGTGCGTGTGATACATAGCACCGCATGTCCACAAGCGACGGTGGTAATAAATCTCATTACACGTTAAGTACACGTGGATCAGGCTTGTTTTATGAGGTAATTAGTGATCGGTTAGCAGCGTGCTACACGGTGAGTGTATTGCATTTGAGTAGGGATTACTCGCGACACTGTAATCGAAAGCTGATTAGCCGGCTTTTACTCACCGGACCCGCACGGATTACGTATCCGGTGAGTATTAAAAAGCAAATTATCACCTGAGCTGTGGCGAAAAGCGGTTAATCGTCTCTTACAAATAGCTTACAGCCATGTGTGGATTGTAATTGAATGCCGTGAGCTGAATAATTGCGTTTAATGATAGTTTTTTGCTGGAATTTGCATTGGTTATGTGTCATTAAGCGGCTGTATATTTTTAAATCAATCAAAGGATGAAAAAGTTTCTCTTTAAGATATTGTTCTTTAAATCACTTTTTTTTTCAATTACGGCCAGGCCGTATTGCTTATAACTATTATCTTAAATTTAAACTTAATGTAATATGCAATTCACATTGGTTGGGAGACATTTCCTTCTCCGAACCGTGAAAGGCACCTTATCCCGGGTGTACTCGGTTAAATCACATTTATGAATTGAAATTGAATTGAAATTTAAGTCCAACAGATAGTTTGAAAGGCTTAGAATCTGCTGCTCGAAAGCCTTTGTAGGCTCTGATACTTTATCATAGTCTATCCTAAACTTACCTCATCTGAGCTGTCCGATCGTCGGGGGACTAAAAGCAGCAGAAAATTAATTGTAATCCTGGCCAACTTTACTACAATTTTATAAACAACAAAGACCAGCGTACCATGTCAGTTCATGGAGGCCCTGTGTTGATCAAGGTTCAACATCAGTGACTCCCAGCTTGAAGACGTAAAGGCATATACTAAACATTCCGGGCTACTTATTGCCCCAGATTCAACGCTATGGAGAACATGAGCAGTACGTACTGTTGTTGTGTCCATGAATCGCCTCCACCAAGAAAGAGATGTAGTAGTTGTTAAACCCCGCTCAACATGAAGAATTTGTATGCAGAGATATGTGCCTCTAGCGACACGTGGAATGCAGTTTTCATGGTTGTCTGGACCATCTCTCGGGACACTTCAACATAGATTGAACAAAAAGAGCTCCCCTAAGTAAAAAAAAGAGTGTGACGGATACTATTAGGTTAATTCAAAACTAAGAAAATATTTAGCAGCAACGGACGTTATTAATGAGCAATGGAGTAGCGGACACTGCAACAGAGGACCGACGACTGGTTGCAGAACAGATATTCATCTATAATGTGTAGTTCTCATCTCAGCACATCGATAGGCATCTGGATTAGGTTAGATGAGGCCATTCACGACTGGGAGTTGGCATCTTTGGTGATCCACTTATATAAGTCAATCTGGATCTTGGAAATCCTTATAACATAGATCAGCGGTTAGGATTGGATATTGCTAAATATCTTAAAGGTTTGCTTCGTGCAAGTTTATTTATTCATTCTGCTGATTATCGGATTTTGTGAGAGCTAGCATTTTATTCCTCTTTGTTTGTGGTACTCGGGAGTTACTGTTCAGAAACTTTCATTCAAAATGATTAATTTGGCGTTTAAACATGAACTAAGTTATGTTTTAATTGCACTACAAAATCGTCGATGGAAGAGGGTGTTTGAATTGTTCCTAGTTATTCTTGAATTTTGTATAACTTTTTTTGATACACTTGATAACCTATTTTCAAAATAAAATAGTAGAAATACTCATAATATTGTAAAAACTTCAAAAACCTATTAATATAAAGTATTTTTGTCGGTGATAGAAGATTCGGAAATATTTTTTTTCGGGTTCGTTTTGTAATGGATTCCCATTGCCCTAAACCAATAATAATCATGAAAACATGATTAAAAAGGCTGAACTATATTTTCCATTCTTTTCGACACCGAAACGCTATCAATGAATTGTAAATTTAATGAGAATTAAAAATCGATAAACGCTGCACACGGGTGTGCCGTACGTGTCGCGCAATGTAATAATGCGAATAATTTAAATTCATGAGACAAATAAAACGATGAACATATTGTCGCCACATTGAGGATTGGTTTCGTGAGTGTGATGTGTGCCGTGGTAAGCGAGATAAAAAAAAACATGTGAAGAAAGAAACCGGAAATGAGCACAATAAAATATCATAATCAATAAATAAAATATGAATTCTACTTCCCTTTTCTGGCCACTGCACTTGGTTTGTCACTGCAATCGATTCGATCCGGTTTCGAAACTGGTTTCCGTCAAAGTTTTACCCAATACCGATGGCGAGCGAGAGAGAGATTCTGGATCCTGGTGCCAGTCTAGACGTTTGCCGCACGTTAGAAAGACGTGTGGCAGCACCAGCGAGCAATTGCGACATTACGTTGGCGGCATTTACATCATATCTATTGCTTTTTCCGTGGTCTTATCACCTTGTCCGAGACGGCGTAGTTTCATCCGTACGACGTACCGCAATCGATCGCGGTGGAAAGGTGGAATCGTGGCGCGATGGGAACTGGAAACGGAAATGAACCAAAGACTTTTGCCGTCAACTGATTTCGCTTCCGTTACGGTTCCGCTTCTGATTGCATGCATTGTGTGCGCGTTGTAACATGTTCGCGCATTGGCGACATTCCCAGTGCTGCACGGGACAGTGTCAGTGGCAATGCAATCACAAGTACACACACACACATATGGCCGTGCACAAATGCCAACTTCGATTGGATGCCAGCAATCGAAGAGGGTAGTAATTTTTCCCGATTTCCTTCCGCATGCACTTGACGGTGGCGAAGGAGAGACCGTACAGGCGCACGGATTCCAGGGGGTGCCTATGCAAGGCACGCGGAATGGAACCGGCAAGAGTAGAGGAATTTGAGAAATGTTTGCTGGCGACAACACGACAAGACGCCACTGGATGTACCGGTCCTGGGTATGACAGGCGCAACCACAGGACGTTACACCTTGAGTGCACGGTGCCAAACCTGTGCCGGGTTTGTTTTTTTTTTTTATCCCGTTTTCTTCTCTCTTGGTCGGGATGGTGATTGTGCGAAACGATGCCAAGTGACTTTTCTTCGCGCATCGCGGAAGAAAAACACAAATCTTCACGCATATTGACATGCTTTATGTGAGCGGAAGTTTACGTTGGTAGCAAAACTATTTTTCATTCCTTTTTTCTTCGGCGTCCTTGCATACGTTCAAGGGAAAATGTTATGAAACTAGTAGTTTTGAAAACAGAATTTATAGATTATTACCTACAGATAAAATTCTCTAAGTTGTGTATTGAATTAGAAATGCTAAAACTATTACATGTGTGCTACAGTATAGCAATTAATGCGTTTCAGAAAATGTGATCGAGAAGAGTAAAAATCGATTTTTATTCAAAATTGGACTAGGATGCAGTAAAATCTGGGTGACATTTGGGAAGCGATTTAGATCAGTGAGTGAGAATAGCGCCATTTTAATCGTCGGGTCGTCCCATATAAAATGGAATTTTTATGCTACATTTTATTTTAGAAGCGTAAAACTCTTTGTTTTTATACTTTTTCTAATTTGGCGCAAGATGATCTTGTCATTATGCTAGAATTTTATAACTTGTGTCGAATCACTTGCATCAGATTAATTGAGTTGATATAACTAACTGAAACTTGTATGTAATGTTTACTGGAATTGTATTAAATTAAGTAGGAAGAAAACTTTTGACATTAAGATACATGAAAATAAATCAATGAAAGCATAAAAGTGACAAACAAGACCCCCATAGATCGTACAAGATAATATATTTATATGAATAAATAAACATAATATAAAGTATAGAAAATATTTTCCAGAACCAATAAAGGTGTGTAAAACTGTAATCAGAGTACGTGATTCGACAGTACAGTTGAAATGATGTTAACAAAGGTCATCTTATTACCAAAGAAAGTGTCTGACAGACAGTTACTTTGGCCATAGTTAGTATGATTGTAAAATTGATCATAACTTACATGAGAAATAGTGTCTGAAGTTGTTCGATTCAACTTTTTAATGTTCAATCATTTATTTATGTTGTAAAGCTTGATGAGATTTTTATTTCAAAACGATGTGTGACAGCAGTTTTCTAAGGCGACACAATGATGGTAATTGAGTATTGATACCATCACGAATGGCGTTGATTCAAGAGTTATAAAATAGATTAAGACACCCAATTGGTGTATTGGTATTGCCTTTCCATATTATATGAATGTAAAATCAGTTTTAGATACATTAGCTTGAATGTTATTATGAAAATCACTTTTGATTTTTTTTTTCTTTCAAGGGGTTTGCATAGCATAAAGTAATTTTTCCAATTCTAAAAAGTTTTATTTGCAACTATTATTTTAATTTTCTTAATTCTAGGAAGATTATTACACAATATTTAAGGACTTTGGAATACCGTTTCTGATAGAAATGGTAAGTAGAAAAAGCATGAAGACGATTAAATAAAATACTGAAATAAAAAAAAAACTAGATACATCTTTTTTTACAATACTACTATAATGACAAGAATAATCGCATAAACAAAATGAATAAAGAATCAAAAACAAAAATACGCTTAAGAGCTAATATGTTTGGATGCGTTTCGTAATAACGTGGGAAAAGTGGTACACAGCTCGGTTGAGTTTTACACCCTTTTCGAAGGCGATAATTTAATTTGACCTTTGCCCTGTACGTGTTACGGCCGGCATGGAAAAAGGCAAAACTTTGGCACGTATCCCAAAAACCCGAACAGCCCTTCGATAACGCCATTTTCCTAACGGAACTGCCAGTGCAAAAGTTCATATACGGACGGTTCATTTGCTAGCCAAACCCCCCAGAGCGTTATTTCACGTACAATTCAATTAACTGATTAAGCTTCCACAGCGATGCGCGATTACTCTCACCGGGCCCGAACCAGGCCGATGAAAACTATTCCGGGCTGTATCGGACGTAGGGGGAGGAAAAAAAAATTGCTTCATCAGTAGCACATGAACAAGAAAATCGTGTCGATACCGATTGTGTTCCGCTCGAGCAGGATCCGCATAAAGTAGCAGCCAGTGATGGCCACAACCACAGCCTCTCAGCATGCCCACAACACCCACGTCCATGGGGACTAATAATAATCGAAAGGCAATCAACGGGCAGATTAAAGTACTCAACGTATCCCCGTACCTGCTTCGTGGAAGTTCGGCACCTAATCGATCATTTGCTGCCAAACACCATTTCCAGCCGGCCATATTTCATGGCAGTACAAACTGAGGATTTAGGGCAGTAAATATTACTGTTTTAAATAAATGTTGCTCTAAGGATGCAGGAGCTTAAGCTTGATGGTTCCTTATTCAGATGATTCAATATAAATTTAGGATAAAATTGCGTTTAATCGGGTCCATATTTTTCCAGTAAATTGTATCTATTCCTTTGATCGATTGACCAATTTAGGCCTTCTGATTATGTCAACAGCAAGTGCTTAATTTGGGTCTATTAATGTTTTTTATTACTTTATGAACGAAATAAGGTATATGGGAGCATTTGCTTAAATTCTTATCCACGCCAATTTGCCCACGTTTGTCTGTTCATGGTCGTCGACAATGTTAGGGAAAATTAAAATTAGCTCAAGCTCAATGTATCAAAAAGAATGTTTTAATGGTCGTAATGGGACCAAGACCATTTTTAAATTGATTCGTAATGTTTGCACAAACACGCTTCCCGGCTTACGCGTGATTTCAATTTCTTTCAGCAGGTTGCTTCAGGTCGTTAGGTTAAAGAGAAATCACTCACCTTTAAATTGGACAAACAATCCCGAAGGGTCGAAATCGACGAGTATTTGATGAACCTGTTCCAATTGCTATTACGCCGTTCGTACGCTTGTTAAAGCGAACAGTTGATGTTAGGTATGGTATTTTTTTTATTTCTCACCATGCTGTTTGCTCGAAAAATGGTTTTCCATCATCATCATCATCATCACCCATCGTTGCCAATTGGCTTTTTGGTTCAACTGGTGTTTCACGTGTTAGTCAATCTGCAGAAGGTGCGAGTACTGCAACCCGCAAGACACGAACCGACAGTCAGACAGACAGACCGACATACGGACAGATTCTGTTGATTGGTGCTCACTTTGTTCAATAACCGTTTCGTGTCGGCCATTGCAGCAACCGGGTTTTTTGTTGTTGTCGTTTTATTGTATTTTTTGTACATTTCTACACCTAATAACTCACCGTCACACACCATCGAAATCCATCAACAAACATTACTCTGCTTGCAGCAAAGCGTCCTCGTAGCGTGCGAAAGGAAGGACTTTCACTTTACCGGTGTTAACTTCAAAACAGCATCGAAAGAGCATACACACAACATGCGCACGAGTTGGGCCTCAAACCCTGGAAGGGTGAAAATGCAAAAAGGTGTTAATAAAATTGAAACATCGACACGCTCATGGTAACGGTTTCAACCTGGCAGGGATAACGAGTCCGTATGCTTGTGAACATTCAGGTGCTCATGGAACCCAAAATCAACAAACATATACGTATTTCTCTTGGAAAGAAGAGTAGCGCATTAATAGTTAAAAAAGTACGATCTCTTGCAGCGTGTACAACCAGGGGTCAGGTAAAAAAGCGAGAAAAAGCAATTTTGCAAATGGTCAAGATTTATCCCTTCAGGGCAACAATAACAGCAGAGTATTGATTTCAATACCAACTACAAATGATTGAACTTATGGAAAAGTGGGTGAAAGCTACATGAAAGACTGTGCTCAATGTATTCCACTCTGGGCGTGTCATAAACATTATTAAACTGATGGTTTTTACATTTGAAATAATGATTTATTATATTCTTATAACTGACAAACAATTGGTCAAGGGATTATAATATTCAAAAACGTTTTATGAATTTAGAGTGGACAACACATTGTTATACTTTTCATGTATGTTAAATAATTTAAAACAGAGTATATGATAGTAATTGCGTAGTTTTAAGAATTGAGTTGATATTTATTAATTGAATCTACTAATTTAATTTATCAATTTGGATTGCCCGGTAGGAGAGTGGTATCGACGAACAGTCTTTCACACGATGGACTGGGACCAAACTTTTACGCTTACACGATGGACTTTTATCCGTAAGCGTAGCAAGAATTGATTATCTGGCTATGTGGTTAACTAAGTCTAATAAGGCATGGCTATCATGCAAAAGTATACAAAAAGATCTATTTGAACGATAGATCATGATGTCTTATATCTGGCCTCTCTATAAAATTGCAATCTAAGCTGTCATTCTCAAGCCTTTAACTAAACTTCAATTCTTCATATTCTCCTTTATCCACTTTTTTATTAATTTCTTTTTCTCACTCCTACACTAATTTGTCTCTTTTTGGTCATACATAGTTTAAAACTATAGTTAATAAAATAGTGATCGCCCAGCGATATAGTAAACTGATCGAAGCGAAAGGCTTTGTTCAGTTTCGTTAGGTTAAGGATAGTTTTTGGTACTTGGAAGAAGTGAGTGTCACAGAAGTAAGATTAAATAAATCATTCTCCTTCGCGCTCAATCGCTAGCAACAACAAGTCGGCAAATATTTTCATTACAAAAATCATCCGTTATCCGCCATTATGTTCAATTTATGTTTTAGACACATAGTTTTTTAGAATCATTTAGCGTTTGTAGGCAGAATCAAAATTAAATGAAATAAAACGTAACAGTGTGGGCAGTTTTAATGAATGTGTTCTAAATTTTGATTTCTTCTCGACTATTTTGCACTTCAGATATATCGTTTTACTATATTTGCCTTCTAAAAGCACATCGCACGCATTATCTTGTGAGTTGTGTAAATTATCATAATAATTAAATTGATCATATCATGTTAAAATAAACGCTATTAAATCAAAACTTTTTGTCGATTAATGTGCGAAACAATTTTAAATAAAACAATAAAAAATTAATTCCTATATTTTTATTTCCGATAATTTATTATTCTATTATCCCTAATGCTATAGGGTCATCAATTATAAACTAATAATCGCATCTCGGTCTAAAGGTTATATCTTCTACAGTTGACGCCTATGCTATTCGAAACCGTATGTTTCTTTTCATTTTAGAAACATATTTTCACCATCATTGTCATCAAACATACGGGAAACGGAGACAGTGTCATCCCACTTTCAAAATAAAATCCAATTGCTCACAAACACTCGAATGCTGGACTTGAAGAACGTAGTGATGCTACTACCGAATGTGTTCTGTACACTCGTTGGGAAGCACGGAGAATGGTGCGACTGCAAAATTGACGAAACGACGGTAACATCATCATTTTCATCATCTCCATTCCGAATGCCTGTGATCGAAATCGGTTCAGTGAGCGATTTTATGTTTTTTTCTTCTTCTTTTGTTCAATGCGTTTTTGCGAGCCCTCCCAGGATGTGGGTTTGCTCCCAGGTGGCAGCAGATAGCAAGATTTTGTGATCCTTGATCCGTGTGGAATTGAAAACGGGTGGTTGCTTTCGAAGCAGCTTTTACCGCCAGACAACCGAATGCCGAATAAATCAACAAATGTTACAATTTATTTTCAATTGATATTAATGATTGGTAATTGCTGCTGGTACTGCGGGTGCTGCCAGCTTCCACCCGGACGGCAGCCTCGGGTTCGTCCATTTTACCTCACAATTCGAACAACGATGTAGAAATTTCCCGTGAAAGCGGTGGACACGAGTCCGATTTCTTTTTTTTTCTTCTTCGTTGAAATGGATTTAGCCGATTGTCTGTTTGGCTAAAGAACCATCCGATGACGACGGAAAGGAACAACGAAACGGTGGGGAAAACGCACACTCCTATTCGCAAGCTGTAACAAGCGCTCCGAATGCAAACGTCAGTAGATACGAACTCACGGTTCACAGACCAAAGGCGGAACGCGAAGAAATTAATTTGTAATGAGCAGATAAACGCTGACGAATTGCGGAGGATGATTCTATTCCATTCCGTTTCATCAGTCGCTATCCTTCCAGTGCTATTCTGTGCCGCTGCACGTTTGGATGTGACTGTTTGACCAACGGATCCAATCGCACGGAGGTGGGTTCGGGTGGCGGAATAAGGCAACAGCAAAAATCAAGTTGTTTGCTGCCAAAATGAGAACGATCAGCGTGAAGATGATGATAATAATGATGATGATGATAAGTAATCCTGCCGTTTCGGAATGGATGGTAGCGTTGAAAATCATTTCCAAAAATTAAGTTGCCGTTCATATGATGATTCTAATACGAAGCTAAACATTAAAGAGAACATTGTGAACCATTATGTACAACAGTTGGGTAGTTATAGTTAGTCCTAGTGAGTGATTCGAAAACGACAAGGAAAATCAAATCAGATTGAGGATTTAGTTTAATACTTTTTCTGTGGATTACAATTTATTCGCAATTCGCATCCTCCAGGCAAACTCATTCTGGTGTTAATCAAAAAATAGAATATGATTATTTTTTTAAACTTAAAAGTTTTGATTCCTTACTTGCAAATACATTTTTCTAATTTAAATTCTTCTTCTTCTTTGGCCTAACGACCTACTTGGTCATGCCTGCCATTCCTAGCATAAGAGACTTTGTATTATCACGTATAGTTGAATAGTCAGCCCTCACCGCGGGGGTTCAGTCCTTCGAATGGGGTTTGATCCCCGATCTTGAAGTGTAAGACCAGCGCCGTTATTGCCTCCCTGAATTTAATTATTGTATAAAAATCCTTTCATTTAATCCAACGAATTGAAATAGAGATTGAAGTATCCCCTTCATTTAAGGGAAATTCTTATGATTACATCTTATATTACGTTAAGTACGTCTTATATTTTGTGTCAACTCCGTCCCTCAAGTGATATTGCCTTAAGGGTTTAGAAAAATAATTAATTTACAATTACCGGATGTAATATAAGAGAAAATCTGCTTTCCAAAATTTGTTCTGGGCCTTCATTCAAAATCTAATATATTGAATGAGAGAAAAATGTGTTTTTTTTTTAGTGTTGTTAATTGCTAGCAACAAGTATTATTGGATCTTGCGATATACGGAGATATTCTTTAAGTTGCAATAGCTACAGTTGAACGAAATCATTATTTTGTAAAATCTAATTTTATACCAACAATGGGTCGAAGATTTTAACAATAAAATTCATGGTTTTAGGTATAGGCAAAAGGGAATGAGTTAAAGCGAAAAGCCTGTCACAAATGTGATTTTCACGATCAGCTACAAAAGTCAAAAATTGGCTATATGACTCTCCCAAATCATCATCCAACACACAGCTCAGCGTTGCTTTGCCTATTTTTGTCATTCCGCTTGTAGCAGAATGTTTGTTCCTTTTGAGTGAGAACATTTATTTCCTCAAGCCTCACAAACTCTATCACTTTTTTTCTCCACAGATAAGAGTGTGAAAAGTTTTCTGCCTGCATTCGCGATAAACTATGCATCATGTGCCCTCGCACCATGGTTAATTTTTATTTTATTGCTATCGTTTTCAGTTTTTCGGTACCTAACTAGTACTCAGCGCGAACGGAACGTAACCGCGCGTGTGTGTGTGTGAAATGCTTTGAGGAAATAACGAATCAGTTTTCCTTTGATGATGCAGCAGTAGGGAACAATGGGGATGTAGTGAAAGCCAGCATCAAAAGTTTTGTTCGTAGGTGGGTGCGAGAAAAGCGAGAAAAACGAAAAGTGGAACGAAAATAGAAAGGAGCAACTAGCCAAGCACCGTCATACCGCATCCCTGCTTGTGGGTGTAGCAAAGGCGAGCAAGATTTGTGACATTCTTTATGACCTTCTCTTGTACGCCGAACCGTAACCACCATGTTTTTGTGTCTTGGGATGTTTTCTTGTTGTTGTTGTATCATTTAGTTTTCGGGAACATTTCCTAACGTTCTTTCTTATATTCACTTTTCTAGCGAACCAGGCTAAGAGGGTGAAAAAGAGTGAGAGGTTGAAAGAGAATACGAATGAGTAAGAAGTAAGAGATAGAGGCAGATGTATCCTGGCTCGTTCCGAATTGATTCAGGATCTTTCAAATCTTTTTCAATGCGTTCGCACCGTCCCAATCCGGTAGAGGTCGGTAAAGCCACCACCGCCACTTGGGTTGCTAAAGTTTTGCGAATTTTTCCCTTTTATTTTCCAACAATTTCCCATCAAAAGCATTTTTCTCCAAACGATGTGTTCTTTCGCCATCCCGTGGTGGTCGCCGTGCGGGTCGCATCATCCGAAATGTGGAAGCGTTTTGCTGAATTGACAAATAAAAGATGATACCCATTTGCCGGTGGATTCGTTCGGTTCGTTTCGGTTTTTCTTTTTTTGGTGGATGCGGTTTTATTTTTTTCCATTCTAACCACCATTTGAAGAATTTCCCATTCGCCATCTTCCAACGCGTTCCCGAAACGTTCTCGGGGGTTTGTTTCGTTTCGATGAATGAACCGTTGCTTGCCAGTGTGAAAGTGAAAAATTCTAGTGCCACCAGCAACTTCAGTCATCGGGGGCCAAATTCGACAATATTGCTAACGTCGTCACCATCGATATTGACAACGATATTGATGGGATAGGCACCGGTGGGAGTGAGAGATCTATATAGGAAAGTAGCAATGCAATCAGGACACTACTGCTAGAGATTTAAAAATATGGTGGTTTGTGCCAGTTGAACTGTCGCTTCAACTGGGAACGATAGGGAGGATTGTTTTTACAAATCGCTGAAATGTTAAAAGTTGACTGAAGAAAGTGTTTTTTTTGTTATGTTCAGTTGAGGGTAAAGTAAACTGGGGCTGATTATCGTGTTTTAAAAGTGCAAATAAGGAAGGATGGTGAAAAGAAGGATGAAGGTAATTTTTCCTGTTTTCCCCTAGAATGGTCGGTAGTTGTATAAAATAGAGTAGTAGTTGGTTCTCCATAGAGTTGTACAAAATCTGTATAGTATGTAACAAAATTTTATATTTCACTCATACTAATTTGATACTTAATTTGACCACCATTAACCTTTGTTTCTATAATCAAACATACACCTTCATTTCTATGACCACCTACCTGGGTAGGTGGTTATTGGTAGGTTTACGTGCTGAAATGCTGAAAATATTTGGCTCCCTTCACCACCTATACGGGTAGTTAATACGTGTCGTATATTCGAAAGTACTCGTTAAAAGGCGAATATCTTCGGTTTTAGTTGTCGAGCTCAATTTTTTTTTTCAAAATTCAACTTAACAATACTAAACTTTAGAGCAGAAAATGGTTAAATTTCTTTAAAAAATGTGTTACCTACTCGGGTAGGTGGTTATAAAGATAAGCGGTATAAATTAAAAATAAGAACAAAACAATATTTAAAAAAATAAAAAAATTCTGATTGTTTGTTTATATAATAGAAAACACTCTTCTCTATGCATTCCCAAAATTTCAAGCCGATAGCTTTGTTTTATCAAAAATTATTTAAAGTTAAATGGGCAAAACATACCCGGTGGTCATTGAAATGAAGGTTAAGGTGGTTTGGTATTAGGCAACTGGTATTAGGCGGCCATTAAGAACAACTGTATTATGAAATCTAATAATTTCTCTAAATCTATTGTTTTAACTGTATAAACAACTAATCTTGCATTCATTTGCTATAGTTAGGTTTTGTTTTTGAAAAAAAAGGAAAAATCAAAGCATTTCTGTGTCCAGTAATCAAATAGTTTCATTTTTATATTTTTGAGTATTAATCGAATTTGTATTGTAGTTTATATTGCAAAATTTATCTAAATAGTTTTAACAGGTCTGAAAGGCATTAGTATTCATATTGTGATAATCGTTTGTCATGTGTACAGTTGTTCTAATTGTTTGTCAATCGGTCACTAACAAGGGCAAAATGAGGCACTGAATGCTTCGCTGTAATCTATTGCTGCAGATAATTCAGATGTCATGTAACGGAGACGTGATGGATGATGAATTTATTGGAGTGTAATACATCATAGAACGAAGACAGAACCCTGTCAAAACCAAAATTGTGAGAATACCCGATATAGCTGCGTATCATAATTGGGGTCGCCGATAGTTCCCATGTATTAGTATTCTGCTCTAATTATTCCGAGGCCCTATTATCTGTCAATTTATTTAAGATTGAGAGTATCGTATCGTGTGAATTATTGTTGGATTGCATCAAGGCCGTTTAACCTCTAGATTGAAGGACATAATGATTTTAAAAATGTTAATGAAGCAGTTAGAGATCATTACAAAGCTTTGCAAACACCAGCGGATGCAAGCTCAAGCTTGTGTCTAATCAAAAGTCGAAGATAACAAAGATTTCGCAAGATCTCATTTAAAAAATTTTTTTTCAAATATGAGATCATGTGGAATCTTTTGAGAATCGAAAAGAATCTACAGTTTAGGACTGAAAAGTTGACTTATTAGACACTTCAAACATGTTGCATCTTGTTCAATTCATTGCTATGAAATAATTAATGAGGCACTTTACTAATAGTCTGCATTACTTCAAAACATTTGAAATGTCAAAGGGAACAGCACATAATGAGGAACAATTATTCACTCCTCTCATGCTATTTCTATTGAAACTGATCATGTAAGTCCATAATTAACAAAAAAAATATTCACTCTATGTTGCATCTGCGATTTTTTCTTCTATCGTCTCATATGAGTCGAGCTTATGAGATTATTACCATGGCAACAGGATGTGGAATGATTTCGCCAGCGCGGATGAGCAACACTATGCTTCACGCTAGAAAAGCACTCGCGTAATGAGTCGTTTACTCCGGTTTTTAATTAAGGTGCAGGTGGCTGAAGCCTGAAGCAAATTTATGATATTTTGTGCAGCGCTGCTGCGAACATTCGGATGCATTCGGAAAAGTGTATCAACCGAGCGAAAAGTTGCACCCGTTAAACTGAACTCCAGAATGTCCGGAAATTAAGCTCGGGTTGTAGGAACAACTACACACTCATTCCCCATCTTTCTCACTTTACATCGGTGGTACATTTGCAAAGTTGATTAAAAGTCTCACCTCGTCCCACCGGCCAGCGTTCGACACCGCAAGCACCCAGCTGGTTTGATGGAAACAGTGGAGATAGTGTGCTACTTTTTGCTTTTGTTTCACAGCTATCGTACGATACGACGATCAATACTTACCGTGTGGCAGATAAGGGGGGAAAAAATCACACTCGAGCACACTCACGTAAGCGCGTTGAAGCGATGCATCAGGGTTGTCCAGACCGGGCAAGACCGGATTGAGTGGGAAGGGCTTTCTGTTCGGTTGGGTCGTGAACCGTATCGGAGCGATTAAATTCATAAACTCCATGAATCAAGTCCCAATCAAGCGCGAAAACGCCACCCTGATACCGGTACCGTGCATTCTTGATCGGTGTATCCCCCACACACGGTTGAGTCGAAGAATCGACTTGGATGGTTGCATGCAGAGCTGAAATGCGGATGGCCTTTCACTTTTTCCCTTTTGTGAGTGAGCTGCCGGATGGGACTTGTTGAGAGGGGCAAGTATGGGGAAAGTAGGAACTCTTGCAAATGGCAGAAACAGTGGAAAGGTAAAAATGATACGAAAGACTCGGAACGAAGCGAACTAAGCCACTGGAACACTCACCCGGAGGCTCATTGCGAAGGACACCGACACTTTCATGCAAAGCTTTCGCTCAACCTTCTCCATCTCCTTCCTCACCCCGAAAACCCGGGAAGAAATGACTGGGGCCGTGTTGGTCATGGTACACCTCGGAAATCGGGAAGTTAGAATGAAATTAAAAATTCAAAATAACCTCATAAATCTTGCTTATCTTCACGACCGATCCCCAAGAGTGGTCGAACTGGAACGGTTCACCATAAATATGGCTTTGCTCCAGTGTTTTACGTACGCCAGCGTTCGGACCATACGCCACCGGTGTACGCCGGAATGGGAAGGGAATCAACGTTCCCATTCCTTTCCTTTGTTTTGGGGGTGGGTTTGGTGTACCGAAAAGAATGAACCGGGAACAAACGAAAAAGTGCCCCGACTAGGACTAGGGGGAGTGCACAGGGTGACAGAAACTTTTCTAAAGCGACGTGTTGGTGTAAGTGTTACATTCTTTTCTGGGACGAAAAAGAATAGGGGAGGGTCCATTATTAGAGCGAATGTGGTTCAATAACACCGACATTCGGGGACATGTCCTGTTGGTAAGCGACATCGTTAAACTTTACCATTGTAAGTATTGGTTTGTGTGTTTTCTGTGGGTTTTGAGTAATTTAATTTGTTTAAACGTTTTTAAGAATGTAAAATATCAACCTGCCCCGGATAAGCTATGCAATAGTAATTCCTTACGCTTATATCATTCCTAAATCGAATATGATATAAGCGTGAAAAATAGATTGCATATTCAAATAGAAATATTCAGAGAAAAAAAAGCGAACTCTCCCTTAAATGCAACCCACAAAGACAAAGACCACTAAACTTTCACCTTATCCCGATCGGTGCGGTGCAAGCTGCAGAACGAAAAGTGGCTGCCAGTGAAAGTTTTTAGCCATTTTTCTCCCGGATGACACTAGGTGGCATAGTTGAGGCATCCCTGGCCATTCCCGGGCACGCCGGTTCAGCACACGCCAGAAACCCTTCATCCAGGCGCAGATAGACAGCCATGCAAGCCGGGTTCTAAAGCACCGGAAATTAAAAAATATTCACCCGGCTGGAAAAAAAGGGAGGAAGTTGGTCAACAGCTCAACCGGGAACGACACAGGCATGCCCTGTGTAACTGGTGCGCGTGTTAGTGAATATGATTGTATTACACGAAAGTTGATACAAAAAGGAGTGTTACGAACCGAATCTCGGTACTGTAATCTGTAGCCGAAAGCCGGTGGCAACGGTGGCATCCAGCAATCCGGGCGTCCCAGCCATGGGTACAACACTTAAGGGAAGCTCCGGGGCATGTGTCAAGTTTTATTAGGCAGGCGGCGAACTTTAAATTACCATTCGGCTGTTGGTGGTTTTGTCTCCCTTCGTTTGCTGCTGCACGGGAAAAAGCGAACCCGAGCTTCCAGTAGCAAGTGGTCGTTTCAGCGAACGCGAAGTATGTTAGATTAGTGAATGACGGTGAAAAGATAGGGGTGGAGCACATGCAAAAATGAGAGAGAAGGGGAGGAACTAGACACGGAATCGATGGCTAAAAGCAGCATAAAAGTTGTGGTCGTTGGGTCGATCGATAAGCTTGTTCGTGGGAAGATTAAAGTAAAATTGGAGTGCGCTAGATGAAAGTGGGTTTAGGTTTTACTTTCGTAATTGCAGTAAGTGGTGTAAAAGAAGGCAGCATCGATTCCGAGGAAATACTGTTTCCTACACAATTTTTATTTACTAGAAGTGTTAAAACCGGATAAAAATAGAATAGATGTTTTTATTTATTTTGTGTATCTTTTTTTTGATTCCGTTAAAATTAACTTAATATTTCCATCCTCAACAATGTTTCATATGTTCTTTAATAATTTTACTAGCTAATATTGAAATAAAAAAAGATTTTATTACTTTTTCCCTGTATTTTATTATTTTAACTGAATTGCGCTTTCTATCTGCAAAATCAAACAGCTTGGCGCGATGCACAAACTGCACTACGTTTACAACCTCTTACGAATGCAGTAAAACCATTTTCCTCGATTCAACCATTTTCTTTGTTATTTTTTGTCTTATTTCAAACCACACTGCAAAGGAGCTGAATGGTAACATTTGATGGGTCGTTAAGCGCAGAATTCATGATGCTATACACACCGCAAAAGAAAAAACACATTACGCTTGCAACGACGTTCAACAGGACGAGACGTCTTCTGATGGCCCCGTGATGTTTTTAGGGCAACAATTGTATACGGAGTTGTGCAAAATCACGTTCCTTTGGGGAAGCAGGGAAGAAAGTGATAATAATTGCACACCTCGCGGGGGGACAAACGATCGATAACAACCGACTGCACTGCATTAGCTTCACTGGCCGCGAGCGATGGTCATAATTATGTAGTAATGTTTCGCTCGCTTTAATGGCACACGAAACATAAAACGAACGGGCTTATGGTGTCCCACGCCAGCCGTTCACTGTTTTCTGCGATGTGAACCGAGTCATGAAGGCTTCGGTTTCACATCTGTGTCAACTTGTTAATGTGTGTAGCAAAGGCTAGAAAGAACCTATCCGACAGGACGGAAGGCAAATCGTCATCGGTAAATCATCATGTTCTTATGCCTATGAGATTTGTTTTCTTATCTGTGGCGGCAAGAACCACCGTTTGTGATGGTGCGAGTGTGGGCTGTGCAGATTTTGTAGGCCACAGAAACCACACGCGATGTAGCACGGCCATTACAGCTTCATTGTGTGAGGCTTTTGTTTACGATGAATGTAACATGCTGCTTACCGGATGTTTGCCGTGCTAGGTAAAGAAGACTGTCCTAGATTGTGAATATATGGTTGTCTGTGTAATTCCTACCCATTGCCGAACAATTGCATTTCCATTAGCAAGCGCACTAGGTACTGGGCGTCTCCATGGGCACAATCCACTGGGCGCCTCCATGATCATCAACAGCTAGGCGGCTCCACTTCCAGATTTCTACCCATTTACGCTGGTGAAAGGCATTCCCGGAGCGGGACAGGCGAAGAATGTGTGCATTATCTCCCGTGCAGGGACAGAATGCAAACGTAGCGGAAATGTTTGCGAATTCGCAACCTAAGCCACAGTTACATCGCACCGCACAGAAGGGATGGAGCGCACATATATATATCTGCAATTAAACAAAACACGGCGCACACGACTGTAATTTATGACTTTTTATGCTCTTTTGTAATTTTCTGTAATAACGGCAAAACCCATCCATAACATGTCTTGCACTCGGGTATCGTCTCCCGCACCGCCGATGCTTACGGAACGATCGATGTGGAAAGGAAAATGTGTGCATCATTTCTCTCGCATCTCGGGTTTTACAACATGAAGAAGATTACGTGCATTTCCTGTCCTGTTGTTTGACGTCCGTTGTTTAAGTTGGGCGGATGTGGGAAAAATACAGAAGGAACCGGTTGCGATGAAAGATTATCTTCACCGAGTGTGTTTACATATGCAGCCCGTGCCCGGTGGGATGGTGCGAAGGGAGCAAAGGTAAACATGTTTTTTTCCACCCCAAAATAAGCAAGCGACCACTCGAAACGGATCGTCAACAAGCGGGGGTAAATAGGGATGAAACTCTAGCCCGAGCAGTGCGCCACTGTAACAGTTAAGTGGTGCAAGTGGGTTGTTTTGTAATCAGCAGCTGGAGATTGTAACTCATCTTCATGGGTGCTTGCAGGAAAACGATGCAGGATTATTAAATTTCCCTCGTAGTCGATGGGGTGCGAGTGAGTGTGCTTGTAATTTTTCGCTCGTTTTGGTGTAATCTGTCGGAACCAGCAAAAGCTCGAGTGGGAAGACATTGAATCGGGCATTGAATCGGGCTAGGGAAAGAGAAAGCTAATGAGAAACTAATGAACACTTGAATTTCAAAAACAAATGCGCACTGAAGGTGGCTCCAGCTGGTACTGTAGGTTTGCTTTCACTAATGGGACGGGCATAAAAGCGACGGTATGACTGGGAAAAAGGGTATATTTCTACTCTATTTATCATGAAAATGGTTTTGAAGTGTGTTTTTGCAGGCGCAATTAGTCAACGGTATTCTAATACGCATAATGGATTAATGGTTATTTTTTGTTTCACACAAGCTATGCAGGAAGCAATCGTCTTAGTGTGAAGTATAACGAAGGATTTAGCATATTAAAACACAGCTTTTAATTAGTTTGTTTTTTTCAATGTTCAATATAATTTCATCCTTGTGCACAAACAAGTGCCTACAACATTGCAGTCAAAGCTGTGTTGTTAGTCCCTAGTATGGCCCAGTATGGTTAAAGATATGTTTTTTTTTTGTTTTTATATTGTTCCATATTAATTTATGGTGTAGAATAGGTAGAATTGTGCAATACCATCGATGATTGCGTTCAATTGAACAAAATCAGAAAGCTTTGTGCTAATGTGATACTAAGATCCATTTACGTACATGAGCTACATATTTGCATGCAATTTTTATGGAGGGTGTAACAAAAAATACTTATATAGATATAAACGGTACTTCACGAAACATACAAGCGGATCACAAGCAATTTGCTATCGTTCGATTAAAAAAAAACAAAACCCTCATTACCCATCATTTTACAAGTCACTGTTAAAAAAACACCTATCTATTAAACACAAATTGTACATTCGCACTGTATGTTAAATTATGTATATTTATTATGTGGTAAAATGTGCGTGAACGATCTCTCGTGCCACAAAGTAATCAAATCATTTTTAATTGAATTTCCGTGCGATAACGTACCCTTTTCAACAGTCTATTCAGTACGTTGCTTTCCCATAGTATAGTTCACTTCATAACATCCAGATTGCATGGGAATCTTTAAAAAACCCTTAAGTCGTTGATATAGTTATTTTCCTACAACGTATTATGGAAGTGTTCTTTAAAGGAATCATTCATATGTGCCTGGCTACATCACAACTGATGCTTTTAATTATTGTTGATTAAAATTATGCGTTCATTTTTTTTTCGTGTAATGGGAGCTTAATGACCCATTCGATCATTCCAAACATATTTATAATAACTTAATACATTTATTGATACCAGGTAGTTGTACAGTTAGACCTCACTGCGGAAGAACGGTCCGGATGGGTCCTGTCATCTTCTCGGCTACGCTGCCCACATAAGAATCTACCATGGGCCCACCATTCACAATTAACCCGCATAAAAATAAACAGTTTCTTAGTTTATGTATCTAAAACGTGATATGTTTTGTGAAACAGTTGAACAAATATCGAGAAGTAATCTCAAATGAAACAAAACAAAATTCAAGCTTGATGAAGAAACTATCCTAGTCTGAATGGAGAGCTCGATTTTTTAACGTTCAAATTTTAACTGAAGAATTTGCTCTACCCAAAACATATTTTTAGTGCATCTTGGAAGTATCTAAAAATGAAAATGCATACATCAAATGAAAATACACCAGCGTATCATCGATGGGGATCTACAATGGAGGCGCCTGGTTGTTGATGATCATGGAGTTGCGCAGCGGATCATACCCATGGAGACGCCTGGTCGCTCAATTGTTCGATTGTGGTGTTCGTTTTTAAAAATTTGAAATAAATTTTATATTAGCATACAGTATCATGCTATTTTCTTTATGATTCCACTGACAACCCTGTACAGGACATATTTTTCAGTTGTGGGTAAGGTAGGAGAATAGGAAAATAAAGATAATCAATAACGATAAGATAACAATTCTATGATTTATATGCAGGCCAAGGCGATAATGGCGATGGTCTCATACGGCAAGACTGAGGTTCAAATCCTATCTGGATCCTTCCCCTATAGTGAGGATTGATTATTGAACTACGTGGTAATACATAGCCTCATTAGTCAGAAACGGCAGGCATTACCGAGTAGGTCGTTATGTCTAAGAAGAAGAAGAAGAAAAAAACACTTTTTTGAGTTGTAAAAGTAGCATTTATCAATGAAGGGATCTCAAATGTGAAAAAGAAGTTGATCATTGATATTTACTTAATAAAAAAAAACTTCAATAAAAAAAGCAATGCTTTTATTATCTAAACTATAGCCAACTAAATCGTGCTCAACACGAAGTGTTGCACCACAGCCCAACAGAATCACCACAGTTGCACTACTCTGCAATAAAACGTCTAAGCAACTATTCGTCTTCATGATCTCCAGCAACTCCGTTATGATCAACAACCAGGTGCTGTGCTCGGATGGCTACATCTGGTGTTAATGGAGTGTAGTTTGTGTTAAAACCAAATAATGATGAAATATGCCTTTCCACTGCCCCTAATTCAATCCAATTTAAGGATCATTATCCACACTTTGGAAGGATGTTTTCAATCCCTAGAATTCGCTAATTATACTTAAATTTTAACTTCAATCACACAAAAGTATGAATAAAAATGAATCGTTATAATAATTGATCAATATAAATGAATATATTTTCATAATCCATGTGTGTTGGACAATAATTAGGAAGAGTAGTGTCTCAATAAAAATGCTATCCATTAAGTGAGCTGTAAAAAAAATGCAAGCAGGAATTTCAGGAGAAGAGTAAAGCACGCCCTACTGCTAAGTTCACTACTTCCATTATATTTACTACATCTACATATTATATTTACTACATCTATGTATTTAGAGAGGGGGCGGTCCGATGGCCGAGGAGATAAGCAGCGCCGGTCTCATACGGCAGGACCGGGGTTCAAATCCCATCTGGACCGTTCCCCCGTAGTGAGGACTGACTATCCAACTACGTAGTATCAGTAAGTCTAGTAAGCCAGAAATGTCAGGCATGACCACCGAGTAGGTCGTTTGGTCAAAGAAGAAAATGTATTTAGAACACTTTTTCTCATTTAGCAAATTTCCGAATTAACATAAACAAAATATGCCCAAGTGGCATAACAGATGCTTTTCTTTATTTTTTCTTTCAATATACATTAAGCCATAACAAGAAATTCAACCCAGGAAACACTAGCAGAAACCTTTCAAATCAATGTGGAGTTCAAAAAAGCGAACACATTAACTATAACATAACTGTACACTTGCATATTAAGGCACGCATTTAAGGATCGAAGACAGGGCAGACAACTCGTGCAACGATTCTTATGTCTTTTATTATATGTCTTCTCATTGCTTTGTCTTCCTTTACCTTTCCTGCTGCTTGTTGGTGCTTTGTATTTAAGGACTTTGTAAAGTCCCACAACTATTCATTGGTTCTCAAAATTTTGAAAAAAAAAAACCTTCCTGATTCACATCTTTCGACCTTTTATCAGCGAGTTCACTATTGATCGACATGAAAGCACGATGATATAAATAAGTAATTAGCTATCGTGGGACTCACTTAGCGCACATTAATGTTTCAGTCGAACGTTCCTTCCATTTCTCATTAGAGCAGCTTCACACATTTACACAAATCTACACACACACGCACGCATGCTCACATTTGCACCCAAATTCCATTCGCTGCCGATAAAACCCTGCACAAAACCCCCAATTGGCCTCGTAAAATCCCACCGACCATGATTGATCAGTGTTTGAGTAGGACATATCCTGTATCGGTTGTGAGGGCGGTAGGTGTACAGCACCGACCGTGCTCCATTGTCGTGTGCACGAATTGGTGAGGAATGAACAAGCAGCAAAGTAAAATAGTATAGAAATAGATGAAACATAAAAGCGTCAAGTGATGGCGAGCATTAGAAGGTGACGAGGGGTGTGTGTGTGTGTAGGTGGGTACCGAAAACAGGAAGTACGTGAACGAGCGAGGACCTCAACCAAGCTGCTCTGAATTGCTTTATCGAGTCGAATGGACCAAAAGTTAAATTGACCATGAAAATGATCCCCGAAAGGAAGGAGCTTCATCCGCATCGAATGTCCACCATGTACCACGAAACCGGTTGGAAGAAAAAGGGACGGTTGGAAAAAAAGACGTCAACATTCGTACGAAATTACTGTGACGGTTTGGTGGGGGGAGGTTGCCACGCGGAATGAATGGGTGGAAAACGCGGTAATTTAATTGATTCTTCCCGTGCTTCAATCTTTCATTTTCGTTCACTTTTCCACCTCGATACCCTCGATGAATATCGCTCATCTCTGAAGGGCGGCTAGCGTCGTAACCGTCGTCCCTCATGCGAACACGTGTCACACGTACGTACGCTGAGTGTATATATGCACACACACACCCACACGGGATCACACATACAGCCAACCACACAAGCCATCCATTGGCACCTTACGGAAGCACTCTAGGACGGATTCAACCGGGGGGAGCCCGTTCGGATGAAGCGTAATTGAACGCCTCATTAATTGTCCAATGATTTCCCCGTTATCGTCCTTCTTCCGCGCCTTGCGCCTGTGCCCTTTTCGCTTGCTTCGGCGGCAATGAACTGATCGTTCTGGGAGGTTGTTCGGTGTCATCGTGGATAGTTGGCTGGGCTGGTCGGTGATGTGCCTGGACACGCGGGCATACAATTAAACGTTGGTTCATCATCTGCTAGTCTGCAGAGAATTCGTTTTCCCTTACTGTAAGTCCAGAAGCGAACGATCCTTCCGAGGATGTTCGAATTAGAGCGTACACACAAGCACAAGCACAAATATGTGAACAAATACGCCCAACGCGTTTGTGCTTCCTGCGGATGTGATGCCCGGCACGAGATGAGATCTTTATTTAATTTTCCCAGCGCAACACCCCCCCCCCCCACCTCCCTACCCATCTCGCAACCGGGTTGATTAATAAGCTGTAATCTCCTCCCGGGCGACCGTTCAACATCGTCCCGTTTGCAACGCCAGAATCCACAATTTCTACCCAGGTATGCGTGTCACGTTCCGAATGGGTTATTAGAGTGATTGAACATTTGGTACTTTGGCTGAACTTTGTGTTCAATGTACAAGGTTTTTTTTCTGGGTGGAGCCGCTGCACTGTCCGCCTCTCGAGAGTGAACTTTAAGCTTTACCGCTCTGCATCGCCGCTGAGAGTTTGTTTGTTGGCATGTTAGCAAGCTCACTATAAGCCAGGAAAAGTTTCCCTATACAACTCCAATCAGGTGCCTTCCTTCGGTGGTAATGGCCACCGGACACGCAACTAGCCGTCGGGTGGTTCGGGTGGAACATGCAGACGCGCAAGCACACATGGGACACCTTTCCGAAAATCTCGATCGAACAACAGCACGATCGATACGGTTCCAAGTATTCGCGTCGTATGAAGTTTTCTTTATTTCTTTCTGGAATCGAACACAGTGCATTCACATACTTTCTTTTTCGGGGTTTTTTTCCTATTCACGTTCGGCGGTTGGGAAAATATATCCCACTATTTTCCCACTAGGCAAGGTATGAATTGCACCGTAGGGGTGACATTCGGTATTCGTGGTTGGTGCACACAGCAGATGTGCCTAGCGTCAACACCTTTGCGAAAGTTTGTTTTTCTTCTGCTTGAAAAACTTTTTGAATTATGTGCCACTTTTTGAATGGTACACACACACACACACCCGTACAAACGACGAAGAATTTAGTTTTACCTGAACTGTGCGAAAGTCGTTAGAATGGTGTGCTTGTGTTTGGGTCTAAGTCGAGTAGTGCAGTCCTGTAGGTTTACAGCGGCATGAGAGTACGGTTATTGTGAATAATTTGCAAAAAAGATTCGAACAAACTACTTGCTTTTTTAGGATAATGTTATTACTTTGGGAAAATCATATGCATGAAAAAAGGTGAATCTTGTCGGAAAGAACTCCCTTACCTTTGCAAACTGTGGAATTCTTGATATCAGCGTGTATGGGCTTCACACGAGACGACCGATGCCGATTCCCATCTAAACAAGCTCCTTCTACGCAGGAGTGATTATTTGGAATCGAAATCAAGTTTCTGCGAAATCAGAGAACGAATGAAATAAAGGGCCAATACCGCTTGATGTTCGAATCTTTTATCGTTTCTCCTTCCGTTCTGTTCGAATTGCTCCAACGGTCATATTTTTGAATTGCTTCAACATTTATTGGGTAGAATGAACAGATGTAATGAATTACCAAAGCAAAGAAAGAATTAATGCTCAAACACTAATTGGGTAGAATGAACAAATATAATGAATTACTAATGAATTTGTAAATGAATTAAGATTAATGGATTATAATAAAGGACAGTTGAATACACACTCGCCAATAAAACAGACGCATTACTTCCTCTTTCAATTCGTCCATCCAGTATCACGATATCACGAACCGGGAAATTGTCTACACGTCCTTTGTAAAGATTTAAATCGTAAAAAATATTTGTTTTGGAAAAACTAATAAATAATTAAAATTTATCAATAGTTATTTATTTTATCCGAAAATTGTTATGTATTATACAAACCTCTACGTGAAGGACCAGGTCCTTCACGGACCTTTGGAAGTAAAACACAAACGGTTATATATTAAAGCATATATCACCAGCAAGCGAGCTCCTACTGGAAAGGTTATAAAAAGCATGAATAAAGTGAGCCTTTATCACACATTTCACTTTACACCAATCCGAGGTAATAATATTTTAAAAAATTCGGATACTATCCAACTAACGGCTTTACTTCATATGCCAAAGAGAGGATGCTTGCTGTTTTTCTCGTGCAGAATCCCCAGATTTAACAATGATTTTTAAATCAACTGTTGCCGGCTTCAAAATAGAATGTGAGGATGATTCAACCACGATGGGTTGTTTTTTTTTTTAAATTCATAAATCCATTGCCCTTAAGTATAGCGAAAGGATCGATCCAATCCAATCACGTCCCTCGATTGGGGAGATACAATTCGCCCGAAAGTAATGCGCTCAAGCGATGCTCGCGTCTCATTGCTCCCGGTGAAACGATAATTACCGACCGTAAAAAGTGCAACCTCCCGTTCACAGGCACCGGGCGGCAAATTGGCAAAAGTTTATTAATTTCGCGACGCGTCGTGAACGTGTTTACGATCCCGAGTGCAATAAGTCCACGGTGCGATAAAACCGAAGGCAAATGGTTCATCAATTGCGTTGCACGCGGAGTGAAGCGTACAGTGGCAATGATTGGGTCCCTTGGGGGAAATGTGGCAAATGGTGCCTTTCTATCAAGGTTGATTGTCTTCATGGAAGAAAAAATCTTGTGCCGGTTGAAACAGAGTTAAATGCTTGGCGCTCCTAGAGGGAAGTAAACATGATTGATTGGTTGGTTTAAAGGCTTTCCGAGCGAAAAATAATCAATTAATAACTTTTATAAAAACATTTTCTATTGGTTAGTTCAGATTGTTTCTGTGTGTTTCCATTAGTTTCATAAATTAGATCAATTATATCAAGTATACGATATTATTTTTATACAATGAACAAACCTAAGTTTGTATAAAAAATACTGCACAGGTGAAACTAACACTTTGTTCGACCGATGTGTCATACTTTCGAGCTCACATTTACAAGCATTTGCGGAAAATTGTAATATTTTTCTTCTCTTTACGCTCGGTGGAAAAGATACGCAACAACGCAGTTGCGAATATCGATAGCGATGTTTTATGTAGTCGATATTGTGGCCAATTTGCTCGTTCAGAGAATCAACCGATATTTGCTTCTCATAAAAATATGACAACTACCCACCAGAGCTGACGTGGATTGGAAAGAGAGTACACACATACACAATTGACTGGGTATGGTTGACAGTTATACCGGCATCGGATATGAACGGTGAACTGTTGCCACCGACACAGGACGTTATTGGATGGGCGAATTTCATGGGCAGACTATTATCCGTCCACCCTCCTTGCTGAAGCGCATCCGAAACGAGTCACCGAGCAGTTCAGCATGGTCAGCTTTAACCAATAAACGATGCCCTCGGATGCATTTGTGTACACGTTCGTTCGTACGGACTACTCAGCAACCGATACTGGACAACCACTGGATTTCACTTTATTGCTCGTAAAAGAGGGCGAAAGCTTGCGCCCATTTGCTGCCGTCTTCCAAGTATCTCAGGGACCTGTGAGAGTGGCGCACAAAAATAGGGAAAACATGTCAACTAATCAAAAATCTTGAAACGACAAAGATTCTTTGGACACTTACTGCTTACGAAACGAATTTCCTTCGACGAGGATCGAACGGATCTCCCTGAAGGGAAATTCCTTAGCAATTCATTAGAATGGTTAGCATCGGAAGGAAGTGTGTCGGAACAGTGGGACTGTTATATCGACTGTTGATAAGGGTGTGATAAAGAAAAACTTGTTTGATTTTTTTGTGGCGCATGACAGTTATGCATAAAATGCTGCAGTGCATGCTACAAATGAAATATGATGAGGAGTATCTATCACATATACTTCCTTTGGTTTAGTTTCAATAAAGTTACGAATTGTTTATCTTCTTAAATTGATTAATGTTAAAAAAAAGATTGAATTACTCTGTTTTGCGTATTTTAAATTAATATTTTTTATGTTTTTCTCTTTCTTCTCCTTAAGCTATGTCCTACAGCTTTTATTTCTAGGGTTTATCACAATGTTTGCAGAGGTTTAATTGATTATACCTGATTTTCTCATTTTGCAATTACTGCATTCTGTTGCAATAATAGCAAGGCTTGAATATTGTTAGCAGATTTTTGTAAAATATTATTATTATTAATTACACATTCCAAATAGTTCCTTAGGCATGCTTTCCTATCAACGCGATTTTTTTCCTAGCTATAATTTGGAAGTTTGAAGCTATAATTTATAAGAATTGCAATTTGGCCCATAGGATTTTCATAGGATACCCTGTCCGGGGTATGACAGACCGGCGCCGATACAGGACTATTTCACCGGGCAGTAGCGATTTGGCAATTATGAATAATAAATGCTTCCTTACGAGCCAGATATCGTATTTCATATTGCTTTTTGTTCTGTAAAACATAACTTATTTAATCTGAAAATAAAGCAATGATACAATAAATAAATAATATGTTAAAAATAGCTCCTTACAACAGTTATTATATTTATAATATATCATAATGATCGAATCCAATTATGCCCTATGAAATATGTATTATTTGTTGCGTCATTTCAACGATACACTTCGCTAAGTTTTAAAGTAAATTTTAGAAAATGTCGTTCTTTCGCGCTTACTCTCTTTTTCTCTCTCTCTTTCTCGCTCTCTCGTTTCAAAAGTATCCATTTTAAAGAGAAAAGAATAGAAAATCAAGCGATTTATGATTGTTTACGTATGTTTTGCGATAATAATAAACCATACGATCAAAACTGCTTTATTATACTCCTAAATAATTCCAGCTTGCCATATTGACCAATATCCTGGTCAGGCCATATATTCTTAAATAGAAACAATAACAACTCCAACAATTAATACTCCAAACAATTTATAACTCCAAATCACAACCCAGTATGCCAGGGAAAAAGCAAAATACAAGGAGAAAATGCCTTGAAAATGTTACGAGTGTAGAATTGCATACATCGACACGCCGTCATGATGGAAGGAATAAATAAGTGATAAAAAATTAAAATAAGATTTTTCATTAGATGGAAAGTACTTGCAAATATGTATAAAATATGGGTTTATGTGTTTTGTACACAATTTTAGACGACATGTCAATTAAACTGCTTAATGCTGATGTTGTAAGTAAATATTTATTTACAGAATAGATTTCAGCTCACTTTAATTGATATTTTCTAGAACTAGACGATATTACATCTAAACAAATATGGAACAGCAAGTCATCAAATTCATGTTAGCCGTTCCGTATATGCACAGCCCTTTACCGCCACCGTGCATTAAACTTCGCTTTACTTTTTATACCAAACCCCCCCGATTAATAACGATTGTCTCCATCTCGCTTCGATCGATTGTGCGTAACACAAAACCCCAAAAACTGCACGATAGTCCGGTTGCCATGGTGCTGCTTCGCCGGACGACTCAATTCGAGTGACATTCCATCGAGCGGACCGTATGTTCGTGAGCATAACGTCAGCTTCGTGTCCTGCTGGTGAGAAAACCCGATGGTGAGTAAAAACTAATACAAACAAAACCCGTCGTCGTCATTAGCGTGATCATCGGCGCCATCATCATCTTCATCATCATCATCATCGTGGTGTCACCCAACGCCGAGGTCGTTCGCGTCCTTGTTGGCTTGCCGTTTGAAAAAAAAAAGCCACAGATACGAACATCCCGAACAAGCGTCCTGTGCTCCATGGCAACAAAGTTACAGGAACCCGACACACATTCCTTTACAGCAAGAGCGCATTACATTACCATGTGAGGATGAAAGAGACCTACCGCACGGTTTTCTGTCCCCATGCAAACGTACACATGCACAAGGTAGGAAATCGGTTGGGAAAAAGTTTTTCATCTATGCTTGAACGGGGAGACAGCTGGGTGATGATGCTGGGACACGATAGTGTAGGAGTTAAAGAGGTACCGATACGGTTTGTACGTTGGTGTGCGTGCGTACGATGACTATTTGACTGCCTATCCCTGATTCGCTCTTGCTCTCTCGGACAGAATGTAGCTGTTTTCCTGCTTGTTTTCCCCCCGTTCCTTGTATTCCACTTGCCCGTTCGTTCGTGGCTAAGCTCTCGGTTCGGAAAATCACGGCTCGTTCAATGATGCCACGAAACGGTACACCAACACACGCGCTCCATATCTGCTTTTCTGTTTTCCCAGCATCGTTTGTTTTGCTCTCGCATGCGGCGGGTAAAGTATTACTTTTGCGAAAAATTGCGTTCAATCGCTCGCATATTTCCCCAAGTTTTCCCACGAAGACACGAACGACCCGATTGCTCGCGATGGGTTCGCCGTTTTCGTTCGTGCCCGCATGAACATACCCGGCTGGGTTCATCCCGATGAACATCGCTTCGTGTACGTCAGCAAAACGTTCCGATATGGTCCTTGAAGGAAGGAAAAATCTGGCGTTCGTCACGGAAAAACCGCTCCCCAAACCGATCGGGATACGGTCGGTGGTGGCCTTCGGGTACGGTTCGTAACCGCTCGCAGTAGTGTGTGTGCTCCTGTAGATCGAGCGTCATACACACAGCCACACATCTATCCGGTGCGCGGCTTTTGCGTCCAGCGAACCCCGTAGTGCCGTGATGTCTCGGTAGTGCGGTGCGATGATTTGCTCTAAATTTCTGGGCTTAGTCCCAGCTCGCTTACCGACGGGAGCGGTGTACACCGTTTTACACCGTGCGTCCCTCGAAAGGGAGCACCGAGAGCAGGGAGCGCGCGCGCTGGGAGTTCTGTAGCATCCATTTCCCAGGGACGCACCAGTTCCTGGAGCTCTGGAAGTGGGTTGTTGGGCTTCTTCGGGTTTTACGAATCCAGGCCGCACACTTGCCTAGAACGTCCTGGGTTATAGACATCCCTTTTACTGTGCCCGTTCTCGTGCACCCTTCTTCCAGCGTACAATACGAACCCGAGCCATCGCAGCAGCCCGTTTCGGGAGGTGTGGTCGTGATGTGAAATTTTTCCAGTAACCAGTCACGAGCGGGAGTTCGGTGCGTACATTTCGTCAGTGTTGTGAAGCCGTGTCGGTATCGTAGTTCGGATCCCGTGTCGTTGGGAACAGAACCCTGGCAGCATAACGTTTGCTCATTTCTAGTGCAGATAAGAGGATCGTGTGTTCGCGGTAGTGCGTGACTGTTGGAATGTGCGGAAAAGACAAGTTAGTTTTCGATGCAAGTTAGCAGCAAAGTAAGCAAATGTGTACTAATACCGATTGGTCGCGTTGAACTCTTACTTAAAGCCAGTATGTGCAATCTCGAACATAGAGAAGCGAAAAAAAATCCCCCAAAAATACAACAAAAGTCATCTTGCTTTCACAAGAAATAATGAAGAAGGTATTTTTAACAAAAATTAAAGCAACACAACATACGGGAAAGCATGTGCACCATAAATATGTCATTGGAAGAGTCTGAACAAAAAATATGAACATCAAAGAAAGGCAGGTAGAAAGTAAATGCCGCCGAAAGAACAGCAGAAAAATACGAGCAATCCAATCACGCGTACTTTTCTATTTTCGGTACCGTTTAACATGAAACATAGGCTAATTTTAGCGAAAACTCATCGGCCATTCAGTGGCGATTTTGGCGATAGCGTTGAAATGGGTGCTATTTTTAAATTTTGCTTACAAGAAAAAGATATACCCTTCGCGGTGGAGACGCACGGTGGGATGGTTTCCTTCCGGTCGCACGACCTCGTGGTTGCCAAAGCAAAACGCGTGGCCTTCGCTCACCTGACCGTACGTGAATAAGCTAGCTTAGCGCTGAAATAGAGCCGTGTGAGCAGAATGGGAAGCGAAAGCATTAACGATGTGTAAGAAAATCGAATTAATAATAACACACTTAACTACAGCAACCGCAGCGCATGAACGCTGGAAATGGACGTTCGAGCGATCGGAGAAGAGCAAAATCAAAACAACCATTCGGCTAAACGCGCATCTATTTTTAGGGTTCGGTCACTTTGAGTGATGCTACGAATCTTCGTGATTGTGATCACCGTTGCCACTATCTATTAGGCGGGGGAGGGAGGTTTATAAACTTCACCCGGCAGACATTAGCTCAATCATGATCGAAATGGAACTGAATAATGAAATTAGTCCTCCCCCTCCGCAGCTCGAAAAAAACGGTTGCGGTGTAGCATCAGCAGTAGAAGATTGTGACACATTTGCAATTTTCGCAACATTCCAGCGATGGGAAAACCTTCAGCATATGTCGCATCGGACCGAAATAGCGAACCTACGCGGCCGTAGTGTGGGTGCCGTGAGAATCACTGCCAGAAAAGATTTCGTCGCATTACGGTTTTGGGAGGGGGAATGGGACAGCGGGGGTCACCTAATAGGTGCAAGGTGCGAGGTACTGTGCCGTGTGCCCGTGTATCAGTGTTTTTGACAAAGTAGGACACAAGAGTGTGACGTCATGCGGTGCTGGTTAGTGTGATGTGCTGTGGAAGTGGTTACGTGTGCCAGCATTGCCAGCAAGGGCGAGCGAACACGATGGCCCGCATGGAATTTTCAAGGTAAGCGGAAATAGTTTTTGGGAAGTTTATTTTTTTGACCGCGGCAAATTCCAGCTGGTGGGTGAATATTTAGGCATATGAATTTGAAAATTATTTTTACATTTTGGTTTGCTGGTGCGAGCATTTTATTTCGTAAAACACTCTCACTAATTCCTCAGATATCTTTAGTTAACATTTTTGTGCTGAAACTACCTGTTGTCACGTGCTATTTGTAGTTACTTTCAAAGCGAAGAGAGAAGTTTGGATTATGAACCACACATTTAATGACTATTATTCTAATATAATCATTGCAGCATAGTATATATTTTGATTGTTTTTTTCTGAAGTATAACACGATTTCAAATGAGTTAAGCATAACCATAGTAATTTTGTGAAAATTAAATTAAAATTGCATTGCAAAACAAGAATTTTAAAAATAAAAAAAAAAATATCACAACATAATTAATTGCCGAAAATATTTCGTTTACTTCAGCTTTAACTGAACAGACAAAATGATCTAATACTAACTTTAAGCTTAGCTAATGACAAATGAAATTTACTGATGTTTTAAGTGTCGAGGGTTTTCAAAATATGTTCATACAACACAGGGCCCAAGAGGATGTGTTACAGTCATACATCTCATTTATCCGGTTTAAATCTATACAAAAGCAGAAAACTTCAAATTAATCGCCTCACCAGATCAGCATCTGTATTGTTCCAAATTAGGAAGGCAGCATGTTGACTTATTCGCGATCATATTGCTATCACTACCTCGCTGGTTCAGTTCTATCAAACTGAGCATTCTACAGTATTATGCATTAGTTACATGAGCCAAACCGTTGCATTCAGCAGCAAAAACCAGCCAAACATCAAAAGGCATTGAAGTGCAAAGGCGGACTAATTTTCACTACCGTACATGAATGTGCGCATTGACGTGTGCACGTCATTCGCGATCCGTCGACAAATGGCAATGGCCAGTATCAGAAACCTGTTTCACAGCTCAGTAACTAAGCCACTCTCAATTAACGACTTTGGCAGGCCTGCATTAGAAGGCTGCACTTTCAAAAAGCGTTGATGCAACAACAAAAAAAAATGATTGAAATCCTTTTTCGCGTATGCCTAGCGCATGCCATAAAATTCAGTGAAGCTTAGTGAAGGCAATTTCTTTTTTCAGTACATCAAAAAGCAAATCTTTCTGTTTTGCCTCTCAGCTTTTTGGGCACATTTTTGTCAACCGTATCAAATCAGTACACTGTGCGGATATAAAAAAGGGAAACTACCATAGTGAAACGACTGCCCGAGCCGATGCTTAACAAAGGAGCTTCAAATTGAATGCCACAAAAGTCGCTCGCATAATAGCACGAACAAGCGGTGTACAAGAATAAAGTAGTAGTTTTTGGGTAAGAGAAGTGAAGTTTTGGGCTCGATGGAAAGCTCAGCGTGGAAAGCGCCGTATTGTTCGTGTGCCATTGAGCAGAACAATGAAGTTGTGCAGCGGGGAACCGCCTCGATGAGGTCCTCGCTAGTATCACGATCCGTACCGCTAAAGTGTGACCCATTTGCACCGTAACCATCGCTGATCGTTTATCGCCGATGAGTGTTACTGTGGTGGCACGCTAAAACGCAGTACGCAGCCAGTTTCATGCTGTGAAGTACCATGCGTCTCCATCCATGACGGAAGCTTTTGCCGTTTGCTCGCTGGACGCCCAGACGACTGTCGGAAGGTTGGCTGGGGTTTTTAGCAAAACGTTTGACCATATGTGTTTCTGCAGCTGTATGCGTTTGTGTACGTGTACAGTTGCATATGGCAGCCCCTGACGGTGGGCTCACCGATTTGGGTCCTGTGAGTGAAAACGACACCGTAAACTAAGGTTCGCCATTTATTATTGACGAAGAAAAATAGGCTTTTAGTCAACGAGCTGTTCTGCTCGTTGGCCGGATGATGATGCTCGGTGTATGTGTGTGTGTGTGTTGTTGATGGGTACAGAAACGTACCAGACAACCCACCGATAAGGATGCTGAACGTTCGCTGTGTTGGAAGGTCCAACGAAGAAGATGGAAAAAGGCCTTACGCTTTCCGCGGCCTGTTTTTTTTACAGAGGCGTTTATTTTTCCGTAGCATGGGAGAACTGTTTTATGTCTGACACGGCAAACAGCGAACAGCATGCGAAACACGCGGGCTGCATGAAGCGAAAGGTGATTGATGCCCTCGGGGTGATATGGTTTATTTTCAGGCCGAGGGAAATTTTTTGCTCGTTCGCTTCAATGTGCGCTGATAATCGTCTTACTACTGTGGGAATGGTGGGTTGACGATAGGAAAATTAAATTTCTCTCAGTAATTGAAATAATATTTTATTAACTTAAAGTAAAACAGCTTCAAGCTATATTTTTGAAATTGATTTTGAAAATTTTCTTAGATTTTGTATCACAAGAAATATGATCTGTGAATTTTACTATTAACTATAAAACGAATTAAAGGATATATAAACATAAACGGTTTACATACAGCAATGGCATTGTTGACACACTTCATCAAAACACGTTTATTTGGAAATAAATAATCATTCTTTAGGCTCCCACATCACCACAACCACCATCACGCACCACTGTAAGTGTATTATTCGCCCATAAAACGGACGCCGGGGGTGTCCCTTACGCTTTCATCTTATTCATGTCCCCGGACACAGATAGCGCTACGCACGAATGTGAGCGTAATGGAATATGATCTGGGTAATTTGTTACACCCCGAAGGATAAACAATTGATTATTTATGACGTTACGCCTCACCATGACGTCGCGAGGTATCGTTTTTTTTTTTCTCGCGTCAGTCTTGACGCCGCGGCACTCGCCACACTTCCATCCATCCAGTGGTATCATATTTACGAGTTCATTTTCTTTCCGTTATCGGATCGATGGTGGCAGGTTTTTTTTCTGGGTGGTTCGAAGGTATGCAGCTATCAGCACATTTTCATCCAATGCTCGAGCATTCCGTGTACGATAGAAATAAAATTTCAAAAAGAATTAGGTCACCAACCAATGACCGTTCTGTGAGGCGAAAAAAAAAATGCAATTTGTTTGTACAGATCCAAGATACAGGCAAGGGAAGCACATGTATCTGCCGAGGGATCGTCACATCGTATTTTATATCACCGGTCTAGTCACCTGTCGATTGGATTATCATTTCGCTCGATTTCTTCGTGCTGCGAGTAGCGGAAGAAGTTGTTGAGAACAAGTGAAGCGTAGTGCTACGGATGCGAGATGATTGAGAATGGTGGTGACAGTTGTGTTCAAAGATTGGTAATGAAATAGTGACAAAATAAATGAGATTTTACCTCCTTTTCGGAGAAAATATTATACTGAACATGGAACATTTCATTTTTCCTTTTCTTATATTGTGAAGCAATTTCGAGGAAATGTTAAATTTATGTAGTTTACAAGGCATTGTTAGAAAAACGCCTGTGTCGTGTCATTTCAAATTCAATTTCAATTTACAGCGTATTAGTTTTGAGACCTTCTCTGCTGTATTTACAAATAAAATATACATTACATTGTACAAAAAATATGGACAGCATAAATTTTTTGTCTTAAATAATGACAAAAAACTTATTTTTTACAAATTTACAACTCAATTTTGTGAAAAAGTTGTATCTTGACAAAGGATCCAACATTACAATTCAGCTTTACGAAAACGACATTATATTTATCTTAACATCCAATGGAATATTTTCTTCCTTGTTTGCATTTGTCTTGCTTCTCTCTACCTAAACTACCATGCTCTTCGTTTTATTCAATTTACCGTACCCGAGCGTTTCAATCATCAATTTGCCAAGCACCGAACCAAACAGAGATCCAAATGCCCCAAAGTCTTAACAAATTTATGTACTCCTTCACTGTACCATACCATCTTCCTTTACGAAGTGCCATGCCAAGGACAAAAAGGGACAAAATGGGAAGTTTTTTTTCTGGAGAGGTTGGTTCATGTTTTCCCCTCCCTGCAAAATGGGTAAAAAGGTTTAGGCTGTGATTTTCAGGAAGCGAATCCAACCCACTATCTGCTATTGTAGCGACCAAAAAAAGAAGAGCACACGAAAAAGGAAATGGAACTCACATATATGAATGCCAGCAATCTGAAAGCCGGAACGGAATTCATTTATTTCCTTTGGCAATAATTTTAATGGACAGCTATGGTACGGAATCTGAACGTCCGGTCCTGTTCAGCTGGACTATCACTGGTGGAACTTGGCCTGGGCAAATATTGCCCCTTCGTCTGCTCGCACAGCCTGACAAGATGTCCGGGTATGATTGTGTTGTTTGAGTCTGGATGAAAAATGACATGAACTGTGGATGGCACGAACCAGGGAAATAGGAAAATAAAAAAGGGTGTGGAACAAGGAAACAAATGAGTTGGAGAACGTGAATGGAAGGGATGCCAAGGGTTCTGGCCGGTGTGGAAAGATTGATTTATTGAGAGCGAGAGCGCTTTATCATAATGTTTTGATTGTTTTTCTTGAAGGAAAGATGATCCGCTTTTGACGCAGGGAAGGAATTTTTTAAGGGCTGAGTCCTGTCATTGAGTGCTGTCGCCAGCAGTGAATAATCAATGCGCTCAATTACTTCTTAATATTTGAATATTTGCCATTCCGTCCTAATTGAGGCAAGAAGAAAATGGAGCGTGATCCTGTCATCGGATACTGTGAGTTTGTTTAAGGAGAAAAAATAACCAGAAATTGTCTAACATTGAATGACGTTGTCTTGATATTTGATATGTTTAAATTTTGTTCGCTCACGCTACCAAGTGGAATGTTCAACTTTATTATCTCAATCCAAAACATTTATCGGCATCAATTTGATTACTTCCTTGAACATTTTATAATACATTCTTCCAATCTATAAACACAAGAAAAGACACTACCCTCAAGTGGTTATATTACGTTCGTCTACCAGTTGACAGAGCCATTCATTTTGCAACACGAGTCCTTTTATATCTCATCTTCGCGGGTTCGCATGTTTTCTCTGTTTGTCACTGATTTAAAACAACCGGATGAACCCTTCCGTAAGATTGTTATCTACAACTCAACCTGAAGGTTCAACGATGATAAAAAAGCACCGACTCAGTGACAACCCGTTTTGAAAAATTTTCACCTACCCTACCTTCTGGAGCAAAAGGGTTAATGATGGCAAAAAAATTCAGGTCGAATCTGCAAGACATGTTCGGATGGGTAGGATAATAATAAAGTAAGAAAGGATCAGTAATACAAGGCCCGAATGACAAACAACATAGTAAAAAATACTACAAGAAACAACAACAAAAAAAAAACATACACACACACAACAAACGGGATGTCCAATTGCTCTTTTCACCTTTTGGCGGCCCTTTTTTGTGGCGCGGTGACTGCAATGGGAAGAAGTGTGGGGTCAAATGACTGATAACGACACCCGCTCATTATACGGACGATTGTCGAGGGTGCTTGCGAGCAACTTGTCGAAACGGCGACCCATTATTATCCTGCAGGGATTTACCATCCAGCGCACCCAGATCCCACCTCAGCAGGCAGAACAAAAACTCTCACAATAAACCCTTACGAAGGGCTGTGTATGTGTGTGCTCTATTTTTTGTTGCTGTGTGTGCTGATGTTCTACTATTCCACCAAGGCAAAAGTTGTTTACTCAAAAAGGCCCAACCGTTGGCGGTGTCACTTCGTTTCAGCGTTATGAATATTTAAGAATCATCAAGCGAAAGCGCGAGCCAAAGGGCAAAGAGAACGAAACGCAAGAAGCAAAAACATCGCCGACACACACAAAAAAAACATCATAGGAAAAACTACACGAGTTGTAATTTTTTTTGTGTGTGCTCTCCCTTAGGCGGGAAAAGCGTACCGAGAGTGGTCCTTGAATGAAGATATTCATTCAGATTGTGTGCAAGTGAGCTGGGGGTTGTTTTTTGTGCTCGTCTCCTATCTTGCCTTCTGCCTACATTGTCTATCGCAAACAGTAATGTAAGCTCTAATACATCTAACCCCTCGAAGTGTAATGAAAAATTGCACCAAATGAATTCGTGCTCTTTTTTCTTTACCCTATTCTGATGCTTAGTACCGCTGCGGTTGAATATGTTGATCTTAGCTTCGCTGCCGGTATTCATTAAGCGGGTCGGATTTTATTTGTTTTCTTGCTCGGGTTCGGGTCACCGCATGTAGTACACACTTTTGTGATGAAGCAAAAAAAAACAAAAGATTCGTGTCTTCTTCAAGGACATAATTTGGTTGCCGTTTCTTGTCTTATCGCACAAGAAAAGTGTCATTCCGTTTTTGGCAGGTGGTCGTAAGCAAATGAAGTAGCTTCAGAAGGGCCACTATCAGATGCTGACGATGATGACGGTTTAAATTGGCTAGCGCGTACAATCTTTTTATCGGCTTTCATCCTTCCGATACGATGACTTCAGTGCAATCAAGTACCATGCATTTCTACCAGTCCAGTTTGCTCAGCATCGTTCATTATCACTGTCATCATCATCATCATCGGGAACCATTTTTTTTCGCCGACCATCTTGAATGGTGGTGCATGGATT
>KB663644.1:359008-377844 GCA_000349025.1 Anopheles minimus | reverse complement strand
AAAAGATTCGTGTCTTCTTCAAGGACATAATTTGGTTGCCGTTTCTTGTCTTATCGCACAAGAAAAGTGTCGTTCCGTTTTTGGCAGGTGGTCGTAAGCAAATGAAGTAGCTTCAGAAGGGCCACTATCAGATGCTGACGATGATGACGGTTTAAATTGGCTAGCGCGTACAATCTTTTTATCGGCTTTCATCCTTCCGATACGATGACTTCAGTGCAATCAAGTACCATGCATTTCTACCAGTCCAGTTTGCTCAGCATCGTTCATTATCACTGTCATCATCATCATCATCGGGAACCATTTTTTTTCGCCGACCATCTTGAATGGTGGTGCATGGATTTTCTTTTCTAAATGCTTCGTTGCGTCCGTTAATTAAAGATGAAGCAGGTAAACTGGGCCTCTGGTGCCCGAGAGACCAGCGATTAGATTTTACACTTAGTGAAACGTACTCCTGCAGCAATCTTCTGCGCGGTAAACACGAAGCCTTTCTCAACCGATCGAATGATATGGGTTAAAAGAGCCCTTTAAACTCTTTGATTCCTTGTAAAGGGCCGGCTTTTTTATGGCTTACAAGGGTTTTCTTTTCACCTCTACTCAATGGATAAGAAAGTTGGCTCTACCGCTTTTCCCTTCGCTTTTAGTTGTTAAGTGATCGGCAACGTATTCTCACTTTACCGTAAAAGACCATAATTTGACAGCAATTAGTCAAGTGAAAGCAATCTTACTGTAACCTTCCGCCACACCAAAAGGGAAAATGTTAAAAGGAGGTAATTTAGTGAATTATTTCGAACCCGGACTCGTGAATACCTCTAGTGATTGAAAGACGTTGTTCTTTGCAATCACATGTTAATGTTTAACTTTTTGAGAATTTATTCATTGAATAGAAAAATATTGCTTTTATAGCATTTGCATTCCCGCTTACGTATAAAGTGTATAAGACTTTATCAATTGTGTTTGTCTTTTGTTCAATTTGCATTTTTTTCCATAATTATCGAAAAGGCTTATTCTTAAGGCTATTTTCTTATGTTTTTATTTGATTTTCTTGTAACTATATGAATGTGAATGTCCATATCAAGACGAGTCTCACTTTTCATGATGCCTTTTGACTTCTCGGAGTACTATAGTTCCAACGTTTTATTTGTATCATTGGTATCGTTTTTGTTGATTTGATTATAGCTTCCATGCAACAAATGTAATGCAACAAATTTCTTTCGGGGCATCTATAACTTGCTTTTATTTAACTGACTTTTTAGTTGTCAGTGATTCCAAAGTATATAACTACTTGAAGAATTATTCTACTACTGAAACAAGGAACACAAGGAGATGGTTAATAATTCAAATGTCAACAATAATATAAATAACTTCTATCCATGCGTAACATGATATAAATTATAAGATTAATTAAAAAATCTCTCGTTCAACCATTCGCAAACGAAAATGTTTCAAAAGCATGCTTCAACTTGTCTAACAACTTTCAAGTGAGTCGAGTAAACTTCTTTTATTTTCCATCACTTCATGCTGTTTGTCAAATGTAGCAAACTCAAATTTGTACAATTTTATCTGCTGAAATATAACTCAAAGGAAAACAAAAAACATCGAACATGACATGGTAGCAAAGGATCGTCATTTTGACTGCTTTGTTTCAAGAGGCTCCCACAGTTAGAGAAAAATGAAACTGGATTTTCCACCCTCGACTCGGTTTCCGACGAGTTTTTACAGCGAGTGTGTTATGTCACTATGTTTTTAGTGTGATATCAAAAAAAACGAGAAAGAATTAAATTTATGCCTCTTGTTAACGCAGCTTTTTATTTTAACTTTTCCCGTTTTGAACACACAAGTGTCTGCTTGATGCATTTTGCACGTGCGACTGCACAATTCGTAGCGAAAGTTACTTCGTGCAGTCGCACTCGGCGCTGCCTGTTAATGAAGCACTCATCTCAATTATGATTCTTGTATGAATGTGCAGAAGTATGCAGAATGGAAAGTTCTGTGCTGAAAGTTTATACGTAATCCTGTAACGATCGCTTTTTGATTATGATTAAGGAATTTTAGCTGACTGTTCAGTTTATGCATTTCCCAAAGCGAAACTGATTGAGCGAGTCGATTACTACCGATGCTTTCAGAACACACTACATACACACATACGGAACCACACCACCCTTAGCCATCGGGTCGGCGGTACACAGTGTTTTAATTTCGAATCATTTGAAGTAATTTCATATACCCGCCGTTTGGGCTTACAGGCCGTTGGGACGGGGTGAAGTGCTTCCACGTGGGAGCAAGTGTGTTTCAAACCCCCTAATGTGGATGTGATGGAGCCCGAGAAGTGCCACTACCTGTGAGTCTGTTGTTCCACGTGCAATTTGTGCCCTCGTTTCATCAACGGGAATGTATCCAGGAAATGTATTTTTCATTCTTGATAGTCCGCTCTCACCTCGACGTTGAAGGCTTGGGAGGGCTGTGGAAGTGTAGGCTCATCAGTGAAACCTTTGCACCACCGGTGGTAGTAACATCGTTCGCCATTTTGCTTCACTTCCTTCCGACGGTGTTTGGCTTGGGTTCCCCGCGGGCAGTTAACAATTAAGGCAAACGGTTTTCCGGGACCGACTTCCGAATGAGGGTCGTTTGTGAAGTTTTCAGGACCGTTGGTGTTTTTTTTTTCGCTTTTCCTTTTTGGCAGCAGGAATGTGTTTGCCTTCTGGCAGGCTCCGGGAATCTCGACGCGATAAAAAGAGAAATGTTTATGATTCTCCTACATACACACACACACACACACAAACTCAGGCTTACAAACAAACCACAGGCAAGATATGGTGTGCCAGAACGCTATGTCTGAGTGAAAAACGACAAAAAAAACTCTGCCCTCTGATTACGTCCCAACGACTCTTGGTGGCTCCGGAGATTCCTTTGGGGAAATTCGGTGTACAGTGGTAGGTTTTCCTTCTGTTTCTTTGCCCTTTACAAGTAAGTGTGCACGTATTTATGACTGTGTGTTTCTTTATCCTCCTCTCGAGTTGAAGTATGTGGAAACAGATATGCTGGTATGCGCCCATGAGGAACAGGCTTTTCATACGATGGCCAGTACGGCTCAAAGTTGGGTAGAATGTTTCCCCGTGCCCCGAACCAAAACCGTACGGCCGATGTACAGATAGCCGATGTGTATGGGTGTACGTTACCAGTATAAGTGCAGGTGGCCAATGTAGCGAGCACTTACATTCCGCACATTCTGAGAAAAAGAAGAGGAAATAAAAGTGGAGCACAGAAATAAAATAAACCGAGACCGCTTCCTGGGCACTCAAGGGCCTCCCGAGTGTACCTTCGTATTTTCGCACACTCGCCGGGATGTTGGCGGAATTAAACTTGAAAGCAAACCGTGTACACCAAAGTTAAAGGTGAGATAAAATTTAATTTGTTACGATAAATTCCACTACCGTTCCCTGGAGCAATCACGTGCCTTCGCTGGAAAATAGAACGAAACGATTCAAGCGGCCGGGTTTTAAATCGATGAAATTTAAATTTAAAACATCGCCGCACAGCAGTTGCTTAAGGGAATAATCATGTCGAGTGCATTTGCGGTTTGCTGGAGTTGGAAACTTTTGCGCTTTTGGTAAATGTGGTTCAATTTTATTTTCTTGCTAATCGCTCAGATGTGATGCAGTAACAAATGTGAGATAAAATTACTAAAGGTAATTGTATGTACGATACTCATTTCAAAAGAAAAAGTTCAACAGAAACATTCATTCATTTATTGAACGGTTAGAGTTTTTCTCTAACCAATGTTGGGACAAGCGGTGGAACTTATCATCATAAATCTGCATCGTAGTATTAAAAGTTAACATACTTCAGTTACAAATTATTTCTAAATATTTACAATGCTTGTAAGAATTGATTTTTTGCTATTAAGTAACATTCGGTAACAAAATCCAATTGTTAGAATGAGCCACATGCATGGCTGATAATATTAAAAAGTTAATAGAATCAATTTTTATATAATTGCTTCTAAAGATGTTTCTGTTTGATGGCATTTCTTAAATTGTTCTTTATAACTACTCTTAAAGGAATTTTATTTAATTTTGTTTTGTTTAGAACTGCCAAGTCGTATTAGAAACATTTAATTTAACTCTGTGAAAATCATCCTTTATTTTAATTTAACTTTTGTCTTCGTTATTGAATTACAACTGCTTGCCGCTACATATTTTTTGAGTCGAATAACGCACTAGAAGTTTAACAAATACATATAATATTAAAACTTTAAATTTGCAACATAATTTTTAATGTATACACATTACAACCATACATGGAATTTTATCCGCTTGGTGGTCAGCTCATTGCATAGCTGTTTAAATAAATCCAAGCGCAAATATTCACTTTAAAAGCGTTTACTTGGCCTGATTTGCGAACTTATACCGGGATTACTCTTTTGATCGAAACACAAAACTCCCCGGCAGCCAATGGACCATTGTGCCATCCGTAGTCAGCGCTCATTTGGCATATTGTTCCGTGCTGCAAGTATAGCAAACCAGCCGGGAATGGCATTGAGTATGAATGTGTGTGTGTGAGAGAGAGAGCGTGTGTGTCCAGCTGCTGCGACTGAAAAGATACGCTCTATAACCGGGACGGACTGGATAAGCACTGATTTATATTAATGACGTGCTTGGATCCTTTTTGAATGGCCTCGTATGGTTTTGTTATGAAGGGAGGATGGTCTGTTTCATAACATTCTCACCCTCTTCTGCCCCTCGCCCTTACACGCACATACACACATACGTTCTGTCTCTTACACTAACTTAGTCTCGAATAAAAGGACAAACATGGGCGTCCATAAATAGGGACATTATTCAGGCGAATGTACTACAACCGAACTACATCAGCTAGCGAGCACGAACGTCACACGGGTGCCGGCCATGTAAGGACACTCACTGCAGCAGCTAAATAAAAGGAAAAAGTGGACATCCTGCCATACACCACACACCAAGGTTGCAGCCTAGCTTTAGCTGGTGGAGTGGATAGCAATGGAGCATGAAAAGAAGGATCCATCCGTGGCTTTCTTTTTTGCCCTTCTTTTATTCCCCCCCATATTCCTCTAATGTTCACCATATGGTGTGCATGTATGGTGAATCTCATCTCATCTCGGAAACCGGCGGAATGCGGGGTGCCATTTGAGGCGGGACGACGTTGGAAGCAAAAGTCAAAAGAATCCTCACATCCCTGCTTCGGCACAAAACGAACGCCGGCGATGAATGGTGTGATGAAAATTGAAAGATTTCCCTCCAAACTACACCACCGCCATCGTTGCCGGGATCGTTGCCGGGCTTGGTGTAGTGTAAGTGAGTGTCCTTCATGGCAACAGCTGCATGCAACGGTCGCTACCGGGCGAAAAGGATAATCGGGTGGAAAAAGGCATGCACTTCAGTCGGGCCGAAATGGGACATGGTATGAATGGCTGCTAGCGGTAGCAGGTAGTATGTGGTATTATGGGAGGGAGACGCATATGCGACCAAAACGCCAAAAGAGAGATCTTCTCCTTTAACCCCTGCTTTCCACACACAGACGCACGGACATACACTTCTTCCGATTCGTTTGGCTTTTAATATGGGTCCGCCGAGATTTTCCCTTCCGTTGTGCTGAAGCAGCAAGCGACATTTCACTTTCACGTCTAAACTTAGCCCGGCTTGTTAACGAGCTTTCGTGAAGAAGACGGTACGAAGCAAACCACATCTCCATGGTGACGGATCAGCGAGCGAGTCATATGGGAGCGAACGCAATAGCCTTACCGGTAGCAAAAGGAAACCTTACGTATGAATAAGCTTCCTGCCGGTGCTTTTCCACCGTTTTTCAAGTGCTTACATATTCGAAAAGTGTTCACCAGAAAAACGCATCATCATCTCCGGCTGGGTGTACCATGTTTTGCCCGTTTGTATTACACCAAACGTTAAGACGCGCTGGAAAGACCCTCTGCCAGGTATGGTTGAAATGTTTTCTTACTCTCCGGTAAAGTATCACGAAGAAATTTTGTCTTACCCAAAGCATTTTCAGTGTTCTACCGCAGTGGGATTTGCTTTACGCCAGGTTTCTTCATTTTACGATTCTACAACAACGGCGTTTTTCGTTCGGATCAAACTCATTCCCCATTTTCCGGAAAAATGTTGGTGTTCGTCAGATTGCAACCTGTTTTTTTTTATAGCAAAAAGTTACCAAACAAAATGCCGTCGATTAGGACAGTGTAAATGAGGGCAGGTTGATGTGCATACAGCTTCAATGTCGAAAGTCAAAAATTCAGAACAGAATAAGTATTCAGTAGGTTGTGCAAACTTGTTCCATTGAGAGGTCCCCGGGTATTACTTTCCATCCCCTATTAGCATCGGTGCGGAGTGCTTTTCTTTGCGTACAAATCCAAGGAGTGCGAAGGAGCCAGATTGGGTGCGACGTGATGTCCTAGAAACTGTCCTAGAAACTGTCCTAGAAACTGATATTGCTTTCCAAAGTGTCATGTGACGTGGCGTTGTGCCTGTGAGGGGGGTTCATTTACATCTTTACCCTTTTTTCCTCGGTGTGTGGCGGTGGTTGGCACAACTTTGCGCGCTCGGTACGGGTTAGCATTGCTGTTTGTGCGGTAATTTTCGAACAGGTGTTGAAAGAAATTGCTAAGCCCTAATGTTGCTGCAGATGATGATAACACTCCCTCCCCGCTGCTGTGGGAGGAAAGCAACCACCGGGGCGGTTGAATGTTGGTTGCATAATGAGACATTGCAGTGAATAGAAAACTAGCTCAGAAAGCTGTTTGTTCGGGAAAGTGTACAATAAGCAGCGGCAAAATGTGTGTTTGTACTGCAAGAAGTGTGGTGCGAAGTGAAGCCCACTTTTTGTTGCGTCATAGAAGCAAAGGAAAAGAAAGGGATACGTGTAAATGGCACACGAAACGAGGCAAACAGGAGATAAGATGAAGGTTTTTCTTATGGTGCTGTGAGGTGGAAAGCTTTTGCAATAATCTCTGTCAATACGAGCCTGATTTTGATTTGGGTTCTGTGACTCATCCCAGTCAAATCTTTTGAGACTATTTTTTTATAAATGTTTAAATTTCTCAACGGTTCATAAATAGTTATACATCAACTTTTTTGTGTTAATTGTTTTCCTTTTTGTAAATAATTACTATTGCAGTCGATTGACTAAGTTCATATCGAAAGAATCAAGTTGAATTTATAAAATGTGTTAATCATTCATGAATTAATCAGTCGACTAGGATATTCCCATACTTTCCATTCCAGTTAAAGCTTCCCACACGGCTTTTGTACGTAAATACTGCATTAAAAGAGCATTTGATTAGGTTGCTTGCTCATTCATCGTATTATGAAACCGTGCAGCTGTGATAATGAAATACCAAACAGTTTGAATTCGAAATCTGGCTCCCTATGTTTCTAATTTTGATAATCACACATACGAGTACGACTCATCAAATGATGTTTTCATTTCCGTATCCTTTGCAGAACCAACTGCACCATTCATTGGGAGCCCTCCCGTCCTTCCACGCGGGTAACAACCGCTTCGAAAAGCCATTCGAAAGCACCACTTCACCGAGATGCAATGATTCGCGTGCCGTGCACTGTTTCACCCAGGTAAATATCCGTCCTCCGCAGAAGCTGTTCGCGTTTCAGTCGATTGCGATAATCCGTCTGCAAATCGAGACAGTACGTTGGCTTAAACCGCAGCTCATCAGCATCCGCCGAGCTGCTCGTATTGGGTCGTGGATAAGCACAACATCAAATCAATTCCGAACGGATTATCAATTTCCACCTGCATATATCTGCCTTGGGATGATATTCCGTTTGTTGCCGAATGCCGCACGGAAGCCGGTTGGAGTGCACCGACGTGCATTCGGGTGTACTGGAGCGCTTTTGTTTGCACGCCGACGGTTCGGATCTATTTTTGCGGTCGGTATCGATTCCAGTCAGGCGATATCGGGCCGAAGGGTATGATGAAAACCGTGCCTTTGCATCCCGTTGCTTCGTTGATAAACATGAGCATTCACACAGCAGCCCGACTCATCGGTGCACTAACGAACTACTGTTTTCGGTGAATGATAAAACAGAGCATAACGGGGAAAATGGCAGTCATCTCCCTTGCACATTATGGCAGCTTTTCACCGTTCTCGTTCCCATTTTCACCGTTGCCTGCAGCTGAAAGCAGCAAACAAAACGTGAAAGCTTATTAGCAGTAGTAGGATTGATTTCCAACACTCGATGCAAATCTTGCATTGCACATTAATACCATATAGAAGCAAATGAAAAAAATACAAGTCGCTGAAAAAATACCGACATGTTTGGAATATTGGTAAGATTGGCATTTCATGGAAACTGTGAAGATTTTACATTTCCTGACGTTATTCTATTTTACCCTCCTATCACGTCTTATGAAGTATTCTCTCTGTAATTTAAGTTGAAAATCAAATAAATTATTTTATTTGAAAAAAAAAAATAGATACATGAAGTCAATTCGACGCATTATCAACCAAAGAGAATACAAGACATTTTTTACCATTATTTAACTCATTTCCCAACAGAATTATTTTTCGGATAAAATAAATAGTGCTTAATTGTAACGTATTCAAATAAAAATAAAAATTGGGATGACTTATCTTCACAATTGGCAGCTAGCACTTTGAATTTTATGGTGGAAATTGCTGACTAGCATCTCATATTGTGGTGTGACACTTGAAATCAATTATCATAACAGTCAGAACAAAATGTTAGTCAATTGTCAAATTAATTAATTAATTTAACTAAATTGATATTCACTAAAGTCAACTACTGGTTTGCAAGCTCAATAGAACAACATTGTCCATTGGTTGTTAATTGATTGATGGAAACGATTTAAAGTTTTATTTAGCCAAAAATTGAATTGCCTTGCTAGGTGTGTTATATAAGAATTACATCTACCGAATCCCCGGATGCCATGTGAATTACATATGAAATAAATAAATACATCACTTCAAAAACATATACAATCATTTTGAAAGATATTTGGTTGGGCAAATATATTAGTGACCAAATAAAAAATGTATTTCTTGATCATTATGTATATCGCTTATATTGGTAGGAAAGATAAAATGTCTCATTTTAAAATGCAGTTTAGCATTCTTATCATGTCGTTATGCATTCCAATTCTCAGTTCCGTTATACCTGACTGAACCACGTACCTCTTTCCGAGCACCACACAAAACAAGCGATAAAAAATTCTTTTTCCAAAGGTAAACATAGACAGAGGCACTGAAGTAAATAAATAACGTCAGCCCAATGACCGTTTCGCTTGACGGTAAGATATGCACGTTCAGCATCTGCAGAGTTTCTTACTGATACTGCCTTGTACAAACGACGGCGATCTATTGAGTCGAAAAGCTGGACATGAACCCGCCCTGGACACACCAGTACCAGTGTGCTTAGTTCACGAGTTGTATGCATAATTTAGGTTGTGCTACGAAGTAGAAGGTTCTAACGTTCCGGGACCAAATTTTTTTCTACCTCTGTTTTCCAATTCCAGTTTCACATCTCGGTGTGCATCATTGCACAAACGCTGGTCCGTCTGTTTGGTTGGGTATGCCCCTGCGAATTTCAAATATACAAACCCGTCCAATGTCATCTGTCTCCGGAGTGAGCGAAGGATAAGGGTCACATAAATAGCCGTATCGGTCCACCCGGTGTAGGTTAGTTCTGAGAAATTGGGTAAGATTTATGCAAGTCCCTAATTCTGCAGCTTCGCAACCAATTCTATAATGCTTCGGTCAGAGAATATTAAGCAGGGATGTTGATTTTAGATGGAGAGACATTTGCTGGGATATTTCAAGGGTCCTTTTGGAAATATTATGATAATTTGGTTGGGATAACGAATTTTGTGTATACATTGCAAACTAACCAATAGCTGAAAGGTCAATTGAAGGACATACTTTTGAGCTAGTTGCATAACCAATTTCGAATGAGTTACTCAACCAAGGCAGACAGGTGTTCCATAAAATTGAAGCCATTTTTATCCTTAAAGAAACGACCCGGCCATATTTCTTAGAATTGTAGCCTTTTTTATTCTATAAAATCTATCATCTTGGGGATACATTCGGTGGAGCACTCGAGGTGTACGTAGAGGTATTCCAGCCCCAAACAACAGCCCATAAACCGGTGCAATAAAACTAAAACATTTTTGATAACCAATCTCGCATGTTACATTACCTAATTGAAGCGGTATAAAAGCATCCGCTAGCACAACGGATGCAGAGCCGTTAATTAAGCCGAAGAGACGCTTTTGATGCCTTTTAGCTTCGCGTTTACCAACCATAAACGTTATCGTAAAGTGATCGTAGGAAAATGATAAAATTTTACAAGCCTTTCGTATGTCATGTTAGCTGGCTCAAAACCCGGCCGATATGCACTTCAAAATAGAGCGATGCGATTTCATCTTTTCGACTCGCTTGTTCGTGTTCCTCCTGCAAGGAGCCGTTGGAGCACGCGGATTAGCAAAGAAACGAAATCGAATGGTGGAAAATTATGCCGTCAAAAGCAAAACAAACAAAAAACCTTCACCAATACACAGCCAGCGTTCGCAGTGTTCGTAAATGTAACACCGAAATTGGCTGTAACATTAACTTCGCGTGCTTTACGACTGTTGCGACAAGTTTTCGGTGTCATCGTAAACGTGAGCACTCCGGCCATTCGTCCGCTCCGTAGCCAATTCCGTCCCGGTAACAGTTTCATTGAAGGGAAAAGTTTCCCTGTGAGACAAAATCTTATGCCACGAGAGAAACATTCAGCTTGCCAGAATGATTGAGCTGCTTTGCGGCTTTGGAGCCTTTGGAGCAAGTTTTTCCTTCCATCATTTAAGAGTTATGAATATAAATTACCTCGTAAAATACAATTATCAAAATTACATATTTTCCCCACCACAGTCACCTCACGGCAGCCCTCGGGGACGAATATGGGGCAACACTGGTGGAAAACCCCGGGAAATGATAGAAAAGATTGCATGAACGCACAGGATGAGCTGAAGCGAGTGTTGCTAACCGCAAATCGGGCAGAGTGTCGATGGGATGGTACCTCTTCCGTGGTCAGGAAGTCGATCACACCTTATCCATCTTCAACGAGGCTGTCCCAGCCGAGAATGTACGGGCGTCAATGGTCACCTGAGTGAAAAGTTTGTTCGGAAAATTCCCCCCCCTCCCCATAATTTCTGGAGGCTGTGGTAAAAACTTCCCACAGGCATAGTGGTGTGGAGGGGTGGTCGTCTCGTTCGCGCCGGGGGCCGTGAAGCCGAAGGGAGTTATGTGCTGGCAGCATACTTAATGAATCAAAAACTTTGCCGACCGCCTTTTGTGTTTCTTGGTGGAAAGGAAAATTGGGCAACAACCAACGGGCGGAAATGGTTCTCGACGGTGGTGGTGGTTTTTCACTCGGTTCTATTCATTCCACGGACGACCGCACCACTTGTGTTTAATATTTTAATAACATTAACGAGTTTTTCATTGAATAACATCGTACAGCGCTAGGCAGGGATACTTTTTAAGAGCCGCCGTTGGCCGCCGGCATGTCGTTACCATCTCGAGTGCACTTTTCTTGGCGTACCGAGCGCGAAACCGTACGGTAAACGCTTACCAGCTGTTTGTTTTATGATTCAATTAATAAGTTTAGTGCTTCACCAACTGAACCGATTCGATCAGCGATTATGGAATATCTTGCCGCAGCTTTGCAATGGTGATGGCAATGGGTTTTATGGAGTGTTTCTCAATCAACTTTAACGGATGGGTGCGTTCGAAGGAATTTGTGGTTGAACTCTTGAAAGGAGTAATGATTAGCCATAGCGCGTATAGCTACATGTTTTTATTCTTCAAAACAATTTCTGAAATTTTAAAACTCCAGCTAGCATTACAAGAATTATATGTTAAAATACGTTGCTAGCAAATATTGCGGCATTTAATGTATTAAAGATATCATATCATACAAAAGCTTCTATAACATAATAAGACTCGTGTAACTGATGCGGTTTATGGAAAGATTGAACGAACTGCGTTCTTAAAAAAGAGAGAAGGGATTTTTTTTATAAAACGTCAAATATATGGTTAATTGTTAGTTTAAACTGATGAAAACTCGCTTGAAGAACTATGCGTTGCATTTGGTTTTTAATGATGAGAAAGAACTGAATTAATTCGCCAAAAGAACCGTTCGTTTTTGCCATGTAAAAATTAAAAAGAACTGAACTAGTTTGCCGAAATAACCTTCCGTTCGTTTTTGCCACGTAAAAGCGAGAAAGAACTGAACTAGTTCGCTTATAAGTTTGTGCGCACGAATTAATTAATATGAACAAGGGGCTCATGTCATAAAGTACGAACGTTTTGGCATTTAAGTTTGTTGTCACACTATCAGTTTTAGAAAATTCGTCTTTTCTGCAGACGCGTTCTCTTAAAACTTGGTCGAAGTTTACAGTGATGTACTTTAACGCATGAAGCACGGATACTGATTGTTTCAAGAGCAATAACAAATAAGAAACAAGATAAAATCCGTAATTTTTAAGATCGAAGAAAACAGCCAATAAATAAAAAAGGTCCCAAATTAGCAGTCACTCAAGTAAAACTATTCTGAGCAGCACTGTAACTTGAACTAATTTAGAACATCATTATTTGATAATAATAGAGCAATGCAAATAATAAATTATTCACGAATATTGTTTTTTTCCATTACTTTGATTTTTTTTTATTCATCAGTTACGGCCAGGCCGTATTGCTTATATTTATGATCTGAAATCTAAACTTAATGTAATATGCAATTCACATTGGTTGGGAGACATTTCCTTCTCCGAACCGTGAAAGGGCACCTTATCCCGGGTGTACTCGGTTGACCATTACTTTGATATTTGTAATTCAAAATTGCGAAAAAAAGTGAAAGAATCAAGGTTCGCGATTGGTTCTTCTTTAAAAAAGAACTGGCTTTTTCTTATTCACTAAAAAAACTGTAATGCCCATCTAAAGTGTTGGAGATAGAGAATCAGTTTTATGTATGAGGAATTGCTTTAGTTATACTGTTAAAAAAATCGTACTTTATGCCATAAACACTGAAGTGATCTTATGCAAGGGTGTAGTAATTTTAGTTATAATTTTAAATGTACATCAGTTTCTTATTTTGAGGAATATGAGCTTTACAACGTTGTTATATAACAAATTATTGAATTAAATTATCCGATTATCAAGGATACTATCGTTCACAAACTGAAATAAATCATTTATTAAATATTAACTTCTGATTTAGCAAAATATCTCAACTATAGGAAACGCAGTGCATGTTTCGCTCAGGGTTATCGTTAACTCCCGAGATAGTTTGCTGTAGCGTGGAAGCTTCCCTACTCACAAATCTGAAACGGAAATTTCTTACAACAAAACAGTTTTCTCCCGGGAAATACAAAAAAAGCACGTTGCGTGCTAATTGATATATTGCGAGCCAACGATCAATTATCCTTTCTACACGAACGAGCGGAAATGAAGGAATGTTCTCAGGCTTGCCGTAGTCAAAGACTGTTCCACTAGGTGTTTTGTGTAAATGATTCGTGTTCTTGCACATTAATTTGACCGATAGCGACCGATTACCTGTCGCATGTTTAATGTGCTTCAAGGGTATTTACATGTATTTATTACATGTTTCAAGCAATGCCTAACCGTTCTCATTATTTTCAGACAATACGCCGTGCTTCATCAGAAATCATTTAAATGGCCTTTTTCACTATTCAATTAGCCTTTTAATCTTCAATTAATGATTTCTAAAAACCTGTCATTAATATGATTTTAATTTACGATGAAAAATCACCATAACATCAGTTAAATATCTTTGTTTTGACTGATTTTTATGCTTCCTCAGGGCAGAAATACATTCTAACAACGGTGCCTTGGGCATTCCTGGGGTGTGGTTTGATTTTTAATATCAAGCTTATCTGAACCATCAGTCTTGGGGCTTACTTACGATACGGGGCCATTCATGAAAGGCCAAAAGGTAACGACGACTCTCTCTCTCTCCTTTCGTAAGCCTTGGGGTCTTTTTCGGGACTGGTTTGATGCCGGGTTCACTTCCGTTGCTTGCCGCAGTGTGCACCATTCTATAATTAAAAGACCACGTTCAGCATCTTGTCTGCCGGCCAAACTCGCCCCAAAACATCCCTGGCACGGTCACCGTAAAGCAAAGATTAATCCTTGCTGGCACGGAAGGCACTCCGAACCTTGCTTGCTTTTCCTCCTTTCCCGAGCAGTAGGAATCGAGCCTACTGAGAGCTTTTAATTTAATTAAATTAAGATAAATAGTGATTATTTTACCCCAGTAACGTTACGAGCGCAATGGTGACCGTGACGGACGCACGGAGTGAAAGCACCGTAACGACGTAAATAAAATGCACACATACATGCATGCACGCAGCAATACGAACCGAGCGGGCACCTAACAAATAGCACGGGTCAGACCGAAGGCCTAGTGAAGCCACCAGGCGGCAGTAACATTCACCGAAACTCGTCCGAAAGGATCTTCCCCAAAAATGGGGGTTCCCCGTGCAGGAGGCTTTGGCTCTTCGGTTCCTTTTGTGTAATCCTATCTTAGCTCGGTGTAATAACACGGTATAAAAGGTCAATCCTGGTGGGCTTACCTTGTTCTTTCGACACCAGGCAAAGCGCACTGGCCAACCAACCCGAGGAAAACAATGAAATTAGTTGCCTCACTGCTTTCCCGTTCCAGAGCAAAAAGGAAACTCTTGCAATGGTACGGAAACCGTGGCCAGTCATGGCGAGCAAAAGCTTTTCCTATGCACGGGGGAAAAAAAAACCTCCGTAACCCGAGAGGCAAGGGTGTGTGCACACCTCTCGGGTGTGCTAAAGTTTTATGAATGGCAAATTGGTAACGTCGAAAATCCACCGACCGATCCAACCGACCGACCGCCCGACGGACCGTTTTACGCTAAACTGTCGTAAATAATTTCCTTTTCTTTTTGATTTACGGTCCAATAAAAGAGGGCCGGCTATGTCGGCCGGGAGGTAATACTCTAGGCAAGAACACATAATGTTTATGTTGCGAGAGAGTTATGCGATTAGAAACAGGGCTGCCGACCCACTGCGAACGAAAACATTGGTTTAGCTTTTCGGAGTCGGATTTAGTTAAATTAGGCATCAGCTAAACTGTGCTGCTTGAGTGGATTGTTATTGGAGATGGGCTCTGGGGAACGTTTTGAACTGTAGCTGAATTGCGAAGACCCGGGATGGGATACTAATCCTTTTCTGTCCACCGAATAGATTCGATTAAGGTTGATTTTTCGCAGAGCCTCGGAATCCTTTCCCACACAAATAGAAGCTTATTTAAAGACAGGCTGGAACCCCCCAACACACGGCACACGGATGGTGACATACCTTAACAAGACTGTTTCCAAAACCTTGTTGTAAATAATAACATTTCGTCCGAGATCCCTCGAAATCCCTTGACGGTTCTCTACCCATTGTAAGGCTCCGTTACGAATGTCGTCACCTTCAACAAACTTCCGCATTCGTCCCTCCAACACAATCCTCCGTGTTTAACTTATCGCGATCAGCACCTGTCAACCTTTTTCACACATCCCTCAAAAAACCCACAAACATTCGTAGCAATTATTCATATCATTCCACCCTGGTGGTCCTCCTCACAGGAAGGCGGGATCGTCAATCAGGCAGTAACCGTGGTCTGACACCTCTCCGTGGAGCGTATTGTGGATGCGCAGTATTGCTTGGGAGGCACGCATTCATGATTATGAATCACGGTCACGTTCCACGCTAGAATTCGTGATTCTATTTCATCATCAGTCCATCAGACACCGCAAGCAATCGGCACCGAAGGCACAGTGCTTCAAGATGGTGGCCAAAATTGTTGCTTAATTTCTGCCATCCTCGTTCGGGCATCCACTGGCATGCGAGGCACGGAAGAAATCTAAAGCCCGGAAGGCGTTAAACTTTGCGATGACTTAACACTTTACCCACGACACTCTCGAACACTTTGACAAGTGGTCCGAGTTTTCGGGTCCCCGCCATGGGGGGACCATCTGGAGTTCATCTCGCTGCGTGCGAAAAGTTGTTGCGAAATTCTGTCCCGGGTTTTTCCGGCTGCTAGCCGTCGTACGACCCTCGTCAAGTGGGGGTAGCGTCTGCTGTTTTGGGGCGCGTCGTCATTGCCTTCAAAGTCCGGGCCGGACTTTCAACTATTGTAATTAAATGAACAAACTTGTCAAACTAGAAACGAATGGTGCTTTAGCTTGGTTGGGGAAGAAGTGTGTGAGGGGGGGGGGAGGGGTGAGCAGACAAGTATGGGATGGAAGCTTTGATAAGGCAAGTCTCAAACAACAAAAGATCCACTCGGTCACGGATGGGTTAAAGGGAACGGGAGTGCTGGGAAGATCACAGAAAGAAACGGGAGTGCTTGAGTAACTTCTTGAAGGTGTCTTTCAGCAGTGTTTCTAGAGTGCTGTGCATCTTGATTGAAGTACGCAGGAGAGATTTAACCAATAAGATTTTGCAAGCAGATTGTTTGATGTGAAGTTTCGGTAAGTTACGTTTAAAGAGTGTTGGGAAAGTATGTTTGTTGTTGAGGACTTTCAAATGCCCTAAAAATAGTCTAAAATTGTGTATATCCTTCGATGGACTGTTGGACCAAGCAAATCATGGAATTCTAAGATAAGGTTAAACTAAATAATATTTGTAGTAAATGTAAATCAGTTATACAAATATTAAACATTTTATACTTGTGTCTTATTATATAAAGAATTATATTCATAAATACCATCTTGTTTTCATTCCAGAGTTATTATCCGCATCTCCAGAAGTAAGGCCCGTGCAAGACCTGTGATGCTAATTGAGGTAAATTTAAATGCCATTCCCAACCAGTATTAAAGCATTCAACCAAGCTGAAAAAGCTTTTCCTACCCGTAATACGCTTGTCCATCACCAATGGCAACCGAAATGCCTTAGCCAAACGCAAAGTTCAAAGCGTTTGAGCTTTTCTTGTTGTTTAATCTCCCAACCTCGGTACGGAAGGCTTCTCATAGCTTTGAGACCAATTAAATTGACGACTAATCGATAGCTCGTGTTCTCTGCGTACTGCAAGGATTTTTGATTTGTGATTCATTCCGCTGTGACTCTCGAATGCCTTTGCTGGGGAAACTACGGACGAAACGTTGTCGTTTGACATCAAAGGGAAAAGGGAATTTTGCAAACACTCACTCACCCGTTCCGTTTTTTCTTCTTCCGTGGTTGGTTTCATTGAAGGAACGGTAGTGAGCAGGAGAATTAATGTTTGATTGCTTCTCCGGACGGCAAAAGCAATAAGTCGGTATGGATGTTTTTAATTTGCCAACTGGCTTTCTAGTTTTTGCCCCCGTTGTACGTTCCGGGTCGGCTTAGCCTTAGACTTGAGTAGTTCTCGGAAGTAAGGACGCTATTCACCATTAGCAGCATACCCCGGGATGGAAGAATGGAATTTCTTTTCTTTGACCTTTACTACTTCAGGTGAAAATCATTTCCCCGAGTGGGCTTGCGTTACGGACTCCCCGGATGGCCCGAAAGGTGAACTCTGAAACGATGCTTTTATGTTATCGTTTTTTTGATAAATTATCCTGCGCATAATTAATGACCGTAAATTCTTTAGCCCTGTCGTTGTTACGGTTGCGATATAAATTAGTCGCGAGACTTCCAAACCGTGATACAGGCGTGTTTTTTTTTTTTGCATTCCCTCCCTTTGCAGCGTTAATGGATCCAATCTAAAAAGGGAAGGGAAAGCAGGCGGAAATTTACACCCACAAAAGCTTGATTTGTTGCACGGTAGGAAAATCGTAATGATTGTTTTCCGAAATGGTTTCGAGTTGTGTGGAAAATCCATCTTCTATGTGAGATAACGATACAATTTAGCCTTCTCGTAAAAAAGCTTGCTTTTGCCTATGGTCTGTAGGGTTTTAGTACCGCAGTACCTTCCCTCCCTTGGTGGAGCTGTGGAATACAAATAGCAGCGTCGTTAAAATCGGGTTTTGTTCGTAATAGAAATCCTCCCATTCCGGTCTTTCGCCAGTGTGAAAGCCATTTGAAATTGGGGTTTAGTTTTTGTTCCACACCCGAAGTGCGTCGGCCATGAAAAACAAATGGCCGTACGCTCAAAACCAACAAACGAGCGTTACTTTCACTGCCACAACACGCTGCAGCTAAAAGCAAAATAAGTGTGCAACAATAAAAATAAAACACTTCAGTAAATCGTTCGTCCTGCAACGGGTCGGTACGGAAAATTGAAAGGAAACCCATAAAATTCGATCACTTTCGGCTAGCGGGGTCGTTAAATGAATCTAATGAAAGGCCGATAGAAAAATTTAACTGCTAGATTTTGATGGCTCTATTAAGGGTCATCCATTACGCTGGTGCAGTGTAAATGCGAAAGGTCGTTAAAAAAACACGTTCTTATGGGTGGAAAAAGCAGCGCAAAATCAACAATTGGTGTTGAAGTGAATCGGTGCCGCACTAACGCATAATTAAGGAAGCTTACATTCCCAATCAGGAAGGGATTAACACCAACGGGTGCTTATATCTATACGGCGTGTTTTTAATTTTCGTTGCAATAAATCTGATGTTATGCACCCCCTGCTTCTAAACTCAATCACAAATCTAGTTGTTTAAACAATCAATTGAATCATTGAAAATAAATCTCCAAAAAAACACACAAAATGAATTGGACCGTTTATTCATGGCGCTTATCTAAACAATTTGCCAAAAACGTTGCCGTGCCACAATTGTGGTTTTTGTTAAACAAAAGCATATTTATAAAAAATTCTTT
>KB663644.1:318370-358998 GCA_000349025.1 Anopheles minimus | reverse complement strand
CAAAAGGTAACGACGACTCTCTCTCTCTCCTTTCGTAAGCCTTGGGGTCTTTTTCGGGACTGGTTTGATGCCGGGTTCACTTCCGTCGGTTGCCGCAGTGTGCACCATTCTATAATTAAAAGGCCACGTTCAGCATCTTGTCTGCCGGCAAAACTCGCCCCAAAACATCCCTGGTACGAGCACCGTAGAGCAAAGATTAATCCTTGCTGGCACGGAAGGCACTCCGAACCTTGCTTGCTTTTCCTCCTTTCCCGAGCAGTAGGAATTGAGCCTACTGAGAGCTTTTAATTAAATTAAATTAAGATAAATAGTGATTATTTTACCCCAGTAACGTTACGAGCGCAATGGTGACCGTGACGGACGCACGGAGTGAAAGCACCGTAACGACGTAAATAAAATGCACACATACATGCATGCACGCAGCAATACGAACCGAGCGGGCACCTAACAAATAGCATGGGTCAGACCGAAGGCCTAGTGAAGCCACCAGGCGGCAGTAACATTCACCGAAACTCGTCCGAAAGGATCTTCCCCAAAAATGGGGGTTCCCCGTGCAGGAGGCTTTGGCTCTTCGGTTCCTTTTGTGTAATCCTATCTTAGCTCGGTGTAATAACACGGTATAAAAGGTCAATCCTGGTGGGCTTACCTTGTTCTTTCGACACCAGGCAAAGCGCACTGGCCAACCAACCCGAGGAAAACAATGAAATTAGTTGCCTCACTGCTTTCCCGTTCCAGAGCAAAAAGGAAACTCTTGCAATGGTACGGAAACCGTGGCCAGTCATGGCGAGCAAAAGCTTTTCCTATGCACGGGGGAAAAAAAAACCTCCGTAACCCGAGAGGCAAGGGTGTGTGCACACCTCTCGGGTGTGCTAAAGTTTTATGAATGGCAAATTGGTAACGTCGAAAATCCACCGACCGATCCAACCGACCGACCGCCCGACGGACCGTTTTACGCTAAACTGTCGTAAATAATTCCCTTTTCCCTTTGATTTACGGTCCAATAAAAGAGGGCCGGCTATGTCGGCCGGGAGGTAATACTCTAGGCAAGAACACATAATGTTTATGTTGCGAGAGAGTTATGCGATTAGAAACAGGGCTGCCGACCCACTGCGAACGAAAACATTGGTTTAGCTTTTCGGAGTCGGATTTAGTTAAATTAGGCATCAGCTAAACTGTGCTGCTTGAGTGGATTGTTATTGGAGATGGGCTCTGGGGAACGTTTTGAATTGTAGCTGAATTGCGTAGACCCGGGAAGGGATACTAATCCTTTTCTGTCCACCGAATAGATTCGATTAAGGTTGATTTTTCGCAGAGCCTCGGAATCCTTTCCCACACAAATAGAAGCTTATTTAAAGACAGGCTGGAACCCCCCAACACACGGCACACGGATGGTGACATACCTTAACAAGACTGTTTCCAAAACCTTGTTGTAAATAATAACATTTCGTCCGAGATCCCTCGAAATCCCTTGACGGTTCTCTACCCATTGTAAGGCTCCGTTACGAATGTCGTCACCTTCAACAAACTTCCGCATTCGTCCCTCCAACACAATCCTCCGTGTTTAACTTATCGCGATCAGCACCTGTCAACCTTTTTCACACATCCCTCAAAAAACCCACAAACATTCGTAGCAATTATTCATATCATTCCACCCTGGTGGTCCTCCTCACAGGAAGGTGGGGTCGTCAATCAGGCAGTAACCGTGGTCTGACACCTCTCCGTGGAGCGTATTGTGGATGCGCAGTATTGCTTGGGAGGCACGCATTCATGATTATGAATCACGGTCACGTTCCACGCTAGAATTCGTGATTCTATTTCATCATCAGTCCATCAGACACCGCAAGCAATCGGAACCGAAGGCACAGTGTTTCAAGATGGTGGCCAATATTGTTGCTTAATTTCTGCCATCCTCGTTCGGGCATCCACTGGCATGCGAGGCACGGAAGAAATCTAAAGCCCGGAAGGCGTTAAACTTTGCGATGACTTAACACTTTACCCACGACACTCTCGAACACTTTGACAAGTGGTCCGAGTTTTCGGGTCCCCGCCATGGGGGGACCATCTGGAGTTCATCTCGCTGCGTGCGAAAAGTTGTTGCGAAATTCTGTCCCGGGTTTTTCCGGCTGCTAGCCGTCGTACGACCCTCGTCAAGTGGGGGTAGCGTCTGCTGTTTTGGGGCGCGTCGTCATTGCCTTCAAAGTCCGGGCCGGACTTTCAACTATTGTAATTAAATGAACAAACTTGTCAAACTAGAAACGAATGGTGCTTTAGCTTGGTTGGGGAAGAAGTGTGTGAGGGGGGGGGGAGGGGTGAGCAGACAAGTGTGGAATGAAAGCTTTGATAAGGCAAGTCTCAAACAACAAAAGATCCACTCGGTCACGGATGAGTTAAAGGGAACGGGAGTGCTGGGAAGATCACAGAAAGAAACGGGAGTGCTTGAGTAACTTCTTGAAGGTGTCTTTCAGCAGTGTTTCTAGAGTGCTGTGCATCTTGATTGAAGTACGCAGGAGAGATTTAACCAATAAGATTTTGCAAGCAGATTGTTTGATGTGAAGTTTCGGTAAGTTACGTTTAAAGAGTGTTGGGAAAGTATGTTTGTTGTTGAGGACTTTCAAATGCCCCAAAAATAGTCTAAAATTGTGTATATCCTTCGATGGACTGTTGGACCAAGCAAATCATGGAATTCTAAGATAAGGTTAAACTAAATAATATTTGTAGTAAATGTAAATCAGTTATACAAATATTAAACATTTTATACTTGTGTCTTATTACATAAAGAATTATATTCATAAATACCATCTTGTTTTCATTCCAGAGTTATTATCCGCATCTCCAGAAGTAAGGCCCGTGCAAGACCTGTGATGCTAATTGAGGTAAATTTAAATGCCATTCCCAACCAGTATTAAAGCATTCAACCAAGCTGAAAAAGCTTTTCCTACCCGTAATACGCTTGTCCATCACCAATGGCAACCGAAATGCCTTAGCCAAACGCAAAGTTCAAAGCGTTTGAGCTTTTCTTGTTGTTTAATCTCCCAACCTCGGTACGGAAGGCTTCCCATAGCTTTGAGACCAATTAAATTGACGACTAATCGATAGCTCGTGTTCTCTGCGTACTGCAAGGATTTTTGATTTGTGATTCATTCCGCTGTGACTCTCGAATGCCTTTGCTGGGGAAACTACGGACGAAACGTTGTCGTTTGACATCAAAGGGAAAAGGGAATTTTGCAAACACTCACTCACCCGTTCCGTTTTTTCTTCTTCCGTGGTTGGTTTCATTGAAGGAACGGTAGTGAGCAGGAGAATTAATGTTTGATTGCTTCTCCGGTCGGCAAAAGCAATAAGTCGGTATGGATGTTTTTAATTTGCCAACTGGCTTTCTAGTTTTTGCCCCCGTTGTACGTTCCGGGTCGGCTTAGCCTAAGACTTGAGTAGTTCTCGGAAGTAAGGACGCTATTCACCATTAGCAGCATTCCCCGGGATGGAAGAATGGAATTTCTTTTCTTTGACCTTTACTACTTCAGGTGAAAATCATTTCCCCGAGTGGGCTTGCGTTACGGACTCCCCGGATGGCCCGAAAGGTGAACTCTGAAACGATGCTTTTATGTTATCGTTTTTTTGATAAATTATCCTGCGCATAATTAATGACCGTAAATTCTTTAGCCCTGTCGTTGTTACGGTTGCGATATAAATTAGTCGCGAGACTTCCAAACCGTGATACAGGCGTGTTTTTTTTTTGCATTCCCTCCCTTTGCAGCGTTAATGGATCCAATCTAAAAAGGAAGGGAAAGCAGGCAGAAATTTACACCCACAAAAGCTTGATTTGTTGCATGGTAGGAAAATCGTAATGATTGCTTTCCGAAATGGTTTCGAGTTGTGTGGAAAATCCATTTTCTATGTGAGATAACGATACAATTTAGCCTTCTCGTAAAAAAGCTTGCTTTTGCCTATGGTCTGTAGGGTTTTAGTACCGCAGTACCTTCCCTCCCTTCGTGGAGCTGTGGAATACAAATAGCAGCGTCGTTAAAATCGGGTTTTGTTCGTAATAGAAATCCTCCCATTCCGGTCTTTTGCCAGTGTGAAAGCCATTTGAAATTGGGGTTTAGTTTTTGTTCCACACCCGAAGTGCGTCGGCCATGAAAAACAAATGGCCGTACGCTCAAAACCAACAAACGAGCGTTACTTTCACTGCCACAACACGCTGCAGCTAAAAGCAAAATAAGTGTGCAACAATAAAAATAAAACACTTCAGTAAATCGTTCGTCCTGCAACGGGTCGGTACGGAAAATTGAAAGGAAACCCATAAAATTCGATCACTTTCGGCTAGCGGGGTCGTTAACTGAATCTAATGAAAGGCCGATAGAAAAATTTAACTGCTAGATTTTGATGGCTCTATTAAGGGTCATCCATTACGCTGGTGCAGTGTAAATGCGAAAGGTCGTTAAAAAAACACGTTCTTATGGGTGGAAAAAGCAGCGCAAAATCAACAATTGGTGTTGAAGTGAATCGGTGCCGCACTAACGCATAATTAAAGAAGCTTACATTCCCAATCAGGAAGGGATTAACACCAACGGGTGCTTATATCTATACGGGGTGTTTTTAATTTTCGTTGCAATAAATCTGATGTTATGCACCCCCTGCTTCTAAACTCAATCACAAATCTAGTTGTTTAAACAATCAATTGAATCATTGAAAATAAATCTCCAAAAAAACACACAAAATGAATTGGACCGTTTATTCATGGCGCTTATCTAAACAATTTGCCAAAAACGTTGCCGTGCCACAATTGTGGTTGATTTTATTTCCATTTGTTTTTGTTAAACAAAAGCATATTTTTTTAAATTCTTTTCCCATGGTCCAAATTGCGGTATCACACGCACTGAAAGTGATGCATAGCACCATTTGCTACCAACCAACACGACGCGCCTGCAGCTGCATTCTTAAAGCTTTATTTAGTCATCAAAACCCCGCACACTCGAACGTCGTTCCCGGGCTACGTTCCCGTTTCGATGCCGTTGAGTCAAGTGGCATTTGTCGAAGCAGTCGGGTGGAAAGAAATACAGCTTCAATTTTCTGATTGCACAACCGCACCACTAGCACTAGCGCATACCGAGAATATTTCTATTCACCGAACAACATTCACTCGTGTTTGACTCGTTTGCTGTTGACTACTCTTGTGGAGAGCTCGCAATATTCCACAAAGCGTTTGTTTTACCTTTTTCGTTTAAAAACCTTTTTAATTCGGAAATAGTAAACCAGAGTAAGATGAAACGAGAGCCTTAAAGGAATAGTTAGAACGAGAGATATGGAGAGAAAAAGGGAGAAACCTAGCAATAGAGCCAGTTTTTCGTGTACAGTTCAAAAGGCAACGCCATCTCGAATCACCCAACCTCCACGGCCACACACACAAACACTCATACAGGCAAAAATACGGAAAGGCACTTGCTGCAACCATTCACAAATGGCCACACCGCAAAAGGGTTCGACCAACCCTTCCGTTCACGTATTGTATCCGATATGGCAAAAATGGGGAGGAAATCCCAAAGCAATTAAACCGGGGCCGAAATCCGTTGATGCGTGTGAGTAAACATAGTCGAACCGGTCCGGGTTGTTCCGGAAAGCTGACAGTCATCGGCAGAAGCCATCGCCCCTTTTTCTACCACCACCACCACCACGACACTGCCCGCACCGATACTGTGCACATTTTGTTGCGGTTATGTTGCCATGCCATGGAGAAGGAATGCAGTTCATTTGTGTTCTTTTTATTTCTTACTTTTTGTTTGTTGTTGCAACTATCCGTTCTGTCGGATGTCCTCGAATGCATACCGAAAACCCGAACCGGACCCGAAAGCTGACAGACAATCATAGCCCTGCTACGGGAAAGGGATATCCATTTCGTTCCTTCCCATTGCTTTCATTGCTCGCTCGCTCACTTACCACCATCAGCGAACGTTCGAACATCCTTGCGTCCTTGCGTGGAACAAAGCAATAATAATAAAGACTTTCAGCTCGCCAGTACGATTGTTTCCTGGTTTCGCTTCCTCGGGGAAATTCGCGAAAAACCATCATCTGACCCCCCAATCCCATTTTATGACTCGTTATGGCCGCAAGCTTGGTGACATTCGTGTGTTGGTTTTGGGTCGTGTTTGGTCCTTTGCAGGAGTTTTCCCGCTTCCCGCAGGTCACTGTTTTCCGGGAACGATTTCGGGTGTTTAAATTTGGGCGTTTGCAGTTGCGAGTTTATTTCTTCATTTCAACCTGCGCTGGAAACGGATCCCTTGCGTAGCATAAGTTTTGCCGCCAGCAGAGGGAATATGGTTGCTCCAGTGCCTAAGCAAACACGGCACGCTCTATGGCTGCTGGCCACGGATTTCCGTTTATCTTAGCACTCGGTGCAAAGTCAATCCGATTGAGCGTTTGCGAGCACGCAAAGGATTATTTTCCTAACCCCTTAAAGTTCGCACCGAACTTTACCCGACTAGTTCATCCGGTTTGGGGAAATAGAACGGTTTAAAGGTTCCATCAACCATTCGAAAACAGTGAAATGCGTTTCAGGCAAACAAACTATCTCGCCGGTCCGATCCAATCCCGGTCGGTCGTTAAAATTTGTCTTAGTTATAGTCTCGGGGAAATCGCTTTTACCGTCCCGGCGAGCCGGATAAGATAAAGTCATATTTAGGCTAGATGAAACCTTCCATCAACCTCGAGTTCCTCCTCACCCAGCCCATCACCCGATGGTTCACTTTCACTGCGTAAACGGGCAAAGTTTTCCGGGACTATCCAAATCCCATCAAAACTTTTCGGACGAAGGTTTTATTGACAGATTAGAACGTTGGCGTAACATTTACGGGAGCACTTTGCGTGCCCTAATCTGCACGGATGTGTCGAGTGTTTGAGTATAAGCTGAATATCGGTTTATGTCGAGTGATCGGATGCCCAACACTGGTTGACGGGTAGATTGACGGCTTCGTTAAAGCAGTATCGGTGGGCCAGCGTCAATCGTGAATGTTTCATTATTTTATTGCCAATTGGTATTGATGCCTCAACAGTTCGGGTCGTCTGTTGCATGCCTTCCCTTAAGATGCTATAATTTTCAAATTTTAATACGTTTTCGATGGTGGAATTGGGTCATATCATAACGCTCTGCCAAGTAGTTAGTTCAGAATGCTGTAATAAAAAGGGAATTTTTTTTATAACATATTTTTCATACTTCGCAAAATATTTAACTTCAATGTATCAGGTAATGCTCGTGATAACGCTTGCTATTATTTGAAACTATCCAAATTGGGGTGCTTTCCGTAAGCTAAATTGCATAGTTAATGATACGAACCGTCTTCTTAATGTCACTAATAGCAACTGTTATTCCTAGTATCCCTGACTTTTAATAACCCACAATGTGTTATAAATAGTCATTAAAAAATTATGTGGGTTATTAAAACCCACAATGTGTTATAAATAGTCATCTAGTTAACAAACACAAATTAAATGCGCATAAGAAGTATTCAATATTTCTATATCTTTATTGTAGATATACCGGGCCGGGCCCGTTCTTCAGTGAATAAAAAAATCAATGTTTAAAAAATATAGTGCTTTTAAATTAGAATACTACTAAAATGAACGTAAATTTGACGTATAACAAGAATACGAAAGTAGCAAAGAATATATATGCAAAAATATATTTTAAATATAGCATACAACTACAATTTCATCCTAATTTAAGGAAATATTAAGCAAAAACTCAAATTTATCGTAGAAAATATAGGATATACACTTATTGAGATTGATTAAACTCACTAGCAATAAGGCTAGGTCGTTCTACCTAAATTTAAAGAAATCACTGACAACCAACATAACTTTACGCAAAACTGGCTATTCTGTTGCGGGTAAATACATATTACGGAGGACAGAAAAGGTAGCTCCAAGAGCTCTTGAAATTGGTAGTGCTATAAAAGAAGAATAGACTGAATCTTACCGCACGAGAGTTAGCGTAAATCATGTTTTATCTGTTGTATCGAGCTAGAAGTATCGATAAGACTGTGAATTTGTGTTTTTTTTATTCATGAATGACAACCAGGCCGTATTGCTTACAACTATTATCTTAAAACTAAACTAAATGTAATATTCTATTCACATTGGTTGGGAGACATTTTTTCTCCGAACCTTGAAAGGGCACCTTATCCCGGGTGTACTCGGTTGAGTGTGTATTTGTGTTAAAATATTCTGAACATTACATAAGCAAAAGATGTACACAAGTGCTTATATGGATCTTTAGATAATGTCTAAATATCAAAGGGACTTTCGATAAATACATTTTTAGGATATAATTGAATTTTCATCCTTTTAGAATAATGTTTAAATCAAATCAAGGAGCACAATTTTGTAACAAGTGATTTAAAGCTTCATGGAAAACATTTCCACTCCTTTATCACAATCAGATAACTACAACCATAATCAATGCAATCAATAAATCTAAACATCAGACCACAATATAATTACGAATTATTTGAACAAACCATAACCAGGACCAACCGCAACCTTCCCGCCATTTTCCGAACCGGGGCGCCTAACAAATGCGAGTGAATTATCAACGGCTCGCCTGAATCGTGATGCCTCATTTTGGGGATCTGTGTTACGTAAATCACCAATCAGACGTGAAAATGGTCATGTGATTCGTGTACATACACACACTCCGAAATCGGCTTGCGCAATCAGAAGAAACCGACCACTAGACACAAGATAAAAGCCGGTTAACGTTATCACCTACCGAGACGGAATAAAACAAACCCCTTCCCAACCCTTCCCAAACCGTCCAGATGTGTATGTGTTTTTTTCGTGTTCTTTCGCATTTCTCCAGTTAGAGGGGTTTTCGGGTTAGCGTATTTGGTCATTAGCTTGCACGTTCACGTCACCGGTTTACGATCGATGGGGCTAAGAATGCTCTAACCACATTCCGTCTCCTATCCGACATTCCAACCCGGACAAAAGGTTTGCCCGGTCCCGGGCGCATGTTGATTTATATCTTTGATGCAATATCCTTCCTCCTTTTGTACTCCCTGCCACCGCTTTCTCTCCCCCCCATACCCCTGGCGCATCATCACCGCACTCCCAAACTGTATTGTTTCCACCGTGTTTCGGATGTGGTTTTTCTCGGAAATCGACCCGATTCCATTTTGCCATTCGTTCACCACAAAAACCACAACACATTATTGGTTCTGGCCGGATGGTTTCGGAAGCTTTTTTTCCCCCCTTTATGAACGAACCAACTGTATGGAAGGAGAAAAAAAGGAGAATAAGGTGCAAAAAAGAAAATGCCCGTACGAAACAATCGTACTCACGGGTGGAACGACCAACGGCAAACATTCAACCAATAAACAAAACTGCAAAAGTGAACGAAACGATATGGAAAAAAAACAGAAGGAAGTAGAAAAAAAAGCTTCCGATCGTTGCGTTCGAGAAAAACCGTATGCCGATTTTGCCGGCTGATTATGCTGGCCAACATTCCCGAGGAAGTTCAGCTTTTCCGTACTCTTTTTTTTGTCTGTTGCTAAGACAGATTTCATGTATTTTTTTCCCCACACACACTCACACAAATGCTTGGGATTGGTTTCGTGTGTACATATTGCATGCGTTTTGTGTCGATTTGGTTTGAAGTGTTTTTGTTCTTCTGTTGGTATGGACCGAGGACAAGTAGCATTTGGAAAACATTCCTTATGATTGGGATCTACGTGGTTTGTAGTGTTGTTTTTTTCTATTTTGTCTATTATTTTTGACTATTTTGAGGTCTTTTGATAGATATGCGATTAGTACAACACTATAAACATTATTTATATGTAATTAAAGTATATTTCAAGGGAATCTAATCGAATTTTTTAAAAAAAGTTTTTTAGTAGTTTAAAATATACACTAAAATGATTTACTCACTTAATTTTGATAAAAACATAACACGTATACAAAAATAAATCAAATGGCTTAACAAAAGAGACGTAAAAATTAGGATAATGAACCTTCCAATGTTTAGTGATGTCGTTCTCCTAACCTTCATGATAGTATGTGTGCATACACGCTAGTTAACTATCAGCTTACTATCCGTATCCCACTTCCGGAAGCTGTCCTCTGATGCTTAACTCCAATTGCAGACCGCAATTTTTCTTATCCACCTACCGAAGCATCCATGGTACGATGTCACGCAAGGGTGCGTTGGTGTGAGGGCGAAACCCCTTGTGCCGCATCCGCCACGGTCGGTTTTATTTTCAGTCATAATTTTTCTACCCTTCCAGGATGATCCTTTCGTGCTTATTGCGGCGAAAGATTGGCCGTAGAAAGTCAAAACCGACCCGGGTGTTGGTTGGCGTCATCCTTGGCGCGAGTCCTGAGGTTCGTTGGGACGTGTGCGATGATTTATGGCTACGGTATAGCAGAGGTAACCGTGCCGGGAACTACTTTAAAGCATTGTACCCCACCGACACTGAGTGGAGCAGGAAAACAGTGTCACTTTCTATCTCATTGTAGCCACAAAGCGACTATTTTACACTTCCAGACAGTTTCAGTAACTTGTGCGCGACTGCGAGACTCCCGTGGTGCCATATAGACGCAACAAAAAAAAATCAACATTAGATAGGAGATCAGTTTCAGTGCGTTGAAGGCACGCGTAAGATGAGAACTTACCGGCCAATCTTTCAATCTATCTCAAGGTTCGGGATGAATAACGAGGAGAGATATATTAGAGCACGTTCAACAATGTTGTTAGTGGCGTGGCATGCTGGCACTAAGAATACAAAAAAAAACTTCGAAAGACGAAGTAAAATTCTGGTGAGCAACTAAGAATAAGGCCTTCTACTTCCATCAATGGATGTAATACTATCATCAACAACAAAAATATACAAATTGGAAGTTCTTAAATGCAATATAACTTTAAAAGATTTCCAAGCTTTCCTGCCGATACTTCGCAAAAGTGAGGAAACATAATTTTTCTTTCCAATAACGGCTCAACTACAGCTTCCCGCCCAACCTACTAATATTTCAGTCTTGTGTGAAGGATTAGATACTGGTACTGGTAGTGAGCATCACTCCATTTCCGGTTTAATCTATCTCTTATTTCCCTCCTTCACCGCTCTCCGTTACAGACGCCTTTCTTCATTTCCGTGTCTACCTTCTAAGGGGGAACCTAATCCCTGGGGATTAAATTGTCAAGTGATGAATGGTGTGCAATATATTAAGTCGTTGCCCTCTGTCGGTGTGGCTTCTTCCGGAATTCGGGAAAAAAAGAAAGGAAAGCCCGCGGCCGTATTGGGTTTGGGAATATATTTTATTTGCTCTGTCACCACTTCACACCACTTCACTTCCCAGTTCATGTTTTGAGACCGGAACTTTCTTTCCCGGGGCGTAATCACGTGAAGAATGTGGTAAAACAAAGAAAAAGAACAAGCCAAAGACGGCAACGGTTCCACAGCCAGCGCGGCGGCTGATAAGTTTGTCTCGTGTTGAAGGAAAGGCTCATTTTTTATCATTACGGCGGTGTAGGTTCGTTGAGTGGACAATTTGACAGGACACTCGTTGACAGCGCGGAACGATGTGAGATATGTTTCATGTTGTCCTCTTCCTGTGCACCATTGGCACTGCAAGTGGAATGAGAAGAATGTTCTGCTTTTTTTTAGTAATTTGCAAAATATAGAAAAATATAATCAAACATTCTTTTAATTTAAAAGCAATTAAGACGCCTTATTGTACGTGTCTTTTTAAAATTTTAAATCGAATAACATGCTCCACAAACATAGCTTCACATGCAACATGATCAATCACAATTCCTGAACGCCCTTTTAAAACCCACTCTTCCAATAGTGTAACTCTCATTTTAACCATGTCGTACATGATCTGAATTCGACACGTTCAAACATTCGTTCAAATTACAACTTACGGAGAAAAAGAAAAACCCTTAGAACTCCTTCAACAGCTCTCGTTACAACACGACACAATGTTGGCCGACAACGTTACACGAAACGGCATAAACACACGTCACATCAAAACGAAAGCACCGAAAACTTCCAACCAACTACGGTGTCGTTTAATCTCTCTCTCACTTTCCCCGGGTTAGCATTCTTTGGCTACACGGGAAACACGAACATGGCACCTGCTTCTTGCAGACGTTCGTTAAGGTGAGTTGTGTAAACGCTTGTCACTTGCAAAACTACCACTCCACCTTCAGTGCTGTCCTACCCGGATAAACGAACAGGAATGCGTACATGTCACCCATAAAACAGCTTGCTACATGAGGTTCAATTTCTTCCAGCTCACGCAACAGAATAAAATCCCGAAACCTATTTGCGATAGATTTTTGCTCTCAAAGCGTCCGGTGCGGGAAGCGTTAGCTTGCAGGATGCCAAATCGAAGGAATGGTACGCAATTATCCAACCTGTTTCCGGCAAGTCAACCAGGCAACCCGATGGGACGATGAAGCTTTTTGCAATTTCTTAACAACTTCCTGGCACTCCACTCAGGGCCTTCTACTAAGCAACTGTGCAGTGACAAGCAGACCAGGTAAATCCCAACGAGCGCACGAAGCAGCTCCCTTTCTCATCCCAACCATGGTGAGGCGTTTGAGCAAATCCTTCAAGGAAATTGATAAGGGATAAACGTTCGAGTGATCGGAATTGAGATGCGATGAACGAACGCCGGCGTCGTGTCGAGAAAAAGCGGCTTACCATCCGATGGGTGGGTTTATCGTGCAGATGAATCGTGTACTTTAGTGTGACTGGGAAAAAGAAATCCTAACGACTCACGGAACCTGCGTTGGGGATGGGGCAACCCGGCACCAACTGGCTTCCTTCAGTTGCCGAACGAGACTTAGTGGAAGCCACGTTTTGCTTTGCCCACCCTTTTTGCGTACCACCCGCATCATGCACGTCACATTATTCTTTATTTTCATTTAGGCTTAATCCGGTTCAGCCTGCAGGCTAAAGGGGGGGCTGCGCGGTGAATGGGTTTTCGTACGATGTGCGCTTTTCCGCCTTTTTTTCTCTTCCCTCGCGAGGCGTTTATTTAGTAACTGCTTCGTGTGGTTATGGTTTTTCTCATGGTGCAACCCTACAACCATCCACACCGCAACGCTACAAGGACTATTGTTCGCTCTTTAGGCTAGTCTTTAGAGCAAAACGGGGGCCGGAGAGGCCGTTCGGCTTTATTGCACAACTCGTTTCCTTTCATCCGAGAGTGTAGACACCGGGAGACGAGGTTCATAAAGTCTTTACCATCGGGGCAGACGATGGTGGCTCCAACAAATAAGTACGGCACACGTGTGTGAGTGTAGTCTCGGAAGCGTAAATAAAATGTGTAAATAAGATTTGTTCGTTTCGGGTTTGTTCGGCCGGGCCGGGTAAAGTGGTCCCGGAAGCGGGCGTGCAAAAGCGGCTTACGGTCCCCGAGAAAAGCCTTCCGGACTCAAAAGACTAACTCTCTGGCCGCTTTCTTGCACCTTCTCTACTCAACACCCATGGGCGTTTGGTCGTTCCGGGTTCCGGGACGCCTTTCAAACTTCTTCTTCCGAAAGCAATACAAAAACCGGGAGTTTGTTTACCGTAGCCCGGTGCGTTGGTAGTTGTTGAGGAGGAAGGTATAAAAAAAAGGACTACAAAAGCGAGTGAAGGGCTTTTGTTTCAGAAAAGGGAAACACACAGCACATACACACTTTTGCATTCCGCATAACCGCTTAAGCCTTTACGTTAAGGATCACTCCCAATCAATGTGAATCGGATCAAATGGAACCACCACGGTGGATTATGGCATGAAACGATACGGCATACGTACGACAAAACTGCACCATTCCGTACTCGTACACTTCCGTACGCTGACGGAAATGAAGGACAAGCGAATTGTTTGCGATACATTTTTTTCGTTGTTGTGTTATGCTGCTATTCAAAAGGCGTCCGGGTTGTAGTGCGATTGTGTGCTGCAGATGTTTGATCCTTTTTGGTTTTGATTTCCATTTTAAAGCCCACGTAATATGTTCACTGTAGATTAAGCATATTGAATTTTACAGTAACGACATTCGATACAGTTGGAATGGTTCTGAGGTCATGGTTGCATGAGATTTTTGATAAACTTTGACATGAGAATTGGAAGTATTAACTATTTCGTGCCGAATTTCATCTGAGAAAGTTTGTTGCTCTCTGTCATCAACCAATCATTTTCTTTTGCCTCCCTCCCCAAGAGAAATAACTATCCCTTCTGGGTACATTAGAGAGTGTTGATGTCAGCTGCCATTATGCAAAAAGAAAAACCTCATCAGATGCTCGTTTGCTTCCGAAACATCGAAACAACACCAACAAAAAAAAAGGTACATCGACGTTCAACTTTATGATGCGTTACAGAAATCAGTTCGTACAGAAGGTGCTTGCCTTTTAAGCCCACATCATCTAACATTCGGTGCTTCGAAATCCCCGAAAGCCGAACCCATCAAACCGTCAAATTGTGGAAGATTATGGAGATTAGGATAATTTTCATATTTTTATTCACCATCGCACAAAACCCCCAAGCGGCCAGTTTCTGGCCCATATCACACCAGTATCATCCGTTCCTAACTAATGGTGGAGCAGTGCCTTTGACTCCCGGCCATGGGTGAGTTTGTTATATGGCTATTCTTTTTTTGTTAACCTGTGCTTATCTGAATCCCCCCTCCCTCGAGCACACAACATCCTAAAACAACATCTGCCGGGTCGGTCGGACAATCGGAACAAATTTCGGGTTCATCATCATCCAGCCTTGCATGGCGTGGGCAAAAAAAGGGATAAGCTTCGGGTGTTTTGGGTACCGGAGCATCCTTAGCTGAAGGTCCTTTTTTTTGGCGTGGAGTTGGCGTTGGAGTTGGGGAAAACGAACCTTCACGTAGGGTTATTGGTGGTAAAATTAGATTTGTTTCGGATTTATCCACCCAGCCCTGGTCGGCGGGTGGATACCCCATTGGACTTATCTAAACTGACACAAGCGTTTCAACGATAAACTTCGCATATGGTGGCAAGGGCGCGCAGCGTTAAGTGTCATGGACGTGGGTGATCGGATTGTTCGGAAGGCTGGTGCAAATTCAAACAGCCTTTTACAGAAGGTGATATCATTTTGCTCTCCGTCACGTTATGAAGCCCTTAAAACCTCACTTTCCTTTACTGCTATTCGCCAGGTTCGCAACCAAAATTCAGCAAAACTTCAGCACCAAACACTGCGCGGCATATGCTCACCGAGCACAAGTATGGGAAGCGAATAAAAATAAAAGTGAGAAAAAAATGTCAGTTCGTTACGAGTTTTCACATCGTTTTCCTCTTGTATTTTGTTTTTTTTTTGTTATTTTATTTCCCATCTTCTTAATATTCTCCGTGCTGGAAATCCGTGTTTTTTTGCCATGTTACACAATCATTGCTTCGTTTGCTAAACGTCACCGGATGTTTTGCGTCATTGATAAAGGTTTTTTTTTTGTTGGTGCTTGCCCAACTTCTGCAACCAGCTACCGAAAATTCAAATCTGTACATGGGAACCGGTGGCTAACATCCCACGCATCCCGGCATGGTCATTCCGCAACCAAAAAGCAATCTAAAGCTAGTTTGTGCGCTACTCCAAACGTCGGAGAGCAGCATGCGGCTGGGAACGGGACACGTTTCTGTCCAATATCGAAAGCTCAATAAAAAATCAACTGTCGTAAACGGTAAACATCCCATATGTCGGTCGGTATGAAATGATGCTGTCGTATCTGTGTTTGTTGTTGATGTTTTCTAACTCGTTTCCAATTTGTACATAGGTCATGCGAACATGATTGCCGTTTGCGTGAAAGGAAGCACTTTAAAGGTTCTAGTTAGAATATTAAAACTGAAAGAAGAGTTCAATTCAAATATTATTATTTTAATTGTGATAGAAAACTATTTGTATAAAAGATCACTTTCACTAATATTTCAAAATTGAATACATAAAACACTTTTAAACACGACGATTTAAACGTTTTTGATGAAAAGTGCTTTATATGCTGCACGTTCTGCATGGTAAACACACCTTTGCGCTAATGAAGCGTTTAGGAAATAAATATTCTGAAGCACCACCGCTGGAAAAAGCTTCCCAAAGCAACATACTCACTCGTAGAAAATTCAATTAAGCCACCCAAAAAACCCGGCCAACCAGCTGTCCGCATCCCGAGTGGCGATCAACATCTGTGGACAGGTTTTTATCGTTTCTTCGTTTGCAGCCCAAAAACGGCAATGGCGGGGCTGGTCCGAATGCACGGATGCAGACTAAAATGCTCCAAATAGTGCGCAAGCAACCGAGTGTGTATGCAAATATAAAGCCCCCTACTCAACGTCCGAGCAAAGCGAGCTTCCACTAATACTCCACTCCAGAACCCCGTCCGGCGTTGGGTTGTCTTATTTTAAAATGAAACAATAGTGCCCCAGCCGGTGTACAATTCTTACCAGCGCTGGTTCACATTTTCCACTTCATGTCTGGGTTTTTTTTTTTTGTTCTGTTGTGTATGTGTGCGTTTTCTTGCTTTTCCTGGGGTTTTAATACTTGCAGCAATGCATCAGCATAAATATGTTTCAGCTCCTACTCACCCTTGTGCGCTTGCTTACAGATGTGGCCACCGCTACAAGCTTGAGTGCATTGTGCACGTATACAACGACCACCAAGTGCAAGTGCAGTGTAAACCTGGTTATGACTTTTTTCCCCGCTCACTGACGGCTGGCTTCTCGGGGTAACGATGTACAGCGTAGGAAGGTGTAAAAACAGTGCAATCCATGGGCAGGGAAGCTTATTTCTCGTGAATGTTTCATTGCAGCCCGTTTTAACCCGTTCATAAAATAACACTACCTTCCTTTTTTTTTTTGAAGCCAGTTGTCGGGAGGATGGGAAAAGCATAAAAAATCGTTACAATTTCGTTCCAGACAGGAGCCAGGTGGTCGATCGTCCCTGTGGACATGCGGGCGTAGTTGGGTAGAATGGATGCAAGCAACTTTGAAGTTTTGGTTAGTGCTTCCAGCTACTCCCAGCTCGGTGTAGTTCACTTTCAACATATTTCCTAGTATGGATGTGTTTGGGTGATATTTTCCTGTTGGAAGGCATGAAGTTTGTAGCAAAAATGTTCTGCTTTTTTCTTCTTTAAAAGTAGCCAAATTCTAAACACGTAACTCGTTCTTGTCGTGTTTTCCACAAAGTTCTAAGAACTACATGCTTGTTGGCACCACACGCAATTCTCCACTTAGTCGTTTATGTTCGATCAACTTAGCTAAACTTTGTTCAAAATCCTTACGTTAACTTAGGAGCAAGAAACAGAAATTGGAGAAGATTTTTTTCAATCTTTTGGTGCTAACAGTATTATTCAGCATAAAAAATTGTCAAGAAACTTTTTCGAAACTGTGGTTTATACGCAAAGAATAAATGGTTTCACTGTAAATTGCATCATTACATGACTTTGTGGCTAATGATTCCAAAAAACTAAAGCAAAAACTGGGTGCTTCGTACCGGAGCTGACTATGATTTATTGGAGCAAGCATTCCGTGCACAACGTACCCCATTTGCATGGAGCAAATTTGTTTGCTTTGGCAATTTTGTCTTCGCCTTAACCACATTACGATCGAAGGTGAGAAATGGCATACCCGCATGGTGCACATTTGTTTCACGAACTAAGGCACCTCCATGGATAGGAACATTCTCTTCTTACCTAAAACTCGACTGCTCTGCGTTCCAGAAGCAAGCGTTACGTTCGCGGGACGCAACCAAAGGGCTTGAGTTAATTGAGCTCTAACAAGAAATACCATTAAGAAGCACTTTGTATGTTTGCGTAGGTGCAACACACACCGACTTTCCATTATGCATCCTTTTTGAAGCGCTTACAAATGACAAAACCAGCAGCAAACTTCCGTTCCTTTCAGAGGCGTCTCCACGCTGACAAGTGAACGTGTCGGGGTTTCATCTTGATAGTTGCCTTGGTGCGAAGAACGCCCCGGTCGGTTCAGTCTCTCTGTGTATGTGTGTTTTGGTGTAGAATTAAGTGCCTCTAAGTAAGCTAAACAATGAATAGTAATATGTTTATGTATGTGCTTTCTTTACAGATCGGGACCGCTTCTTCCCTTACCTCAACGGATCACGCATCACCCAAATGAGAAGGTGAGGAAAAGTTTTCCATCATAGCATACGGGTTGGTGGTCTAGAACGTTGGTCGTGAAACTTACAGGTGAAGAATTTTATGGCAAACATAGTGACGACCTGTTTTGCAGTAAAGGTACGAGGGATAGTGGGAAAGCTGTACACAGACATCCATAATTGGTGTTTCGAGAGCAAACAATGCAACATAAATTGAGCCTCTCATTAAAAGTTTGCACGTGTAATGACTAGATAGCTTTAAACTTCATTTGTGCAATTATGAAAGTTGAGGAACTACTTTCCCAACACTTTATGGAAATTCAGCAGAAAGCTGCTTATTATTTTTGTTCTCAAAAAGAGGTCTGCAACAGTCAAGTCTGCTATTCTCGAATGTGAAAATATATTCAATTACGATTGACGTATGGTATGAAGGACAACTGATAACATTTACCATCAAAATATTACAACTGATAGCATTTGCCATCAGTTCATATGATCCAAAGATCAGCAAATATAATTTTCCCATGGTCCGTTTTCATTGGGTCTGATTATCACATTTTTTTTTTCAAATATGTTTTTAACAGTGGGTCTCATAATGTGTCCATACTTAGAATTCATTCAGTTCATCTCCTGTTAATCTTGTAATTGGGCTTAGATTTCTACTTATAAGTAATCATTTGTCAGAATGAGCATTAACAATGAAAGGAAGTAAAGTGTTTAATAACTGTGTGATAATGTTTCCTATAATGAATTTTTGGTTTAAAATGTAATACAGTTTTTTTTTTAAATTGAAACATCACCAATCGGATCAAGTAGGGCAGTTAATACTTAAAATCATTATACATAGTTTAAGAACAACAATTGGTGATAGCTACCGCATTTATTCTATACTGGTAAAAAATGTTCAAATATGTCTAAAAATCCCCCAAAAGAAGAAACCAGCTCAATTTAAAATTTTGATGCTTGAAATGAGGTTTTAGCCGGCTATTGATTGCTCAATTTTTGCCAGATTTGATTGATTAAAAAAAAACTTGTTAAAAAGCGATGTGAGAATAAAGTTAAAATATTCAACGACTTTAATCTTACTTAATTTTACATTTATTTGGAGTAACAAGCTTTATAAAAGCATTTTTAAGACATCATCTGCTCTCGAGCCCTCGAGCAACTTCACATCCAAAGGTGGGATTCGTGCAAAATTTATAGACGTGATTTATTGCATCTTCCCTTTAGTGGCACACGTTTTTTTGCACGACTACCACTTAGGTCCTAGACGTCCCGCTGACATAAGGGACACCCGGGACATTCCGCAACCTGAATCCTGCCTACCGCCATTTTGGCGGTGAGTTCATCATGCCAAAACGTCCACTGTTACCATCCGCCGGCAAGGTGCAAATATTTACACGTCCGCTTTCGGAAACGTCAGTTTGATTATTCATTTCTCACCCGGGAGATGCTCGGATCTGTGTGACACAAAGGAGACCCGACAAACAAAAAAACAGCAGTCTTTAGAACGGTAAGAACAAGCAAACTTGACGCTTTTTCCTTTGCCAAAGGTGTCCTTTACGAAAACTGCAAAGTTTCTTCTAAGGCCAATTTCCCACTGCTGATGGTGCCGTACCGAACGATAATCGTTTCCTTTCCCTCGCTGACATTGTCTTTTTGTCTGCTTGAAGCCATAAATATATATGTATAGTCAGTCGGTACCAACACCACCCAACCGGATCATCCTATTGAGCATGGAACACACGTACATGGCGGTCTGACAGGGCGAAGATGAAGGTAAAAAAAAACACGAAGAAATAAAACTAATAAATATGCATGTCTTCCCAGGGTGAGACAACTCCCTAGTCGGAGGCAGAGGCGGAAGGCTGTGCTGAAAAATGAGCTACAAAAATCTCTCGGAACTCGGAAGTTTGCTCACCGTGGGGAATTGATACTGCTCGTCTGCTTGGTACACGGAATGGTACCGCCAGAAGTAGTCAAACGAGCTGCCACAATCGGATTTGCAAACGGTAGCTTAAAGGAAAACTGCCTCCGGATATAGGGATATGAGAATGTACGGGTGAGCTTTTGCCGCTTTCTATCCTTTTCGCTCTTTGCCTAAAAACTTTTGTTAGCAAAAGGCATCCTTTTTGGGTTGGTAGAGGGTTTGAACGGGCGTTGTGTTGTGAAAGATAAACAGTCGCTCCTTCATCACCACTACACGTCCCACGGCAGTATGATGTAGTATGGAGCGGCATGCATACAACCCCTCGCAGTTGCCCCCTGATGAAGGTGGGGTGTATGAAAAAATATTTAAATTTCATTCCCAAACCGTTGCAGCACACTAGGGAAGAAGTTTTAGAGCCTTGTTCTCTCACCCTGTGTGCTCTTTCCCCGCCACCGGTACACAGCCAGCTTCATCATGTCAGCTACGACACGAGTCTAAGTCTTAATCTTTCGTTTTTCCCTCAGGGGCATATTTGTGGTGGCAATGGTTTTACGGCATACGGTTTGGTCGTGTTGTCTTGATAGTTTCAACACCACCAAAGCAGCCAACCTCCGGGCTCTTTTTACGCGATCAAGTACCACGCGGCGAACTCCGATACAAGGTGGATCCTGTTAGTAGCAGCATGTCTGTTTTGTTTCGTTAATTCAATTGTTTTATTATGAAATTCAATTGTTTCCCCGCCCTGGCTGTGCATAAACGGAGGAGCAAGTGCGAAGTGGCCTTAGATCGAGCAATAGATACCGGGCGTACTTGTGGCATTTCTATGATCCCTGAAGATACAGACACTTTGGCGAATGAGTAGCACGCACCTGAAGCAGAGTAGCAGTTGCTTCTGTGCCTCGAACAACATTTTACCATCCAACAGCTCAAGGGCTCTGTGTTCTTTTCATAGTTAGACACACACACACGACAAGAGGGAAGACACGAGTTTGGTCGGAAATGGATACGCCCTGTCTCTCTTGACAGCTACGGGTGTAGCTGTCGATCCGTATCGACAGACAAACTTCAACGAATCCACCGACCGACAAGCGACCGGGCTCCGGTCCCCCCAAAACGCTACTCTCGTTCCCAGGATGTGCTGCTACTCGACGTCTTCTACTCACTTACCCTCATGCCGGTGCAGAAGGGTTTCGCTTGTCTCATTATAATCCACAAATTGCACCACCTGTCTGGTTCTGGTTCTAGGTGATGCGTTCCGGTCGTCCTCTACGGTACCCAACGATCCACCGTCAGCAACTCAATCACAGTCCCGCATCTTCCACTTCTCGGTGCACTCGGTCTGCATGCTGCATCCTGCAACGATAACAAATCAAATTAAATTTCTTCCACCCGTCTACATCGCCTTCCACCGGCAGGGAAGCGAAAGAAGCAGAGTGTTATTTTAGACACCATTAGCATTGTACGGATGCTTCTTCTTGAAGAAGCCGTGTTGCTGCTGCTACCATCTGCGAGAACATGCAATTGGTGCACCTGTGTCCCTGTGCGCATCACCGGCTGCCATTGCCCGTAATGCATCGATCTTCTTCCGGTTTACGTTCACCATCTGCTTGTCTTCGGTTCTTCCGTGTTTAATTTTGCAATGTCCAACGTTCCGAATCGTCCGCTCTCTCCTCCTCATCCTCTTCAAACGTGATTAGATCAGATCTATGACACTGATTCCGATTAGCCATTCTGCTTCTTGTCGTACGAAAAACGAACCCCTTCCAAGGGTTTTGCTTCGCTCGTCTTCGTGTCGGCAAAGAACGCAACGTGTGTTGCATTAGTATTCCCGGCATGGGAGATACGAACTGTGGACGTACAGGAGTCTGAACGTATTTTCATCAACGCCCGCTCCAATCGGAGGGTAATTGTTTCATGTTTAAACTAATTTCCGACACCCTTAAGTGGAGGTCTGCTGAATCGGTGACACATCGGTGCACACACACACATAGTGTATAACGGTTTATCATCATTCGGGTCAACGGGCTATCATCGATCTGCCGGGAAGGACATTATGAGATATATTATTCCATACTAAATTGAATCACATGCAAACGATTTCAACACACCCTTACTGGCTGATGCTTTGTCGAGCATGGCTTAATGCATGGTGTGATTTTATGAATGTGTTGTTAAATGCTCTTTAAATACGCACTTTATCCACGGTGACAGATTCCAATCCATTCTGTGTCAGCCGGCTTTCGTTGATATGTTCTGAAAAATATGAATAAATGCTTGTTGAATTTATCCTCGTAACAAAATACAATTATCGGAATTAAGTATCATTTTGAGGTTGTATATTTCTCCCACAAAGCAGCACATACATAACAATATGCACAAAGAGAGCCATAGCTGATAACGAAATGGCGTGGGAAATGTTCCCTGTAGCATATCAGGGAATTTACCGCATAAAGAAGTCACATTTCGAGCCTGGCGAACCAGTGGTACTTTTTAAATGGCCTGGAGATTCTTCCTTCCACCTTACCATTTGCTCATAAATTAGTGAACTCCCAAGGTGCACCGGTGTCCCCCACGTTTCTGCCTTCCCCAGTTGGAGGCTCCATACATTGAACACATTAAAGGTAATTTACAACAAATTTTATTCTCTTTCGCTTCGGTCTGTGGCTGGCTGTGTTAATGTTTTCGTTTTTTTTGTTTTGCCTCCCTTTGCGTTCTTTTGTTTCACATCCGGTGAACCCGGAGGATGCACAGGAATACCTTCCCAGAGAACGAGCTGGTTCGCACGGGCTGACTCTAACTCGGACCGTTGTCACCTTCGTGCCAGTGCTTGCGGAGCAGAATGTGTAATGCAGACAATAACGCAAAAAAAAGGACGTACCATGCTTGCTCCCTAACCGCAAGAGCTGTAAATAATTTATATCAACCACTTTGGCCACGGTCTTTTCACTTTTTGCTCCCCAATGATACTCGCCCGTACCTTTTCCTTGCGCCAAACCTCAAGGTGGTTTTATGTCCCGAGATCCCGAACCGGGAACCGGATGGTTTGTGGGCAGTGTAGCCTCTTCTCGTGGCGAGATTGGTGGAGACGTGGGCAGAGGTTACGAGTTTAGCTGTGGTTGGTGTTAGCACAGTTTCGACCGTTTTTAGCTCCCGTCGGTATCATTGCTACTTGTTAACCGCAGCTCAGTTGGGTTTGTTGGAGGACTGCGGTGCTACTAACGATGCTCCCGGAACTAGTGCAAGTGTGCCACACCGGTAGTTATCGTTTGTGCAGGAGGAAGTTGCACTTTGCTGGTAACACTTGAACAGCATACAACAAGGAGGACGCATTAGCTATTTTCGCTTGTATTTTACGATTCTTTTTTTCGTGCTAGATTCCAATCCTTTAGAAATGATAAGTTTTCTCACAAAGTGAAGAAAGTTTAGTAATGCGATGTCCAGTAAATGGAATGCTAGTGATGATGAAAGATGTGCTTGCTTTAGGGAAAAAAGGAAATTTTCTCCAAGAATTAGTTTATAAGATCTAGTGCACAAAATGTGCAGTATTTTGTAACATTTGAAATACAAATTATTTAAAAATACTGAGCTTTCTTGGGATAAGGCAGAGTAGTGGATATGCCATTGCTTTAAATAAAAATACGGAGGAAAACGCTTCATATATGTTGTTAACCATTCAGTACACTTGGTGCGGACAATACGGTATAAGCCGTCATACTTAAGAATAAATTAAAAATAAAATTTTAATTTCATGTTCAAGCTAATATTTGTTACCGACTGTTACAAATAATCATACAAATGATAATGGGTTTCAGCATAATGTTCAAGTTTTTCATATTTATATGTTTTATTGAAAAATCCTTTCGATATGTTTTCAACAATAATTTTGCATTCTTGTTTGTAAGTTTTTTGATTTAGAAAGATAAACCATTTTGTGAATGTTTTAAACGGGGATCGAACTTGTATATCCAAACTCACTTAAATCCTGACATTAGAGAATAGCTTTCAGTATTATGATTTAAAATGCCTCATTTCATTGTAGCTTATGCTAATATTAGGACCCAGGCTGAGCTATAAGATATCCAATTTTTCTATACATTTTTGTTCATTTAAACATCAGAACAAAATTTTTCCGATAACACAAATATGTAAGTACACTACTGAAGTTAAATCTCTAATCCATACCAACAGTATCGATCATTCATTTGGGTTTCTATGAAAAGAATTAATATTTCTGCTCCAGTGAATCTCGATAAGAGACCATTTTTCCCTATAGAACCGCATGCAAGAGCTCGACAAATCTCGATATTATCGCAACCATGTTTACTCGCTTTTCATTTCCATCTATTCATATGTCAACGGCAGTCAAGTAAGCGCCTCACGAAAGAAAAATTATCCATTTTTCATCGTTGCAGATGATGAAGATGTTGCAAAACAAAAAAAGGGCCAAAAAACACACACACCTCCAAGTAAACCCAACCCGGAAACGATCAAACCCAGACGATTAGAGTGTTCAAATATCTTTAAAAAAGAAATCTTCCTCCTGCTTTACGGTGCTTCGTACGTCTTGTCATGGAGCATACGGTACGGGGCTGTAGTGAAGAAAAAAAAAACAAATTTCGATCTATGTGAAAGGAAGCATGAGAAAAAAGTAATAACGCCGCGTAATCATTTCCCTTGATGGGACGTCAACGTTTGACTCGGTTGACTCTGCACCACCCAACATGGGGCGGTACGGACTCACGGGGAGATCTTTTCGCTTTGCAACAGTCATCATCCCTAATCGCCAAAACCACATGCTTGCTGTGCGAGAATTCGTACGGATTTGTGGATGCTATTCAGTTCGGTCGGATTGGAACGGACGCCGGAAGGAAGTCACAGGCTTAATAGGAAGGGATGGTTCTTTTCTTTTTGTCATGCACATCATTCCATCCGATAGGAGGTTCATGGAATGAGAGATAAGAAACAGCGGTTAGATGATGTTATTTACATTTTTGTGGTTTTTAATATTTGAAGCTAATTTAAACGTAGACTAAAAAAAACACATCGCTTTGATGAGAAATCTGCATATCATCCGTAGAGTGGAGAGCGACTGGTGCAAAATATTGATCGAAATACGCAAAGGAATTTAAGGTTTGATTTCCACTCCTCAAGATATCCAACGAAATGTGTCGAAAAATAAGAAACGGTTGGTTTATTATGTTCTGTGTAAGCTTTTCCAGTTTGTTGTCCTTACAAAAAAAGGTTTTTAAAATGAAAATTATTTGTAAGAAAGTCTCAAGAATTGCTGTTTGTAAATCTTTCGTAATTTACCGAGCAAATTCACCTGTATACTTGGCGCCGATCTTAGATAGTTATATAGTTTATTTGAGTTAATACAATAATTCTTTAAACTTCTCCAAGTGTACTTGAAATTTTCCTAAAAGGTGATGCCCTTACGGATTAATTTAATTTGTTTTGTTACAACTGACATTTTAAACGTTCGATATAAAGTTAGTGAAAAATATAGTTATGTTCTGATTTTTGTTAAATGATATAAAATACTCACAAAAAAATGGGATGCGATTTTGCATTTTGTCTTTATGTTTTAACACCATTTACTTGATGGAAACATCCTATAAAATCCCTGCCCAAACAACAATCAAACTGATGACGCTCGGTTTCATACCAACGCTCACTGCAATTGTGCAAACTCGAACAGTCAAAATGGTACAATCTGCAATCACTCATTCACAATAATCGCATGGGACGATCGAGTAGCTCGGTTCCCAAAGGAGGTACGAACGAATCCGGTGTCCGGCCGGGTTGGAAAAGGCGAAGAAAGTTTTCCCATTTTCGCAACGCGTAATTTAAAGCGCCGACGAAAAGGGGGGGCTTGGAGGGCCAATGTTGGTTTGCAAACAAGCTGCACAATGTTGTCCGCTCGGTTGCATACGTTTCCTTTCTTTTATTATGTTTTTTTCCCCCTTAGCGGGAAGGGTTGCAGATCGGTAATGTAAAAGAAGTTGTGCAAATAAAAACTAATAAAAAAGTTTTTTAATTGAAAAGTGATTTTCCACTTGGCTTCGCTATTCCGCTTTCCACGATCCACGGCCGATCGAAACAAAGATCCTTGCCAGGAAACGGGGTGGAATGTGGAGCGAAGTGCGGAGTAGACAGTAATTGCAATGCACTACGAGTGGATACTTTTTTCCTGCTTTAACAAACCATTCTTCCACGTCCTTCCGTCCACGCCGTAGCGCATCCTGAATCGGGTTCAGCTAGTGCTGCCGCTAGTTTTGTTGTTCATTTGCCCTTTTATGTGTGTTGTCAGCTGTGGGGTTCTACGATGCCAATGTGCATTTTACACCCCAACCCCTGCCGGTAAGGTGCCAAGTCATTTGGAGGTTGAAGGGCTGGAAAGAAACTTCGGTGGAAGAGGGAAGCGAAAAGGAAATTGTATTTTGCACCTCGACCAAACGATCCAACCCAATGACGGCGTTGGTTCCGTGCGGGAACATTTTATGACCGTAGTAACATCACCAGAACTCCCCTGTCCCTTTCGCTATTTTTGCACCTCCTCTGACCGGGTGCATAGAATATAATTAAACTTTAAACGAGTAGAACACGTCAACCTTACGGGAAGGGCGTTAATTTAGCGCCTTTATGGCTGGTGGGGAAAAAATAAGCACAATCCGAAAGCTTATGTGACAAGCGACTCGCGAGCGGCTCTGTACGGGTGGAAGTAATAGCGTGTAATTTTTAACCTAATATACTGGTCACGGTTGAAACTGGTGGATGACGCATGAAGACTTGTTGCCTTGACTTGCCATTAGCCTGAAGATGATATTTGATGCAATGGCGGAAGAAGCTAATATGCTTAGGATAGATTAAAGGAATGTTTTATTAAAAGTTGGATCATGCGAGACAGTTTTAGATCGGTTTGATGGTTAAAGTGGTTTCACTTCGAAGAGAATGTGGAATCAATTAAAGTAATAATATTCCATTATACAAGAGTAGTGGCACTTCTTTTATTTTACATACAATAATGCTTATTTACTGGCTTGCCTTTGATATATTTAAGTTAAATTATCTGATTTAATTATGAAAAATTGAATGTGTAATAAAAAATAGATCACCTTATTGCACATTTGTTTATTAAGGGTAATATGAAGCCTGACGTAGAATATGATGAGTTAACCAACATTTAAACATTGGTCCAGTTCTAACTGCAACACTTAAAACATGTTTTTAAAGAACACTCATCTTTTATTAAAATGACCAAAAGGACCATGAACCTATGTAAAATAGATTGGAATAAGCATGAAGTAAACAGCGATGTAACATTAATATATTTTAGATTCGAATTACATATTAGCAAATAATATTCAAAAAATAATCTGATATTCGAAGGCAATTTACATTTCTTGTTAAGTTTATCTTAGTATTTTCACAGTTTTCAATGCAGCAATCGATTTTAAACATCAAATATTAGTGCACAGTTTGCCTCCTCGAACATCTTATTCTGATACTTCGTATTTAAAGCGATATGTTATACAACTTCCAAACCGAATAATTTAATGGGAACACTTCCTCTCAAGGCGTTGCTCTTGTTTGGAATGTAATAAAACAAACAACTCAGAAAATAAGCATACAAAACAACCCCAAAAGCCACCAAAGCTCCCGTCGGGGTGGTTTTGTGTAAAGAATTTTAATCAAAAAGTCCAACGAAAAGCGCGTAACCACCGGAACACTCCGACGGTGCTATTTCTGGGGCTTTTGTATTGTTGGAATCAAAAAAACAAAAAACAAACACATACCGAACCAGCAGAAAAGGGTTGTTCGACTGTGCGAAATAAAGCACCGCATTTGACGCGTTTGGATGTTGGCATTAAATTCAACCATTCACCATCGCCAGCAAAAACCCCGAAGTGCTCAAAAAGGGTGACAAAACTCACTGAGGCGAAACATAAAAAAGTATGTGCCACAACAATACGAGTAGAGAACAGTCAACCACAGGCAAAAAAAAAAAAACGCCCGTCGTGCGGATGATCAACTAAAACCCATGGCGTCAAATAAAATGCCCTTCGCCACGACGCTTGCCGGTGAAGCCGAAAAGTGTGAAGGGGAAAACAAATAAATAAATAAATCCAACTTGAAGGCATTGCCAACCCCGAGGAAGAAGTGTTTTCTTTGCTACTGAAGATTTTGTGCTTTTCGGGAATTTCACCCAAACAGTCGGGAAGCTCGTGGACTATGTTTGTATTGCCAATTGTAGTATAAAGTAAAGGAAAACACACACAAAAAAACGAAAATAAAATAACAAAACCAGCAAAAATGGAGCTGGAAAAATAAACTTTTTGCAATGGCATTCCGTACGGCTAGGAAGCAACTTCCGCAACGAGCAATATTCAATTGCTGCAATGGTCGAGTGCTTTTCTTCATTGGATGAAAATTAAAATTGTTTAGATTTTTCCCTTTCCCAAACATTCCGTGCTACCCGGTACAGCACATTCAATTCCGATCGGTTGCCGGTGGGTACGGTGCTTTTCGGGTGTCACAAACACAAAAGAAACAAACAAACTCTAAAGCATTTCTATTTCCGCTGCCCGGTCGTACCAGCGTAGAAGCAAGTCGATACTATTTTCAGCTTGGTATTTAGAAACAATTGAAATTCATTACGATTGAATCGAAGCAGTAGCTTAAGAAAAGCTTAAAGGCAACGGAATGGACGGATGTTTGCCAGCATGATAAAACTGTTTGTCCGGAAAAGAATTTCCGTTACGAAAAAAAAGGCTTCCTTCCCTTCAACCACCATCTGTTCACTACCTTTAACCTCAGAGCGTATTTTAAAGGTTTTCTTTTGTTAAAAGCATCCACAGTGTGTTGAGTTCTTCTAGGACGAGGAGGTTTTTTTTAAAGCATTAACACAGAAGCGAGCTTTAAATAATTGAAGATGATTAAAAACTGTTCCTAATTGGAGCTTTCGTGTAGAATCGTTAGAAGCGGCCACTAGCAGCAACCTGATAATAGCACCTTGCCCAGCCCAGACACATGGGCTGACCAGGATTGAAACGTAGAAGACATTTTCTCCGCATTTAATTATTCATGATAATGAAGAGCACATAATTCCTGCTTATCAGCCAACGGTTTCCCGCGCGTCTGTTCCGTTAGCTTGCATTGGAGAACGGATTTTCTTGAAGAAGGTGTTCCGGGCCATGCGCTGTTAAATTTTAATATCAAACCACCTTTCCCGGCTAAGGTGGAACTGGTTCGTTCATGTATCTATTCCACCGCAAAAAGGTGCTTCTCTTAGTCCTAGGAATCCGTAGGTGGATTTGTGTGTCCGTTTTGCTTCCGTTTCGATCTGATCGTTAGACGAAATTAAAGGTAGTGTGATCGAAACTTCGTACATAACATCAGGCTGGTTGGTTGTGAAGGCAGCGGTCAGGACACATACATTTTAAATGATGCAACCAACACATCCCCTTTCGGAATCGGCAAGTGTTTGCGGTAGTGGTTAAACTTTACCTCGATTTACATCACTGTTCGATGGATGTATTCTCTGCCGGTCGGATTTCATCAATCCACGATTTTGATAACCCCAAAAAAGCAGAGCAAACACTTTGCGCCCCATTTCCACTGGGATACCGAATTATGCATCAAAGTGTACCGCGCCGTCTCGCCGATAGCACTTGTTTCGGATTAAAATGGAGCAATAACTTAAACATCAGCAGCAGCAACAGAGCGGGCAATGAAAAACTTTACCGGGCGGAACCATTTCTCGAACCATCCGACGTTAATTTAATTTTCAATAATTGATTAACCGGATGAGCGATGAGTTTTAATGGCATTTCTAGTGGCATTCCTATTCGAAACCCTGGGCCCGCTGTCGTTCCGATGAAGGATTGATGGTATATGGCCACTTTAAGGAAAGTGTTGGAATTTATGCTTTTGCGAAACAAGCACAGAACTAAACGATACTTGATCAAAGATTTATCCTCGCTTGTATGAAGATTAATTACTTATATAAAGCGGATTCGCTCGTCGTTGGAGGTTTGCATTGATTGATGTACACAATTTAGATGAAATTTAAATCGCCTATCTTTATGGTATTAATTAACAGAAGTATAATAAACGAAAATTTAGGTTTATGAATATTGATATTATTTGCTTTTCCTTCTTTCTCGCTTTGGTGTGTTTTTGTTGATATAATTAAGTGAATATATTATAATAAAATCTTTCAAACGAGAATTCCCAAACGGATAAGAAAGAACTGATCAGTTTTCCAACAATCGGTGGATCTTGGAGAGCTTTCATGTCTGTTTATTGACTTAAATGTCACACATGACAGTAAAGTCTAGGTAAAACTTTACGACACAATGAACTCCTTTGGAATTTAGGCCAAAATAACCAGACTTGTAAAATATCACAAATCAGGTGATGGAATACTTTCAGGGCCCTTGAAAGGGTATGCGCCGAGGGTATAATATTCATCCAAGCGCTAGAGAAGCCACCCGCGTTTTGCGGGATTGTAGCTTCGATAATCATGTTGAATAAATAAAGCAAATTCTTTGGTTCTTCTCTTCGGTTTGAGAATAATTTAAGCTTGTTGTCAAAGCCAAAGGTCATTATGGACTACAACATTGATGTTGAGATACGCGCTAGTGTACTAGTCACTCCACAATTTAAGAAAACGACGGTCAAAACTGTGTCAGTGGTTCTCTATGATTTGTGTGATAAGTTTTCTATAACGGAACGAATTAGATTCACCAGACTTCGTTGGGCTATACATGTCATGCAATTCCGAACTCCCTTTAGAATATGCTCATTCTCCTCATTGATGTGGAGTAATGGCATTAACGAACCTTTTAATGGGTAATGGATTTGCAGATACCACGCTGCCAGACCTTTAGACAAATTCTACAGCATAATTAGGTTAGTCTTTTTCATTTCAAAAAGTTAACAAAAATGGTTTAGAATATGTTAAATTTAGAAACAGAATACGATTGTTGCAGTTATGAATAGAAATTGGAAAATAATTTAATTAAACAACATAATCAGTGCCAAACAAGCGATTGTTATAGCTTACTGTAATTGCAACTGAAAGCTCGTATCACAAAACAAAAAGCACACACACGCACCTACACCCACATGACCTCGTGAATGCCATCAGCACGTTTTTCCCGCAAGTGTCGCGAAAAGACGCAAAAGACGCACCGTACAACAACGGATGCTAATGATGACATATCCAAAGGAATGAACTGTCACGCGCGAGTCGACTCCAGCCCGCGACCGGAAAGCATAATAGTCCGCACACGAACGCACATAGACACTCACACATACTTAATTTATGCACTCCAATTATCAACGGCATAAATTACCATCGGTAACACAACCCGGCGGAACCAGTTGCACCCGAAAGCTCACTTTCTCTCTTTTTCCGGTCCGGTGTGTTTGTGACGGTATACTGGCCGGATATTGGAAGAAGCCATCCTTCTCGGCCGGCTCATTTCCACACCAGCCGGTTGGTTGTGATGAAACGCTCATGCATATTTACTTACTCATTAAACTAATTGAAACTAATCTCGCACAGTTCAGTGAGTGCAAATGAAAAATTTCCCACACACAAAAAATAAAAGCAGGACGCAGCAAGTGGGCTGATGCGACTTGCGTGGGAAATTCTAATGCTAATGCTGTGACAACAAACTACCACCATCGCCACCCGTTTCTGCACTACGGGAACCCCGACGATGGGACAGTGGTACGACAGTTGGCTTGTGCAAATGGGAGAAAAAAAAATGTCGGAAAATCCGTACGATATCCACACGCTGTAATCAGGATTTCCCGCTGGGAACTCGCTGTTAGACCCCCCGACGGCTGACGGCTTGGTTGGTTGGGTTGGTGTGTTTATGGTTTATGTTTGCCGTGCTGCCGTGCCGTGGAACTTCCGCTTCCGCCCGGCCCAGTGCTGTCCTCACCAGCTGTCTCGTTAGTTTATGCGTTTGGGGTTTGGAAAAAGGCATTAAAATACAGAAAACAACAGCTAACACACGGGAGGAGTTTGTGCAGTTAAGCTCCAGCCCGGGAAGGACACTGTCCAGGCTGCTTCTCGCTGTGTGCCAGCTACAATTTGCCGCTACAAGACGGCGAAGAAACGAGGAAAACAAAAATGGAGCAAACAAATGAAAAAAAGGATGCATCGTTTCGTCGGTCGACACCACATGTGTGATGTCATGTCCACTCTGCTTCATGTTCAACAGCTTTCGCACTCAAAGTTCAACTGAAGCAAAAGCAAAATTAACAAACAGAAAAAAACACAGAAAATCAACAACATTTTGCTTTGCTCGTACTCATACTCAGTGTGTGTGGTCATGCATTTGTGTTTGGTGAATAATTAAATCACCGAGGAAAAAAAAGGTTCTCGAACGACAGTCACAACAAGACAAGTCCATTATGGTACAAATATGCTACGCGTACGCTTAATGTCACCTTTACTTTGTTTAATTTTGTTTTGCTTTTTTTTTAACACTCTTGAGCGCACACACACGTAAACACCACACGGTCGTTACACTTCCGCAATCGAGCAGACACGATTCGCAACTATTGCGATGGGCAGTTTATTACTTCAACGTGTGACAAACTGGACCGGAGCGAATGATCATAATCAGCATAAATATGTGCTAACTGTTGTTTTTATTTTCATTTGTCTCCAATATCAGCTTGTATTCCTCACTCGAAGAATGAGGGTGCGAGTAAGTGACCGGATCGGAATTCGCTGACGTTGGGGAGGTTTAGTGAGCAAAAGTGCATATTATATGCAAGAAGAAAATAAAACGTTTTTATTGAAAGTAAAAAAAAAAGACAAATACACATTTAATTGTTTGGCATGGTCAATGTCCAATTTTTTTTAAAGTACAACGTGTTCTTTGCAACTTGTTGTTACGGTTTATATGCTATTTTTTTCAATTCACATAAAGACCTTCCCACTGTTCTAACACCATTGATGCTTCCGAACTTTGAATCATTCTTATAAAATATAAAACAATAATTAAGCTCACCGTTTTAAGAATATTTGTATTTATTTTGTTACAACAAATGAAGTTATTGTTTTGTTAGACGTTTCTTAAGTCGTGGAAGTAGAAACAATTCTTTAGGTGATATATTTCGATCAAAATACAGTAATTTAAGAGCTTCAGTTAGCGTTTATCTTATTCCAATTTAGGAGTTAGCGGTAGATATCATCAATATACTGTTTCGTTTGATTGTAAATGAATTACATATGTTATGTGTAGATATGAAAGTGTTTTAGGTAATGTAAAAAATACATGAAAATCATTGCCCGTATGAGAATGATTTCAAGCTCCCCCAGCGATAAATGGTGGACAGAAGGGATCACTAGCGGAATGGCCAAGCTACAATGTTTTATCACAGTATATGATTGCTATAATCGACCATTCGAAATGTTTGGTATACTCTCTGTTTTTAGAGCGAAGAGACAAACATTGTAAATACATTGTAATTGAAGTCTATAAGATTTTTGAGACTAATTAAGGGTTTCTTGATTGTCTTATCGATCATTTTCATCTTAGAAACTGAATATACTTTTAGTATGATTTCTGAAGACAACTTTGTGTTTGACTAAAGTTTTCCTATAGTCTATTAGTGTGGGTTCCATACGTATTTAATTCTCAAACCCATCAACTTGTTGAAAACATCACAAATATTACTATAGGGTAGTGCATAGATAAAATAAAACACGTTTTTTACAAATAATTGAACAAAATGAAGTAAATTTTGTAAAAGAATGACCAATCTTTTTTTATTTACAGATCCATCGAATTACGCATTTTCAACATATCTTGTAAGTATCAACACTTCGATTTTAATGAACCTATTTATGCATTTATTGAATTGGAAATTTCATCGACATTATTTTGGAAAAGTTTGATATCATTCCTTTTATTTTTTCACAATCATCCATATCATTATATCAGGCTATGAGAGAAATATATATCTGGCTTACGAAACTTTTTTCCGATAATGCAAAGAATAGCCATAAAACGATCCCTGCCCAGTTTCGACCAGTTTTTTTTGCAAATTAATCAGCTCGCAAAGTACACAGCAACTGATGCTGTATAAATAATAGCTTTCATCAGCATCATTCATACCTGATGGTGTTTGTTAACTTTGGCACAGAAAAAAAGGAGAAGAGAAATAAAATAAAATCCTCACATCCCCACAACCGTACGCGAGTGATTGCATTATTAAGTGCCAGAACCGAGGGTCCGGGTGTCTCGGTTGCAAGTTATTATGAGTCTTATTTCCGTGTCCCATTTCTCATTAACGGAAAACCCTTCATAATGGCATTATTCCGTCCCCGGGTGTGAGTGCAGCGGACAGTGTGGCATGGTATGAACTAATTATGAAATCAGTGACAATATCCCATTACCAGACAGTGGGTGAGCTGTTGTTTTTTTATTCGTGCTTGCTGCTGTTTTCGTTGGGCTATGTGTACTGTTGCATTATTCATGCCCCCAGAACGGTCGCTGGGGACAGATGCCGATCAGGTGGGATGTGTGTTGAAACGTTCCGTATGCCCGTCGACTCACCACACTGACACCGGATGAGGAATTAATTATTGGTCGCATATTGATCGGGGACGGATTGTTCCACATCTCACCAATTGAACGATTTGTTCCGCTTTTCGTAAAAAGGGGCGAAAATACTGCTTCGAACTCCTGCTGGGAACTATTAAGCGGACAAAGAATTCGCCTTCCAATGGTGAAGAGAACCTTGCAGCAGAAATCATCCGCTAGTGCCAGCTGTTGCCCATTCACGACGTTCGGTGAACCAATTTTCGGACATTTCAAAATCAGAACAAACGGAACAGAAACCCAGCTTACGGACGGATGCGATGTCCAACGTTCGGTATTTTATTATCACACATCAAAACATCAGCAAAGCTTTCACAGACTGGACGGACTTGACGGCTCATTCGTCTGCTTCCGTTTCGAACTGCTCGAACGCGCGGTATCCTCCGTGATGGCCACCGTGGTAGTGATGTCCACCATCGTGGGCTGGCACACAGGGCACGTGCGCTACGTGGGGTGAGCAGCCAACGAGCAGATTCGCTCCGCACGGCACATGTCCTCCCTTACCGCCATGATATCCGCCATGATGCATCGGTGCTGGAGCGTGATGGTAGACCGGGGTGTGTTTGGCCGCGGGCTTCGGGTGCGGTGCATAGCCACCGTACTGTGCCATACATCCTAGCACGCACACGGACAGAAGAACTGCGATGACCACGGTAAAGGACTGCATCTCGACACTGCGTGGGTTATTGAGTTGACTAACTGGGTGGAGAAACTGCACTGACCGGACCGGATCGGTTTGCTAGCGGATGATGATATCGAAATGTGCCACCACTACTATTTATAGGCCGGTTTCGTCCAGCCGGCCAAGAGCAAAACGCCTACGCATGACGTTTAATCTGCTGCCCGCAAAGAAGTTTAATTGATTGTGATTTCACCAGGTTTTTTTTTTTTTCGTTTGTCTCCCCTAGTTTTGGTTCATTCACCGTAAAAAGTCGATGGGAAATTTTCAACTTAAACACTGATTTAGCACCACGGACGTAGCGTGATTGTCGCTGGAGACAAACGTTCAAAACATAACGATTTCGATTTTTCGGATACGCACACCATGCATGTTTTTGCGCACGCAAATCGAATCGTATCAATCAAACATTTATTGGCAGTTGGTGAAAAACGCATACGCGCCCCGTGTTGTTCTTTATTCCCTGGCCGCTGTACATTGACCGCTTTTACGAAAGGCGTGATTTTGTGATTGTGTCATTTGGTGCGCTTCTTCTGCAAACACTTGCACTTTTTAGCGCGTGCCAGCATAAACTTTCGGCGGTCCCCACCTCGCTGCGAATCCTGCTGCGTCGGGTGTAAATTGATTCGCCATTCGATATTTATGAGCTGTCTGTCCTTGCGCGTATGTGTGTGTGTGTGTGTCTGTGGTCATCGTCATCGCAGGCATCAACACTATTTGCCCCCCGTCGGCAATGGTGCTAATCGTTTTTCACGTTTTGTGTGTGAGCGTTGGAAAATTTGAATGGGTCGTCGTACGGACGAGTGCAGCATCGTACGCAAAATTATGTTTCATTCCGGATACGCTGCTTTTTTATTATACGCGCGGTTACCAACAGCGTAACGGATGGGAAGGGGGGACCATAAATTGAGTCAACAGCCCGAGCGAATTGAGGCGATAAACTTTGGACCCACGCAATGGCAACGATGGCGATTGCTTTTATGCGTTTTTATGCAATCATCCGAAACAATTTTGTGGTTCGGAAATTTAAGCTCGTCCATTTTCAGATTGAATTAAACTTAAGATTTTTTTTTTAAATATTCTATCGATATTGACGGAAATACGGAAATTAAGAATTGGATTAGAAATATAGATAACTAGTTTAGTTTATTCTGATTTTTTTAAACAACTCATAAGGCTTACTTATCTAGGTCTATAAAGTTGATTTTATTCTGAATTTAGTGCTTCATAATGCTGAATCATTTTCAACTTTTTCCTGATTTTCTTTATACAAAAATGATTAAAGCTTTCACATCCAATAGCTGAAGCGATTTACTCACGCACGATAATGTGATAATAATGATTTAAAATATCAATTTTTCTAAAGAATCTTCGCTAAGAAGCATTTATTTTGATTCAATTCTAAACAAATATTCTATACAAAACATTTGGGACACGTCAAACAAAAAAGTTTCGATTAAGTATTTTTTCTTGGAAGTACTCGAGTATCTACAATATTAAATTAATAACGACTTAGAAAGTACAAGAAAATAAAAACAGTAACAGCTAGTTAGTTAGGTGATCTCCTTTGTTGATTTTTTATGTAGTAACATATATTTAAAATGAAATGTAAAGTGCACAAAAAGTTTCTAAAAACTTGTTCTCTGGGATTTACTTTTTTTAAAACAGGTATTTTAGGTCGGAAAAGACGCATTTTTGTATTGATAAAATTCAATAAATTAATCAACAAAATACATACCTCATCATTTTCTGCTTTAATCTATGTATTAAAGCTGTCTTACAGAAGCGTAGAGAACGTTTTCCGGCACCACAAACACCATCCGCTCATGCGAAAACGAATTGAGCTTCAATTGTTTTCATCGCATTCCCATTTCCATCAACCGCAAACAGTTGACGGCAAAAGATCAATCGATCGGCCCGGGTAATCCAAGACCAACAATCGCGATGGATTTATTTTCACTCCTTTGGCACGTAACGATGGTGGTGGCCCGGATTCACTTTTGACAACATCGCTGTGGTGCTGTGATTTTTTACCTTAGCACACTCGCAAACAACTTTCCGCGACTGCAAACAAACTTTCCATCAAGCGTCGGAATCGGAAAACACGACAAGCACAAAAGACAAAAGGGAACTCACACCAAATTCATAGACGAAACGTGAATCGAAGTTTCCCTCCGTGAGTTTAGGGAATTTTTATCCATCGAGCGCTATCTTTAAATTAATGCCATACCAATTGAATAAATGTGTGCTTCGGGAGATTTCCACACCACACAGCGACAAAGGCGAGGATACTTTCAAGTATGTTTTTGATACGAAGCGAGATTGGAACCGTTCTGGTGTGGCATGATTTTTTGTACTATTTTATTTTTGCCCAACGTCTTTCCATAACACGCTATCACGATGCTTGAAACACGATATCGTGACGCTTGGTGATGTTGAGGCTTTAGCGTAAGAAAAGATTAAAGAAGAGAAAAAGTCATCCCGCAAAAGGAAAACACTAAGGTGATGAAAAACTCGACACACGGTGGTGGAGCATAGAAAAATAAAACCAACATCAACGAAAAAAGGATGCTTATAACGCGAGACAGTAAATAGAACACCATCCTTGTGCACGTCTTATCAGTCGCGTGCTGAAACGGAATGGAAAGAGTAGCAAACGAAAACAGAAACTCCTTTCTCCGATAAGAAAACAAACAAGCCCAGTTGGGAAAATCGAACGTCTACACAGAATTCCAGCGTAGAATAGGAAACAAGAAAGAAAAAGTGAAATCGTATTATCGAGCATCCAAAACAATCGTATCAAACGAGAAAAGGGAAAAACAAAGATGATGGCCTAAAGAAAGAAAAAAACACACCGAAAACTTTCCTTCCCGTAATGTATTCGTCGCGATTTGGCGATTCGAGATAAGTAAAGCAGAAATATAATGCTTGTAAAAATGCGTAAATCGTAAAGCAGTAAGTTTTGCCTCCAGATATGGCATCAAATCAAATGCAAGAGCTCATCGATTTGTTTTTGTGTTTCGCTAGCGTTTGGAAAATTCTCCCAGTTAGGGAAGGATCTCATTTGACATCCGGAAATCCGGACCTCTGCGGAAACTTTGGTAGGGGATAAGGAAAATTCAAATAAGGGTGAGAAAAAGGAAGAAAAGTTTGGGCTTATTATTTATCACAGAATTATAGCTTATTGGCTAGTTGTGAAGATCGTGAAAAGAAGAAGAATGGCCGGTTGGCGTAAATGGATGTAAGGGGAGATAACTTTAGTGTGTGGTTTCTTACCTCTTAGTAACGTTCATACAATGTGTTGGTGCAGGGTTTGCTAATTTTCAACTGAAAAGTTATTTATAGAACATTGGTAAACAATGATGATTTTTTTAAATTATTTAATCATGTATGTCACGCTCCTTGTGCTCTTATATATTAAAAAATAAAATTAATAAACAAGAACGTGATTTTTCTTGTACGCACAATTACAACAATTTCTAAAAAGATGGTAAACCCAATTATTTTTTTAACAAAATAAGGGATGGCTTTTATATCCAAAAACACACAATAAAGTGTCCGTCGAACAAAAATACCAACATCCTGCCCAACCCTGTCTGTAAGTCCCCCTTCTAGCGAAGTGTCGCCATCGGAAGCCATATTTTATTGTTTTTCGCTAACCTGCTGAGGCTGCAGTCTGTCAAAACAAGCCCACTTTACTGTCCTCTTACGCCGATACTTTCTTATCGACCATGCTTTGATTGCCACTTGTGATTTCTTGCGTTTATTCCTGTTTTTGTTTTGTTGCGCTGCAAAACTTCGTCCCTTTATCGGCACCGGAAGGCGCGAAAGAAATCTATCACTGGCCTCGGTCTCGGAAAAAGCGGCCTCCGAAAATTCCGGACTTCCGGGGCTCTTTTACCATTCGATCCGGAGGGGATGGAAACGGCAGGAAAGAAGGGCAACGACAGGGGTTAACGGTGGTTGCCATTAGTTTGATAGTATCGCTTAACAATCGTAGCTTCACAATTCCGTTTGCCCGTGCTAGCTAATGAGGGTAGTTTCCGTCTTGTTTTGCCCGTCTACCGGGGAAAAGTTTTGGGAGGGGAGCAAAACTCGTTCGCATAAGATGGAATTGTGGGTGTGGGCGTCATTGTTGGCAGGGCGCTGACTGACTCCCCGGAAAAACCCCGACTTGCTGTCCGACTTCGGAATGGATCTCATTTGTCAGCACACTAACTTGAGCTTTTGCTCAAGCCGCACACCGTTCCGTGTCTTCCCGGGTGATAAGTTCCGTCCTACCGAGCCGACCAACTCGTCAAACTCGTTCCGTTTTTGCTCTTCGGTTGGAAATGTGTCCGGGAAAGTTTTTCCTTTTTCATCCTCCGTCCGTTTTCCGAGCTCAACATTATGACCGAACGCGCTCCGATACGCATCAAATTTCCTTCGAATTTCCCATGGTCCGGGAATGGTGGACGACCCACCGTGGCGAAGCAGAGAACCAGGACGGGCCCATAATCCGCAACATATTGGTGGCAGTAAAATGTGAAGTGGGTTGAAATTAATTTCTGCCAACATGTTTTCGAAGGCTTAGCAAAAGTTGGCCCGTTCGATTTGCGCTAGACAAGCGCAATTGGCAGACATCTCCCCACTTGTCCCGGGATTGTGATCGAGATGAGCCTAATTTATCCTGATGTGTTTTCTGTATCTTGTTGAGTTATATTTCTGTTCCTTCTACTTGTGGTGCTTGTTGTTGTTGTTGTTTCCACTTTTTCATCTCATTTTAACTTCGCTCATGCGTACCGGGAACAACTTCTGATGAAGCAATTTTATAAACCATTTCCCCGTTCGTTTTGAAATTATATTTCACAAGCAAACACATCACCCCCAACCCGGTTCGGTCTTGTCCTATCTGCCCCGTCAGCACATTGCTTAAGCACGTAAGATTAAGAAGTTGGATACCGATCGGTTCCGATGTTTGGTGGTGGTTATCGCGTGGAATGAGATTGAGGTTTTTGCCACAAATTGATGGAACCCGATAATTCATCCATCTGGAAATGGAGGAGAAAGTTTCCTATTTCATTGATTGTAACTTTGTGCAGGCGAACCACCGTTGGTACCGGAGCATGGATGAGAGATAAATATCAAAGGAAATTAGCTTCTAATTAATTGAAAATGCTCCTCCAAAGTGAAAACCCATTGAGAAACTAAAGAATAATATCCCTTTTTTAATAAGAAGGCGATAGTTAGCCTTGAAATATTTGATGATTATGTCGATGATTTTCAATTCTCTTTGTTTTGA
>KB663644.1:304237-317228 GCA_000349025.1 Anopheles minimus | reverse complement strand
AGTTTGTACAGTGCCATGGAAGAAGAAAATTGTATATGATAATTATATTCAGTCTTTTTGCCTAAATCACACAAACCTTGATTTTTGTTACAAAGCTGAAGGTTTAAGATGGCAACATACCTAAGAAAACGATTAAATTAACATCTTTAGTCCAACGAAGTATTAAATTACACAATATTAAAAACAAATATAGCTCTATTCTCACATACATGGAACCAATAAATTACTATTGGCGTTTGATGGAGTTTAACACTTGGAAAGTTATTGAAAGAATTCCAGTTTTTAATTTTTCTGAATACTTGTTCAATTTAAACTTTTCCACCACAAGTTTTCCACCACCTAATACATATAAGTTATTTCTCATGTGTTCACATATGCCTCTAAAAAAACAAAAGCCCGAAGGCAACTCAAAATCCAGTCAATGTCATGAAATAAAAGCATGCATAAACGCTCAATCCATCCACTGTGGCTGACATAAAAGAAAAAGGAACGCGTGGAAAGCGCCATCCCTTTACCAAGCGGGGCCAGTGATGGTGGCGAAACCGGCATCGATCAACTCGAGCTGCTCGAGATGAAATCATTCGAGACGATCGAAAACCCATCGAAATTTGATTGAATTTTTATTGGTGTTAGTTTTATGACACATCCAGCCCCCCTCGCCGAGAGTGGAAAGCATGAAGGCGAACTGAGGGACCAGGACCTGCGTCTTCGTGGTTGTTTCACCACGGCACATGTCAGCCAGTGTCCTTCATCGCTTGTTGTGCTCGTGTTGTGTATCGCTTGATTTGGTTTATGCCTTTTTCATCGCTTTCACTCTCTATCTGTTCGCTGGCGATGGTTTCGCCGGAAAAAAACAGGCGAATGAGGAACGTGGCCAGGATCAAGCAACCGACTGTGAACTATCGTCAAACCCTGTTCCGTTACCATCCTGGCGGCTGGGTTCCACTCGTCGCGCTCGTACTTGAGGGTCTGTTGAAAATTGAATCTGACAGCGAAACGAGCATTGTAAGCGATCGGTAAAGAGCAATTTAATAGCTGTGGAAAAGCAGTAAAATTGTCCTCCCTTTGCCAAGCATTTTTTTCTTGCCTCCTTTCGCTTCTAAACACCGGTCCCTTTTTTATGGATGAAAATTTGCCACTTTTTTACGTTCACTTTCATGGTGGCACGGTAAAAAGCATTATTTTACATCATAGGGAAGCGGAGGCTCAAAATCATCCCCACATTAAATGATGCGCAACGTTAAAACAAGACAGAAATATATCGACATGCAAACTACTTTCCATTTTGATTAGTGGTGGAAAGAAAAGGACCATTCATTTCCGTCCTTTCAACGCACAATAAAAGAAACTGCACCGAGTTCGAATTTTTCCACGGATTCTGCAGAATTCGGTGTTATGAGGTGATAAAAAGATCGCCCACAATAGTTGGCGATCCGGTGTAGTTTGGAGCACGTTTCTGTCTTCCTTTTCGCCCGGGAATGAAAGGCACTCCAGGCGAATGGTTCGCTCGCAAGAAAGGACAAAAGACACCGAAAATTGGGTTAAACCTCGCACAACCACTGCTTGAAGACGGCACATGAAGCATGAACCACCGGCACATAAACCACACTTCGTTGGGTGGCTTCGTTTTTGTGGAGAACTCATAAACTTTATGGGCCATTTTTTTCACCCCAATGCGACCCATTTTAGGGACGCCCTTTCCCAAAGACGCCCGGAGTTGTATCCAATTTTTGGGGGGTTTTCTTTCAACAAAAAAAGTTGGGGAGAGCACACAAAAAAAAATCTCTTTATTCTGATGCTGGGGAAAGCTGTGAAATATGTAAATACAATTCATAAAAATATGGATCAGACCACGATTGTGTGCGTGTTTGTGTGATGTGCGCATGCATAAATATCGGCTCATTTGGGATGTGGAGTTTCCCCGTTCCTTCCCAGCATGAAACGCATGATGTATATGTGCATCGGGGACGTGAAGAAAGAACCGAAAGTCACCGGATCGGAAGATAATTTGGTTTCCTTTCTTTTTTCTTTCTTTTCGTCCGTGCTACTAAGCATGGTATCGATGAAATCCTTCGGCATGGAAGGGTAAGATCTCCACTTGCGTGTGCTGTCTTGTTTGGGGATTCGATTCTGTGATTTTCCGGGGTTTTTGTTTGGGCAGTATTTCGAGGGAAGTTGTGAGTGAGTGAGCAAAAATCCCGAACCGTGGTAATCTGCTGCCAGCAGCAGCATCATCATAAACCGCCATCATAAACAGGCAGACGCGCAGAACTCGATGCTGAATAAACATGATTTGCGAGGATCATCAACCGAACCCCGAGGATGTTTGACTTGCGAATCGCAAGGAACCGGTTTCCTTTTTTTTCTGCATCCGGTTTCCTGCACTAGAACCCCGAGGGCGCTCCGGGACCAGGTGATGAATTCGACCATGGTTGGAAGAGCAAAAGAATTTCACCACACCAAGCGCTCAAGCAACATATCAACTAAGCCGCACTTAGGACGTGATTTCAAACAAGTAGGAATGGGGGGAAAAACTGAACACAGGATAATGCAACATCTGCTTCTGTGCTCGTCGTCATTGGATGAGTACCGAGAAAGGTTGATCATGTCACCTGAGGGTGAATAATTCATCATCGCGACAGATTGCTGTGCGGTTTTGTGTGTGGGTATGTGGTTTAAGCTGATCAAACACGGCTTTATGCTGTTTTGCTGCAGTGCGTGCGAATAACAGTAACGAGCCAGGGGTTAGATTGCACGCGGTTGCTTAGCTGCCGAGTAGATAAAACAGCACCGGGGATGGTGCGGTATCTTTCCATGGCAATTGGTTTTTGATAACCATATGGAAAGCTTCTTTCGTGAAGTGTTTCGTGGTGCTCATGAGCGTGGGACGAATCATCGGAGAGGGTTAAGCTGTGGCACGCAGCACTGTACGATACAAAGCTTGTGGTGAATTTGGAAGAATATTTTCTTTCCTTAGCATATATGGAACAAAAGCAATGTTTTCAGTATGATTTTGAAATAAAAAATTCGAAGCTTTAGTAAGTTATGATAAATTCTCTATAAGCGTTGGAAAATCAATATTATTTCCTAAAATGTATGTACAATTATCAAACGTTATAAAATATTTAATATAAATGCAAAGAGCTTTAATCAGCATTACATAAAATAAAATGGGCAAATATTTACCGTAGTAAGTTGTAGTTTAACGTGAAGAAGAAGGGAGATTTTTTTTTACTATTTCTACATTTTTATCAAGTGCCCCTGGAAATAGTTCTCACCAACTTTCGAGTAACATAAATTAAAAAAAAACATAGAAAAAACATCGTTGCAAAACAACTGTACTAAAACTACAGTAAGTTATAACAGATACTATTTAAGAGTTAAAAAAAACCTTAAAGATTGCTTGAAAAAATATTACAAGCATAAATCATGATAGTTGTCTCTATGTGCTTTCATAAAAATAGCACATTATTGAACAAAATTTAGAGCATTAAAATAACAATTATAACAACGCAACTTCAGAAATTCCTGAACGCACGCATCTCACACATCGGCATCTGTTCTGCTGTATATATATATATATATTTTTTCATAACAATTGGAAATTATAAATCGCAAAAACTAAAAGAGTAAAGCTAAAAATAAGAGCAATACAGTTGTTCTACACGAATGAAAAAGAAATAGGAAAATAATTTATATTTTACAGTTCTTAATGCATTTAAGTATTTCTTTTAATCGATTTTTTAAATAACATCTTTAGTAAAAAAATATTTATATTTGTACAATAAATTTTAGTGCAACTAAGAAATAACTATTGAAATATTTAAAAAAATTTAAATCAATTTCATTAAATAATTAATTATTCTCGTTGAAGACTACAAGATAAGACTGTTATTAAAAACATTCTGTGATAAAGCTATTCCACGATCCTTTTGTAAGATACAATAATAAACAGTTGTAATGTAATTGAAATAAAAGCAAAAAACAAAAAACGAAGTGTAAAAAGTGTTAAACCTCTTACCTCATAAAAAAATCAACAATACAATTCCCATCATGCCCCCCAAAAACAGGCGTTTAATTGAAAATCTTAAAACAAGCACCCATACTAAAATTAAACACATTATAACCTTAAGGCCACCGCACCACGGGCACGAACGGCCCTATACCCTACGCGATACCTTTGTGGCTCGTTAGTATTCTTCGTTAATATTTCAACAACTCGGTAGCATAATTGAGGTTAAGTTTCGCCATTGGTTAGACACCGCAGACAGCAGCAACAGCAGCAGCAGCAGTGCCGGTAGGGAAAGAATAAACGGAGCCTTGAAATGTGAATTTAATGATCGGCTGCTTATAACAACTCGCCAAGCATGGATGGTGGGCAACGGTGGTGGGAGAGTTTATCATAATTTTCATATCATTACTTGTATGTGTGAGTGTCTGTGTGGGTTTGAAAGTGATAACAAATGGGAAGAAAGAGGGAAAAAAGTATGAAGAGTATTTTATTTGACGTGCAGAGAAGAAAAATTAAACGATCCTTTACAGTGGAACAAAGCTGGAGTGGAAGCAGCCGCTCAGCGTGGGTGAAAAATGAAACATGACTAAATCATGTCTTCTTTTATCCATCTTTTGCCTGGGATGCAAAATAAGCAGGGGAAGAACCGCTGTAAGGCCGAGCAAGCAAGCGGATCCTAGCTGGAAGGTGCAGCTTTTCTTCGAAGGAATGGTTTTTCTTTTGGCGTGCTTATTTTTTCTTGCACTCGGTCGACAACGGTATGATAATTGGAATATTTTTTATGCACCTTTATCATGTTTTTATATTTCCTTTTCTACACTGCTTGGCATCCAATGTCCTGCAGCATTCTGGGTAAATCGTTTCGCATCGTTTTTTTTTTTTATTTTTTATTTATGCCGTAAGCAGCATGTGCCTTGCGAATTATGCAGGGAATTAAATGTATGGTTTGCTTGCGTTTCGTTTCTTATTCATGCAACAAACAAGCCCAGCATGCTAATTAATGAAATATATTTATTTCCGAGACGGTCCATTAATGGATTCTCCATAACCGAAGGCTTGCTAATAATAGCACCTGCCCCAATGGGAGTGTAATTTTAATGTGTTACTTTACTTCTATTATTTCTCCCTAGAAAACATGGCAGCACGCTCACGGAATCTGCTGGAGTAGGACGGTTTTATGCAAACACTTAAAAGACCATGGCGCATTATTGCTCTGTTCGCTCTACAGCGATTCTCCATACACTAAAAAACAGTAGGTAAGTACACAACAAGACCCTTCTAACATTGGGCTAAGTTCAGATAACAATTTCTCCCAGCAAATACTTCACATCGTTTCGAGCAGTGTAAATGAATCCGTTAAAAAGAAATCAACTATCAACAAGACAGTAAAATAAGACAAAAAAAAGCTAAAACAACATTCATTGCTGCAGTTCTTGATTTTCTCCTGTCGGAGTAGAATTTCCCCCTTTTGCGCCTTAGTATGAAAATCTCACTAAGAAAACACAGCTGACGCAAAAGTTTCACCAACTCATCGTCTATCGCGACACTACGCGGGAAGGAAGGCCGGAAAAATAAACGCCCCCAAGAACATTCCACAGCAGTCTGTTTGAACTGCAGTGCTTGAGAACAGCAAAACCCTTCGCTTGCATTGGAAGATGCACAGAATGGCTAAGCTATAGAGATTGTGGTGGGCAAAAACAGAAAATGGACTTCCATTGCAAAAGGCGGCAGAAATCTCGCTGCTCGGATTCGTTTTCCCCCGAGCCAAAGGGGGACGATCCCCCTGACAGACACGGGAAAATAAATACACGTTGAATGGAACGCGAATAAAGAAGGAGTAAAACGAAAGCTCTCAGCATAAAATAAACATACCGAAGGATTTTTTCTCTCTTTCCCCTCCATCCTGTTTTGTTTGCTTCAAGCATTCAAGGATCGGTTGTGGCCTGATTGAGGATTGGAGTCCTTTTTTTCACCGCTGCCATTCCAAACTATCATTTGTTTTTCTCCATTCCGTGAATCGCGTTCGTACCTCCACGTCGCGCAAACACGCGGACAGAAGAGAAAAGGAATCGCTTAAATAAATTTGTTTTTTAAAATGAATTATTTCCGTCCCTGGCTGCATCGTTTCGCTGTCCGGGGACACCGTCTGCAGTGGATTTATTTTTCCGTTGTAAACCGGCCCGTCATTGTTTCCAGCTCGCGAGTTCATGATGTCTTGCCGATTGGACAATGTTGATGAACGAGGTACTAAATTGAAAGTAGATTTGGTTCCACTCTCTGGTGTTGGGTGCCGTTATCCATGGATGCCGACTAGAACCGAGCTGGAAAGAATCCTTCAAGTGCGTCAATTCACTGAAAAACAAAATGGACGAGTTTTTTTGTTATTAAGCAAATATAAGCGAAGACGATGTTCAGTTATGATTAATTTGAGAGTTCAGCATGCATCTGCATATATCAACACTCATCAACTTTTGATTCATTTTTAATTTCATGATTTTTGTTACTTCCGTGCGAGCTATTGTGAGTAGTTTTTTTTATTCTTGAAATTAGGAGTCAACTATAATTAAAATCAAAACTATTCCAATCTAATAAAACTAATGATTTGAAAGGATATATGAGAAGAAGAATGCAGTAATTTTTGTTAGGAAACCAAAAATGTATCATCTAGAAATTGTTTAGAAGATATTTTAGTAGCTGTAGTAGTTATTATTGCAATAATAAACTAACATAGAAAATCAATCAAGCAATGGAGTGATTTGTATCTCAAGATCCCACTGTTCTTAAGGAAAACATGTTGAGTTGTGTAGAAATTTATTCCACAAACAACGCTGTTAATGTTTTACTGAAACATTTTTGAAACAAAACATGAAGAGAATGAGCCTTACTTAGATGATCACTTTTCTAGAGTATTCCTTTAAACCAGTGGTTCCCAAACCTGTTTTCACCCAGCACCCACTTTTCAAGCCGCTTTGATGCCTTAGCCAACATAAAGATATTTGTTGCTTGAAGTTATCTTACTATGTACATTATTTTCAAATGTTATTATATCAGCAGAAGAAAGAATACAATTATACAAGTATACAATTATACAACTTTAGTGTTTAGGAATTACCTAGCGTTCTGTTATATTATTTATCTACGTCAGGCCAACTCCTTGTGTAGATCAACTATTTGCGATGTCTTCTAAAGTTCTGCGTGTTTTAAATTGCGCTGTATTTTTGTTATACTAGATGGCACAATGGAACAACGGCTACAAGGAATATTTCGGTTAGTTTCTATGGATTGTGATAAAGTTCTTGCACGGAGTTTTGGAGTAAAATTATTTATTATAATTTAAAAGTTAGTACATCTTTCAAAAATCAGAATCATAACTAATGATCGTATTTTAGATATTTGAAATTTAACGTCCTTAATGTATTTATCACCGCCCAAGAGGCATTGCATTGGGTTTGACAATAATTTTTGATGTTATTTAATTAAAAACGATGTTTTTTATGTGAATGAATTGAACTAGCAATGAACTAACCAACTTATGAAACATTTATACCAATTGAAATATTTACAGACGCATTGCATGTCTCAGGAACCTTCAACACCTACATTGCATTTTCAGGCCTACATAATTTCTTACAATATACACTTAGAAATTATTTAAAATACCATAGTTAATCTGATTTACACTATTTGAATCGGACTATACTTATATTTTACACTAAGATATCGGAAATAACTTAATAAAATGACCAATTATTTGGATTATTGATAAGCACTGAAATCGAAGCAAACCTTGTGCAAATGTTGTTCAATCCTTAATTATTTGTTCTGTTCCCGACATTGCTGTTTCAAAAAATTCACTCATCCACACTTTAATGGAGGAAAAAATTTCCAGCTGCCTTCTGGCTACTGCCACCAAACCCAGCTCAGCTAATTGAATGAGCAATCGACGAAAAAAGGAACACCATCGAACAGTTTGGCGACAGCTCTTTGAACCAAAGTTCACATCAACAAGATCAATACCTCCACCCCAGGCTTACTCCCAGTCCCTAAAAACCACAAAACCTGACGGCGCACAACGTCGTGGGTTGTTTCGATTATGCAGCAATGGCCATGGCCGCATCATGGAACTATGGTGGAAAAAGTTTTTTCTGCACCAGAAAAAAACGAAGCGATAAAAAACATTGTACAAACTCTCACACATGACACATTTCAACAACCCGTAACACTGATGCTGATGGGCTCACGCTGGGCACCGGTTTTCGTGATTGCGGGAAAGTTTTTCCATTAAACCTATCTGCAATCCACTTTCGATACCCGTTCGAACATTCCCCGCTGAGCGTTTGGGGGAGAAAAAAAGGAAAATGTTTAACCGTGATTTTCACACACACATAGCGCACTGCTCAAAGATCGTGATCAAAAGCAAACATTTAATTTTAATTAAATCCATTCCTCCAAGTCAACCGACGGGCCCTTGGATGCGTTCCGTTACAGCTGATGCACAGCGGTGTACCACCAGAGAACCTGAACTTTCGGTAGAAAACATCGAATAGAATGTAAAGTTTTATCATGTTAGTTTTGTTACCTTTTGCTTTGCATCTCATTGCTGATGCACAAAACGATCAAATATGATCATTGATTTGTGCTATCAAAGCCAAGCGATACTTCAAAGAAGAGCAGAAATTAATTCCAATCCTGTTTGAACAGGATGCTATGGAAGAATCGAAAGATGGCAAAGTTGTCGGCGTTTGTACCCTTGTTGGTTTTGCTGGTTGATCGATATCAGCTGTTCAAATTCCATTTGCCACTCTTTAACCCACCATTGCTGGATGCATTTTTCGGATACTTTTTTTCGTTTTCAACCCCAAACCCAATTCCCCAGGAATGTAAACAGCGCATAACTTCGTTTCGTAATAGTAATGAATTCTATTTTCCTCAAATCAAATTGCAAATCAAACAGTGCACAAGATACTAGGCTAGTAGCCGCCCTCGATCACGATGGCGGCTGTTCGGAGGTCAGTTCTGTGGCCGCACTTCGCTGCACCCTTACAGCGGCCGGTTATGTTGGTCCTTCGAGCCGGATCCGTTCCATGTCCATTCATCCATCCATGCGTTTATCCGTGGTTGAGTCGTTGATCGATTGGCTTAGTCCTCGAGGTCGAAGGCGGACGCCTCAGCCTCGGAGAAGGAGCGGTATCCGTGGTGGGCAGGTGCGGCGTATCCGTGGTGGGCCGGGGCAGCGTAGGCATGGTGGCCACCGTGGTGAGCGGGTGCTGCGTATCCACCGTGGTGAGCTGGGACGCATGGCACATGGGCTACGTTGGGGGCACAGCCGACCAGTAGGTTAGCGCCGCATTTGACATGTGGGGCCTTGGCGGCGTAAGCGTGGACAACCGGGGCCGAGTGGTGAGCGTATCCACCGTGGTGAGGAGCGGGAGCATGGCCATAGCTGGGGGCTGCGTGGTATCCCTTGGCGGGTGCCTCGTACTTGGCCGGGGCTGGGTAGTCGGCCATGGCACCAACGACGACGACGGACAGGATGACTGCGGCAACGATGGAGTTCATGATGAAGTGTTTTGTTGTTGGTGGTTGGTGAGGAGGTCTTAAAGTGACACTGGCTTGCGAACACTGTTCGATAGTGAGAACAAAACGTTGACTGATACTGTACCACCGGCCGGCGGTCACTATTTATAATCGCCCGAGAACGCCAAAAATCCACAACAACCCACAAAAAAAAACACACACCAACTTTTCCATCGTCAGCAAACTCGGGCCAACCGCTGGCATGGTTCAGGCTGCGGCGCTCGGTTATTTGTTTTTCCCCAATGGAAAAGCGGACCCGTAAGCAAGAACGCAACCAGCTGCTTGTGTGCAATTCGGGGTTTGTTTCTGTTTGTTTTTTTGTGTAGTTGATCGCGCTTGTTTATGCGTTATTTTGGTTCATTTCCTTATTTCTCGCACTCCGTCACTAAGCTGCCTCTTTCAGCTGTATCGAAAAATAAACCGAACAAATTTATAACCAATCATTGCATTTTTTTTAGTGCATTCAAGTCAATCGAATCATTTTCCTATACAGCTGATATTTGTTTTCGCACTTTGCACAAATTCCAATCGTTTCATTATTAATGAAGCAATTTTGAATGAAACTTGCTTCGACCAAACTTGCTGCAGAAATTGCTGGCTGCAAGAACAATATTGGGCAATCTTGAACACAGTATTTTGTAATGATATCACGAAATAAATATTTCAATATTTATCGTAATGTTTTATATAAAAGTTAAATAAAAACTTTTGATTGTTTTCCCTGGAAACAACGATCGATTTTTTGCATATGGAATGGCCGAACATATTGTTCGTATTTAGTAGCGTATAATTTTATTAGGCCGTGTAAGGGAAACCTATTCAGTGTGTGTGTGTGTGTGCTCGGCTGACAAAGAATGGTTTTACTATTTCAATGAATTCGTTCCTTTCTGTAAAAACATTCATGGGAATTTTTTTTATTGCATTTCCAAGAAGAAACTGAATTAATCAACTTCGTAGATCATTGTTACAAAACATTATCTCTAAAACAATTAATTATTTTTACGCTGGCCGCAGATGTTAAATATGCTGTAAATTTAAGGGCTCATAATTTTACCCCCTTCCAATACAAGTTTGTTTAATATAAGTAATTATAAAACCAATTTAATTACAATTCATGCAATGTGAAAATATTCCTAACTACCAATTTTTTTTGGGATAGTTAAGGTTCTTTTACAAAAATAGTGTGTGTAGTGTCGCTTAAAACTCAAATTGAAGGCAGATACGATATAAAATATTGATCGCTATTCAGCTAAGAGATGAAGGAATAAAGATAAAACAATTAATTTTGGAGGCGATTATATGGCAATACTTGTAAATTTGTGCGAATGAAAAGATTTGAGAGTTTGAAGTGAAAATGAATTCTAAACGACCTTCAGCTTAATTTGACAATTTGACAATAATTTAATATTGCATCGTACGTGTTGGGAATTTGTAGCGCTCCAGGTTTTCTAAATTTCTTATTGTGAACAGACAAGAATGATTGCCAAAAAATTTTATGTTAAAATGCTGACAGAATTAAAAGTTTTACGGTAAAAACCATTAAACCATCCCAAATTTTCTGTGGCTTAAAACTCATTTGCATTATATTACTAAAATAATATGCACATAACACAGACACTTGGGTTGTTATCTACAAATCGATCGGTATGATTGAATTATAGTTCATCGTTCACATGGCTGCAAAAAAATAAAGTGACCATTTTTTTTAATCACACCTGGATCGGCAAACCTGATTTGGAAGCAGCAGCAAAAATATCAACTTAGCAAGTTGAACGCCACGGAAACAATTTCGCACGTCCATTTTTTCTGCTCTGATTAATATTTTTGGCAAATTCATGTGCCTTATTTTTTGTTTGCCTTACTGGTGGAATGGTCACAAAGAAAAAAAAGTTTCATTAAAGCTCAAAAGACAAAGCGTATTGCTGATAGGTGAAACATGTTGCCTTATGCTTTCCATTGAACGATCGTTGGTACGATATAAATTGTCGTTAAGCAACCGATCAAAGTATTAGTCCACTATCAGTACCGCTAGCAAGAGCCTCATAAGCCGCTAATTTTCCAACGTACAGCCAAAGCCCACACAGATAAAATCATGAAGTGCATCGTTGCTGTCGCTACCGTCCTGCTGTTGGCCGTCGGATCTGCCCAGGCTGACTACCACGCCAAGGGTTACGCCAAACCGGCCGCCCACTACGGAGGTGGACACCACGGAGGACACCATGTGCCGTGTGGATCGAATCTGCTGTTCAGCTGCCACCCGAACGTTGCCCACGTACCCTGCGTTCCCGCCCACGGCCATCATGAGGGAGGCTATCATGCAGCGGCTCCGGCCCACCACCACGCACCGGCCCCAGCATACCACGCCCCGGCACCGGCCTACCATGCACCAGTTCATCATGCTCCGGCACCGACCAAGTATTAAGCAGTCGCAAAATACCAGTGGATTAGGGCGCGTAGAAACGGTTTGGACCGACAGTATTGTTATCGATTGATGGAGTATTATGATTTATTAAACAAGTCTTATGTAAACCTAACTCAAGTAGTCGTCGTTATTGAAAAAGGGTTTTTTGAAAGAAATGCTGGGAAAAAAGGGTTTTGTTTAAACGGAAATCAGTTGAAATGGTTTCAATTCATTTTATTATTAACAGAAGAATTGACGACTTCTATTACTTATGGGACCATTAATCATCAAAATTTTTGTCTTTAAAAATATAATTCCTGTGTTCTAAGTGCTCTTAAATAAAATCAATTTTTATCCAACTACTTTTCAAAATGTGTAAAATTTTACGTAAGTCAATTTAGTATATGCGTTTAAAATTGACGGTTATTTGGTCATAATTCTATTCTTTAAAAAATGACGTCTAACAACATGCTTGTAGCATTTCTTTTGTAGAATACACGAATACAAAAAAAAATGTATACACATAAACTTAATTGATTTTGATATTAGATAATCTTACCTTAAACAAAGCCTCATCTCCTGTTTCTCCTTTTCTTCATTTCAGATTTTCCAGTAACCTGAGCGAAGAAGAAATCATCAACGTTTAGCTCTTCAACCGGAAAACCGGGTATGATTTTCATTTTCAAATTGAAATAGTTTTTCACATCGACGGTGTAACGTGAGGGTATTTCAGGAATCTTCAGATATTTTATTTTAAAAATAAAAAAAATGGATTTTTTTTATAAAATCAGAAATTTTTGCTCTGTTTTACTTTTCATACCTCTTATCGCTACGACCGGCATAGCCAGGTATAACTTTAACATCTTTTTTTCATGTCATAATGTTTTAATGAAGTTTAAAAATTAATGTAATAATTTTCCATATCAACTTACCAAATTAAGGGGAGGAAATTTTAAATCATCAATTCATCAATGACAGTCAAGCCGTAATGCTTGCAACTA
>KB663644.1:271362-298210 GCA_000349025.1 Anopheles minimus | reverse complement strand
TGGTATGCGGGGGCAGCATACTCCTTCTTCGCCTCGTATCCTCCATGGTGCATGGCGGGCGCAGCATGATGGTAGGCTGGGGCCGGGGCGTGATGGTACTCCTTCTTGGCCGGGGCATGATGGTAGGCAGGGGCCGGCGCATGATGGTAGGCAGGGGCCGGTGCATGATGGTACTCGTGGTGTCCACCATGGGCCGGATGGCACGGTACGTGGGCTACGTTGGGCGCACAGCCGACCAGCAGGTTGGCACCGCACTTGACGTGTGGGGCGTGGGCCGGGTACGTGTGGGCTACGGGAGCCGCCGGGTAGGCCGGTTTGCCGTAGCTATCGGCCGCACAGACACCGACCAGCGCACAGACTGCAATGGCGACGAGGAACTTCATGATGGTGGCGTGTGTATTGGATCGTCGGGAGACTCACGGTACTGAACCGACGGTTGGCGGGTAGCCTACATTTATACCGCATTTTCAGCCGACACCGCACTGCACCGATTGTGGGTCACCACTTGGCGTTGTTGTGTTTTGACGGTGCACCGAACTAACGTCGCGTTAAGTCAGCAACCGGCTTGTCGCGAAGTAAAAGATTGACCCCATTTTGGGAACATTTCGTCACCCGATACTCGGTCGTTTGGATGGGCCCGTCAGGGAAAAAGGTATTGGGTAACGACACAAAACACTCAACTGGCACATTGTTGCTACCGGTCGTTGCTGAATGGTGGTTTGAATGTTTGGAAACGTTTGTTTGATCCACCATTCGTTCCTGGAAGCATCAGCATAACCAGAGAAACGAAACCAGGTGGCGTTTGCGAGATGTTCACTTCCGGGGAAAGAAAAGTGTATTCGCAGCACCACTAACGAGCTTTTCGCATCGTGCTGACTACATCGTTCATTAGTCAAACGCGGGTGTCATGTTACTCCACTGATAATTTCATTTTATCAAACATCAAGATGTGTTCCCTGTAGGGGGGAGATTTTTGTCTTTTTATGTTGCCATTCTAGGAACGAATTAATCAAACCGTATTCGCTTCTGAATGTTGTGGAAGTATAGACGGGGACACAAAGAGATACTGCACCAGTTGAGAAGGGAAAACGCAATAATTTCCAAAAGCGGATCTACCTCACCAGGTTTTTTTTGTTCTATCTGGCTGCAGCCGAAAGAAACGAGATAATTGCGTTAAAATGGGTACTTCTAATGAACGAAGATCCCGGCGGAATACGTGAGCGAATGCGAATCATACGAACGTGTTGGAAGGTAAGATTAAAACGGAAAAATCTGGAAACATCCAACGGTTCTAGGTCCATTTGTAAATGGGACCGATTACGGCACTCGGTTTGCTTGGTGATGCAACGACATAATTAGGGAAAACTATTCACAGATAGCACGAGATCTAGCAAATTCATTCGCAGAAGAATGAAATTTTTGCTTTACTTGCATAATTTTCCTTTCGTTCCATATTTTAGTTTCATTTCTCAGTTGCCAGTCGCAGTGTGTAAGGAGGGATAAAGCTAATAATTTTAATGATATGTAGGGAGAAACCTACTGTAAATAGCCGATTATTCGTTTGCTTTAGTTCATTCCATGTTTTTACATTTAAAGTGTAACGAATGCGGTTTTGATTTATAAAAAAAAGTTAATCCTTTATTTTCTCGTTATAGAAGATTTTTTTTAAAAAGCTAAATTAACTTCCAATTGCACTCCTCCTACCTAAAATAGTGGCCAAAACAATCAATGGTACAAGCTAAATTAGAATCGATTGCAACCCACTTGGCGAAGTAGAAAGTAAACGCTTTCTGTACTACAAATAAAAAGCTTTTTAATAGTGCATCTTGATGCTGCTGCACTTAATCATACTGCTACTACCAAGACTGCCATTGACGATTCTAAGTAAATGGGGTTGAAAAGCGATCGTTCTTCTTTCACCCCCGACCCGCAAAGCGACGAACCTTTCGACCTGCGAGAGCAAAAGATGGGTTGTAATTGAAACAGTTAGTTGGTCGGTTTTTTTAACCATGTATCCGCCCTTTACTTACTTACTATCTCCGGCTCTTTTTGAGTGTGTATAACTGCACTCTTTCGGCATCGGATTTCCCAAGGAAAACGCAAACATCTTGAACGAGCATGTGTGTGTGTGAGTTCGTGTTTGTATGTGCTCAAATACTCAAACAGTACGATGACTGTTTGCAACCGCTTGAACGACCGTCCAATTGGAATCGAATTCACTTCCCCAAGGAAGGCAATGCAATTGGCAGTGCAATTGCAATAATTATACGGCTTGGTTTGTGGTGGTGCGCTAATGCTCCCTAACCGATAAGTGCAGTGCACAGCAGCGTTAATTCTCCAAGCCGGAAGAAATTGTGTGACGCAAAGCATTTCAGCCAATGTTTGCCAGCATACATCCGGTTGGTGGTTTTGCTTTTGCGGCTGCCAGCCGGTAAGAAACGGGCTGGATGGCATAAAATTGTGTGCTCGGGTTTTGCACAAGCACTTTGCTGCTTAGTGGGAGTAAATTTGAAACGATTCATCGCAGTGGAAACGAGCTCACTTCTGGCACTTTAATGATACTCCACAATCAGCATGCACAGCAAAAAAGCAGAGGTTCAAGTGGTAATGTATTTTTTATTTTCTGTGGAGAGTGAGCTTTCAACGGCTCACAGCTATAACATTTAAAGTGATAATTACAGGTCTAAAAATCGGGCTGATTAACGTGCATCTTTTTACTAAAAATAATAGTTGCATAATTTGGATAACTCACATAATAATAATACACAAATACACAAATAAATCATCCTTTAATTCATGCTTGAAGAGTTGAATGCAATAAATATATGCTTTGAGCAATTATTTATGCAAATTATTGTTTCTCCTAATAGCCATTTCATGCTCACATGCCTTAAGGGATTATAATTTATTTAAAATACATTTCATTCACTTTATTCTGTCATGACTAATTTGAGAACAGACGATCGAATATCAACAAAAACAAATATTTTGTTTGTTTTACTTAGCTTTCAAGATAGAAATTAAAAATTTAAACATTTTGACACAAGATGACATTAAGACAGGCAAGCTATAATAAATCGTTAGGTGATTACAATTTGAGTTTTGTTAATTCGTTAATAATGAAATTAAAAATTAGAAAATTCTCTTAGCTACCTAACCGACTGCAAAACCTCTACATAAAAGAGATCCTCGGAAAAATATACTTTGCTAGTAGCGCATTAAAAAAGGTTATTTATTATCAAATAAATCAAAGCAATAAGGCCTGGCCGTAACTGATGAATAAAAAATCAAATAAGTCATAAAACTAGAAAAAAAATTACGAACATATGTTGCATTTGAAGACGCTGAGTAATCAATGAATATGATAATAGATAAATAATAAATAATTTTATCATATAACGCACTGAAAATTTGAAGATGATTCCTATGTAATGACTAACCTCTACTAAAATGGTTGAGGACAGGCTGGATGGCAGTATGAAGCACCCTTACATCTGATCAAAATCGAGTTTTGTTTAATTAAAATTCCCACAAAATTAAAAACTTCAAAAAAATTCCATGTAGATGTAATCACTAATTTTATCCACAGGAAAAAATCAATTTTGTATCCTCACCCAGCACAAGTACCGGCCCAACAATCACTTTACCCAACAGTACTGGCACTGGGGTTCGGTTAATTGCATTGCACATTGATTGGTCCTTTCGTTGGCATAGCAATTTTCCAAAAATTGCTTACAGCCTACCAGACGCTTCAAATCTTCTCCTGGGAAAGGGACATGACACCCAGCCAAGTGACACCGGAGGATGTAGCCGACGGGGATAAATTAAAAATTAAACTTCCCACCGCATCCGCAAATGAACTGTTATTAGCGATCGATGAAAATTGGAAAAAAACTAACAAGTGTGTAAGGGAAAGCGACGAAACAGGGCCACCACATCAAACCAACACAGATGGCACACCACCACTTTAGCGAGGATTATGGAAGATAATGAAATAACGATCACTTTAACACAAGCGCGAAAATTTCGCTTCCGGGATGCGCATGAAATGCATAATTTTCTTACAATTTGCTTTCGGTTTTTTGTTATTGCTGTTGCTTTTACTGTGTGCTTTAGTTGAGCAGGTCAATTAGTAGTAAACACAAGCGCAGACAGGATCTGGTTTCATTTTTTTTATTTTCCCTCCACTTTGCATGTACCACACCGCCCAATCTCCTTTCTTATATCAATCTCGCTGCCGTTTGATGGCCATTGATCGGAACGACCTCGGTCGACAAGGGATGGGCGAGATCGGAAAGCATCGTAAAACAATGTTACCATTAATAAAATTATGTACACAACAAAGCAAATCGCTGGGGTGGCTTTAACCTACGCTAGACGCCCCTACGGCACAAGACGCTAGCGTACAACCGCACGGTTGGCCACCCGCAGTGCCCAAGGATTTCTTTTTTTATTGTTTCTTTACTACGCTCACCGCCCACTACTTTATCTTCTCCATCTTGTCCATCTCAATCTTGCAGGTCGTTTGAAATTAGTTAGCTCAAGTTTTTTCTTCCCACAACAACTCGAACCCCGAAGGGCAAATGGACGGTCCCGGCATCCCGAAAACGATCCGGAGCTGCGCAAAACGTTACGGCGGCGATGGTCAACTGCTGGTGCACCGGGTACGCTCGGTCGGTCGGTTCGTCTTATCTACGATAATGTTACGGTTATTGTTATGGTTTGCGCTTCCGTGCCCGGGAGGTCGGGTTCGCTCAGCTGCCGGTTTCGTGATTATGGTGATGAACATAAAGAGAATTATGCTCGGAGGGATTCCGATCGACCGTGATGTGAAATCGTGATGTGGGGTTGTGGTTCGGTAGTGTGTACTGGGGAGCGGAAGACTTGTTTGCAAAAGTCAATGCTCGTTCCGGGCTGATCCCAAAGTGAAGTGAGCCAATTCAGTGCTGCGGTCATCGATTGAACGAATCAACGTTGAATCACCGGATATAGCTGGTTGACATCGGGTCAAATCGTAATATTGTTGACGCAATATTTTCCCTTTGCGAATGCATTTGGTCCCCTTCAACCAGCTGTAGCAGTGATTGCAATCAACACAGTGGCGCGTCGCATGTGAAGGAATCGACCGAAGGATAGTGAAAACAATCAAACGATACAGTGGCAACAATGTGAAGTGATGTGAGTGTGTTTTAGACGTTTTAGACAAAGAAACAGTACTTCGAGTAAACAGTTGCAGCGATGACATAAAAGTGTGCTTATTTTAGATGTAACATGCTGAGTTTAATTTTCAAATTAATTAATACTAATTTATATAGTAAAACCTAAGCCTCTAATTATCTAATAGATTTATATTCCAGTCCAATTGATTTGATGATTTTCTTTTTAACTGTTAATAAGCATTTCATCTATCATATTCCCTGACAAGTGTTAGGCTTGGAATCCAAAGTGTTCCGACAAACAGACTTGCAGGAGTGCTCCTTTTCGATGAGCCCAAGCATCCTTTTTCTAGTCTTATTTGTATTACTGTCCTCTCTATCATCAAGAACCTTTGGTTTGTAGTATAAGGAGTTTAAATTATGTTTCTGATCTCACTGATTTTAATATTTTCTTTTCACTGTTTCGTTCCCGTCTCCTTTCCTTTTAACGTCCGATTAATCATTCCTTTTCTTACTACTGTATGACGGCTAGCCCGTATTAGCCTTAGATTACCACGTAGCCGAGTAGTCAGTCCTTGCTAGGGAGGATGAGGGGGGATTCTGGCCGGAGAGGATTAATCACTCTTTAATAACTATCAAAAACAACGGATATCTTTAAATTGTTAATGCTTATTTGATCTAAAATCCTGATCTAATAATTTATACGTTCAAAATGAGTTTCTCGTAATACAAATGCTGGACTTTTAGTTATGGACAACACAATTAATAATTATTGTTTTGTAAATCAGCTGTTAACGCGCAATTAACAGCTGGCTTTAAGTACAGGCAACTCAATAAATTAATTCTCCATCTCGCTTGTTCACTACAAACATGAGGTCGGTATGTTTTCGGAACAACGTCGAACCATGAAATATTCGAAACTAACCTAAAATATTCTATTTAATTTAAGTTCAAGTTACTTGTTTGTTACACGACTTTGATAGATATTGCCTTAAAATTAACACAGGAAAGAGAAAGTTGAAAATGATGAACAATTGTTTAACAGAGACGTGAACTAAATTCAGCAATTGAATGCAAAAAATCGTACAGGTGCAACACAGAGTAAAAGAGACGTATTGGAAGAAGTATCAGATCTCTACGGCCTTTGGAAGTACGGCGATTTTTTTTATTACAAAAGAGAACGAAAGTGATAAGAAGAAAGAGAAAATGAAGTAGCTTGAAAATATATTTTTCTTATTTCACCTTTTGTAGAAATTACACCGGCCGGGAATGGGGAGAAACTTGTCGAACTTTCAGAAGTGTAGAAAATGGTCTGAATCGATTGGATGTCGCTTTTACAATATGTATTCAATCATTAATTTCCAAAGTTGAAGTACACACAGTTCATTTTTCTTACATTTGGCGTACTGTTTATACTAACTGCTTCTAGTGTTGGCGAAAAAGTGTTGTTTAGAAATTTCATGCAATATTTAAAGTTCAAATTAAGTTCATGTATCTAATTTAATTCTTATTTTTTATCAATCTCCTCTTGCTTAATTCCAACACATTTTTTAAGTTTAACTATCTGTTATGTAAAACATATATATTTTCAGCAGCAACTTTAATACAAGCAAGCTTAATATCGAAAATATAACGTAATAGATTCCTCCTAAATAAAGGTGCTTAATGGAAGAAATGAGTGCCAGGGGTATATTCCTCGTAGCAAAAAAAATCCGAAATCAACAAATATGTTCAAAAGGCAATAAGTAGCATCGTTATTATTTCCAATTTGAGGTTCCTCTCCTTTTTCCCTTTCCCTTTTCAATATATTTTAAAATGTCTGTTTTTATTCCCTGTATAATTTATATTATTAAATTGGCATTGAGGAGGACGTTGATTGTTTTCTGCAAAATTTTCTCTAAAACTACGTTTATGTTATTATTATTATGTTATTATTAATTATGTAAAAACTAATGCATCAAAAATTTATTTACAGCACAAATCATTCGCTAGATATTTCCCTATTTTCCTTTCAGCAAATCATAGCCCCTAGAAAACAAACAACAAATCAGTACCAAAACACGTACGCCACCCATTTTACCCCCCAAAACGTATGCAACAGCGTACGCAATTCGTCCGCAAATTTTTAGCTTCACATTATGGAACATTCACGCAAGAAACAACAAAAAAACAACCCCGGCAAAACCGAAGCAGAAGAGCACACAAATTTGCTGATAGGAACAAAATTCGTATTCAAATCATCGTTTTTCATCATGTCTCCGGTTGTCTTCCGGCACGTCGCAAGACAAACGATGAAAGAATACCACCCGGGCGGGTGGTACTCTGGCAGCCAGTATACAAATACAATTACGCCGAACTAAAGAGAACCCGTCCGGAATTCGGTTGCCTTACGCCGCAACGGTCGATGTGAAAATATATATATATACATCCCCCCCTCAATAAAACGCACGGAACCGTGCCACGGAGTATAAAATGAAAATTGAATTAAGTGTAGCCGTACATCGTCGTAACGAATCCGGCCAAATTAAAAGATACACATGAACCACATCCGCCGGAGCCTATCATTCTTGGGGAGCTTCATTTTTCAAATCCATTTCAATTCAAGGATCATATCCCAGCGTACGGAACGGAAGCACGAACAGGATCGGGAAAGACAAACGGACGGCTGGGTGGAAGTTGTTAAACTCATTCTCGGCGCACACAATTTCCCGGTAAGCTGTACCTTGGTTAAGCCTCTTTGTTTTTCCTTTGTCTTCGGCAAAAACGGTCCAAAAAAGCCGTTGGAGCTCAATTCTTTAAATTTGATTTGTCATACCACTCCTTTGCCGTGCGCTGAAAGTGAGGAATTTGTTTGATTTTACGTTTTGTTCTATTTTCAGCTGTGTTTTTTGGTGAATGAATGAAAAGACTGTATGCGCTTGAAGTTGGGGACAAATTTTCACTTTCAAAGACTTTGAGAAAAGGATTAAATTTTGCTTCGGTGCACCAGAAACTTTTATCGTGTTTCGTAAGACGGTTGATACGCCTAGGGAATTTTTTGCAGACATTCAGCGTGCGTACTTCATGCGTTTAAAAGCATAAAAGAAAAAACAAAGTTATTTGGATGATGCATAACAGGAGATAAGTGGAAAGTAAATAAAAGTATAATACAAATAAATCCTTTCACAAGCAAATAATTTAAAATTGATCTATTAAAATAATTTTATTTTCCATATATCATGCAGTCTACAAAATATAGTATAATAAATAGTGGTGCTTTTCAAAATAATTCTTAATTTAGAACAAGCAATTTAAAATTGCTAATTCCTCAAGAAACCCATTTAAATACTACTTTGTTTCAAATTGACAACATACTGCTCAATCGTGTTTTGGCAGTCAAGTTTCTACTTCTACTACTGTACAACAATCGCCATCAGAGCATTTCTTAAAGCATTATCATTACCGTAAATGACTTTAAATCTCTTTGTCAAATGTCAGAAAACTTCTTCCCTTCAAATCGTACAACCAGACATACTTTGAATACAGATGAAGCTGGGACCCAAACGTAAATACACACTCACAGGCACAAAGCATTCATATAGCTAGTGCAGTGCGTACAGTAATGCGCCCATTTCCGGTTAAGTAGTCCATAAAACGTCTCCTTTACCACCGTGGAGGCAGTGATTTTGCCACCACCACCACCCCGGCACGGCACGGAAACGCCGGTAGGTGAAATGTTTATGCTTTACGACCTTCAAAGCAATTCCAATTCGTATCACAAAAGGACAAAGTGCTGGTATTATTGCGTTACAGCACCTGCAGCAATGTTCAGCTGTGTAACCCTGCCGGTGTACCAGATGCATCGCATATTTTAATGACTTCTTTTTTGCCCACGACAAACGATGGGTGGGTGGAATGGGGCTTTTGGCTTTTGTTGTACTGTGTCAGAGGCGAAACAAACAAAACGGTACCATACGAACACACGAACGACGAACATGGGGTTCGGGAAAATCATGGCGCAGTTAATTTGAAAGGTCCCGTGCGAAACGATGCACGGCGGTTCTGTTTGTTGTTTTGTTAATTTCATTTTTTAATACGTTTCTACAAACGCTCCATTTAATATACATCATTATAGGCGGGTATAGAACGGATGATGGGTTGTTTAGCATAAAACGCAAGCTCGAAATACTTATAAATAGAAAACAGTGTATCCAGGCTTGTGCAGGAAACCAGCTGTACAACGAAATATGGAAATGAGGACAGAATCGTAGAAATTATGAATCATTAATGAGTTTTCATCATCGTGCAAAGAAATATCATATTGTATTCATTGAAAGGAAAAAGTCGTGTGAAATTGTTTATTTTGTTGATGAAAATTGTTTATGAATATTTGGAGTAGATATTGATGAAGCAAATAATAAACTGACACATTAAAATGATTTTTACAATTAAATTATCGTTCGCAAAACAAAATTGTCAATAAACTCTTTTCGGTAGGAGTTTTTTTCCATTGTAAGTCTTTTTTCTTTTGTAAAATAAAAATATTAAAAATAAAAATGAGAAAGTAATGTTAAAATCATCTAAAAATAAATACTATTGCTTTATAATGAATATCAATGTTAATTCTCTACCTGTACTAGACTCCAGTTCACGAAAGTACAGTCCACAACGTAACTATAAGACAACTAGTTTTTTGAGAATATTTGAAAAGGATGACGAGTTAGGAAAAAATGATGTTTTGCAAATATGTTTTATCATAGTTTCCACGTTTTCACGGAGCGGTTTGGTGCTCAGGTGCCAGTTTTCATACGATAGGCCCGGGGATCTAATCCAATTCGTTCCTGACACAATACCCATAACAATTGTATAGCTATGTAATTCGTAATGTAAATTGTTTGTGATACGTTGGGATTATTTTATAGCAAAGATTAAAATAAACAAAAGAATGAGACATATTGAAATAATAAATGGAGAAATTATTAATATTTATGAAATTAAATAATTTAAATCCAGATTCTAATAGAACAAAAAACAGTTGAGAAAATTTCTCCGGTAAATGTTTTTCCCCGAACCAATTCTCACCTTCACCTCACAAATGTATCATAGAAATAGGCCCAACTATAACCACCGAACACATGTATTGCTAAATGTGAATACTTGTAAACGCAAAAGCAATAAGCGTCCAACATCTCCAAACCGGAATCCATTCATCCATATCAAATAATCGCCACCGAATGTTGCGGCATACGAAGTAAATAGCTTTTGCTATTTCCAAACCATGCACCTTCCATGCCTCAATTTGACAGATTTGACCCAACAAATAGGATCCGGACCCGCATTAACGTATGAGCCCGGTCGTCGTTGTCGTTCGATCACCTGCCTCTTCAGCGGCGAATACATCATGCCACCGAACCATCTCGTTGATAGATCACCGGATCACCTCCCCGCTAGCCTGACAATTCCGCGGTTCCCTGCCCATCTCATCGACAATACAAGCGTTCATTTTTCACAACATCAACCCAAAACGGGCGGGGGAATGGAATTCTTAAGACGGAATCACCCACCCCTTCGAGGTTGGGCGCGCTACCGTCGTTACTCGTAAATGTGATTATTTACTCGTAATCCAAAAATCATCCATCTTTGACGGTGGAACGTGAATAGAATTCCATTTTTTCCGCCCATCGCGCATAATTGGAGGTACACGGGCTGCGGTACTCCTCAACACCGTCAGCATCAACCGTCGAACAAAACCGGCCGTTTTGGGGATCCGCACACCGGAAACCAAACCATTTACACGACACGCGAGCGACAGTTTCGCCATCGATCGCGAACCGGACGACCGGCGTGGAACAAAATATTCACGCGGTGGCACCTTGCCAATTGTGAGGCGTTTGGAGGCGAAAACGACGACGTTTCCACACGGCTTTGCTCTCAATCAATCCGGCACCGAACCGGCGTAAGAATACAACAAGAGCGGTTCCGTCAAAAGAATACCGGAATAAACTCGCTACTTTTATTGGGGAAAAATTCACATTCCGTCCATCGTGGCTGGGGTAGAATGCACGTGAGTCAATATTTCTTCGCAAAACCTGATGCGTGGAACGAATGCCGAACGAAGGAGTTGACAAGGGGGCAGTAGTAACAGAAAAGCGGCACCAAAAGGAACAATAAAATGATTAGGGTTTTCCACTCATGATAATCTTTTCCATAGAACATTCGGTTTATTATTAGCGCGAACAGTTAACAAATGGACAATCATGCTATATTATGTGCTTTTTGGGGCCACAAACAAAAATGACCCATATAACTAAATAGAAAAAATGGGAAAATTTTTAACAAAATATCAAATTAACGGAAAAAGAATAAGTAATTTCATTTTTTCTAAGAAAAACACAATAATAATATCGAAGAAACTCATCACAAGACATCAACTCTGAACTCCGTATTGCACACGATGTCCTCCCAGGCAGATGTGGCTTTGCTAGATCAATGCGCACAGCTCACGTATTTTTTTGTTATGGAGAACTATTCGTGTATGGACCTCAATTTTGCCACATCACGCTACTTCCGGGTTAGCGATAGTTTACATTCAAGGCGCATCGTCAGTGCTGCCGGAAAATTGAATCCTTTCACCTAGGTGCAGCTGCCCTAGAAACCGATCTTGTGCCGAACAGTGTACGGAAGCGCTTCTGCTGCTATTAGGCCGACCTGGTAGTCCTATGCTGTAAATCGATTTTGACCATTGTAATACGCTCAGTTGCCGGTGTCAAGCAACCACGGATGTACAGTGTGACCTGACGATATGGACAGTGGAACTTTAGAGGAAACTATTTGTAGTTCTGAGAATGTTTATGAAATAATTTAATGCTCCTTCTGTTTTTTTAAGTTTGTAATGAATCTAGAAGAAATAGACGACTACCTAGAAATGGAAAATATATAAAATTGATTAGAAATATTTCAAAAAAAGCAAGTTAAATTGTTTTGTCCATCTAGCAACATAACAAAAGCTATAGTTTAATCCATTGCGTAGATCTTGTTCCTTCGGTAAAGCTCACGGTATCTGCACTCGTATCACAATGGTCACTATTGGATGAAACAATTGACCATGACAGGTATCCCTGGTTGAGCCTATGTTATCGTCGAACCTTGGAGCACAAGTCCGCTCAACGTTGTAGCACAAAAACACTTGAAGCAAGTGATTCCGACCAAACGATTAACACGACTGCATCGAAAAGACGACCTTTCGACGCTCCCGTACCTTACCACCACTGTTCACCCGTACGAACCAACCTCATCGACCGATACGTGGGTTTTAGGAGTAGCAACGCTTTTCTACTACAGTACGAGCCCCATTTACCTTTTAGCTGTGCCCTGAACGTTACGTTTGAGAGGATTCCATCACCGTACGGACTGGCTTGATTTCTCGCTGGCTTCTGCAGGCCGAGGATAACAATAAATTGTAGCAAAGGGATTTTCGGACACTGGTTGCCGTCCTGCCTGGAGAAAACCCCCCGGTAGCTTACAATTGCGGGTACACAGGTTGAAGGTATTCGATAGGACATCGGCAACGATCATACGGCTGTAATCGATGCAGCTTATGTTGTCCTGAAAAGATTAAAATCATGAAAGATACTGCAGATGTACTGTGAAAGCATTTCCGCACATTCGCTACTCAACGGCGCCAGGAAGCTGTGTAACGTAATATCAACTTTTGCTCTTTAGTTTTGTATATTCACGGTGCTTTTTCTCCTTGCCAACGTACAACAAAGCAACGACAACATGCTGCAAACATTCACCCAACCCCTGGAACGGAACACAAGAAATGTATTACAATGAACTACGGAATGTGTACATCCATAACGTAATGCGTTTTTTTTATGCTGGTGCCATTTCTCCAGAGCACAAAGCATGTTCGTAGCGACGTGGCCCCCCACGAAATGGAATGGGCCGCCCCATCCATTGCAATATTTCACCGGAATGTCAATACAATACGCACCGTGCAGACGCCATTTGCTCGGGTTCCCTCCGGTGTGTCCCACTGATCACTTCGGGTACTCCCTGTACGATTCCTCGGAGAAGATTATTTCCTCACCCAGCCACAAACCCGTACTTACCCCCATCAGCATATTCTTTCCGGGATGTTTATTTTTTTGCTACCACTGCTCACTCATCGATTGACTGGTTCCCTTCGGTAATGTTTATCTTGTGCAAAACGATTGCCTCCTTCGGTAGAGGCTGTTTGCTTCTGGCTCCTGCCGGGGGTTGTGAAGAAGCTTGTGTTCCCGGCTTGTGTCATTCAATTTTGCACCCGCTACTACTAATCCTACTCGACGAAAATTCAAATATTCGTCTATGTGTAAATATTTTTTCTTTCGAACCAGAGCCGAAGCAGGCGATGGGTTCGTAAGTCGATTTGTCGCAATTGCCGATCGGTTGGTAACAAATGGTAGAAAGCAGGTTCAATCAGTTAACAGCTTTCAATAACCTTCAGTGTAAATAAAGTATTGTAGCGAGCATTTTTTTTTTGTTTGCTTTTCCTGCCCAGCTTTCGAAGAATGAAGGCGACGAAATACTTAATTGCCCCATCAGTGCCAACAGCGGGTGTCAAAAGTTGACAGATAGATGACGATTTCCATCGCTACCCTCTACGCACACTTGGATCAGATTAAAATTGTCCTGACACTTGCTTCGTTCCTTCCGTACGCTAGAAACCATTTTCCGACCCACATTTTCATCTTTTTCAGGGGCAACAGTGAAACAAGCGATTCCTTTTTTGGAGGCAAAAAAAAACGCAACTCTTAACGTATGCCACCCGGTAAACAAAGAACGACAGTCAAACTAAATAGGGATGGAAGAAAAAAATGGTACGTATGATTGTTTTCCTCGGGTTTTTACATTGCGGGAAAACACCATTTTTCCCACCGGGACCAACCCATACCCCGGGGAATGTCTGTTTCGTTAGCTCCCTCCTTTCACCTGCCAACCACCGAAGATGTTCGTGGGGTTATGGTGCTGCGGAAGCTAATAGACGTAAGTAGAACACACGCATAAACTGACGCGATGCTGATAGGGTTGGATGTGCTACAAATATGCGTGGCACCAGTGTAAAGAAAAGCGCACCGAAGTAACAATACGTTGCGTAGCTATGCAGAATGTGCGCCGATCCCTAACAACCCCATCCCCCGTGGAAGTGTATATCCCGGAAGGCGTTCGTTTATTCGACCGGAACTATGGCACTGCTGTGCGCGGTAAAGGGGGAAAGTATCCAAGATGATTATGTGGCATACCATTCCATCGGTGTAGGGTGCGGCATGAACGGGAATGTTGTTTCACATACCGGCAGCGCCACGGTAAGAAAGGGTACACACCCGGACCGAAGGCTAACGAGCTCTTGACGAGATACACTCACCATGGCGATGAACCTGGTGCGGCGGATGGAATTCCATTTTGTAGTTTGAATTATAGGCCTGGGCATTGTTGTTTTTCGCCAGCGAAGGTGCAGAACGCTGCCAATACGCTGTAAGGGGAACGCCTTGCCAATGAAGCACTGTTCGGCAATACTTTAAGGTATCTAAAGGAAGCGATTATAACGTATGTTAAAGTTTGTATTTTTTATGTTCTTAAAGCATATCTAAAAGGATTTCGTTAGTTGGGTGGCTATTATTAGATGCCACACAATAAAGTTTATGTCCTCACTCAGTTTTATTTTATGTACCATATAACTAGATAAAACTCTCCTACAAAATGTTATTTAATCTTTTATGATGTTCTTATTAGTCGTACATTCTTATTAAATGTCTGTGGCAGTGAGTTCTAAACAACATCCTGAACTTAGTAGAGGTTGAAGCTAAAGCATGGTTATAACACACCAAAACCAAAATTACATCCTTTAGAACCAATCAAATGAAAATTCAAATGAGAATTAAAATTGAGGAATTTCAATGCGCTAGCACATTGGATCAAAGGAATTAAAGTTATGAATAATATTATTATCATTTATATTTAATAAAATGAAATTATACCTACTTCAACAACAATATCTTACTACAGTTTGAACGACCCTTCACAATGTTTAACATATCTTTAAAGAAAATTAGCATAAGCTACTGTAATAGTAATGTGTATTACTTAGTAAATATTAAAGCAATGTATTTCTATATACATAGCAGTTAGCGGATCATTGCTCACGAATTCGTGATTGGTGTTTGGAACCCAATTCTTTTGTCTAGTAATAAAAGCTCGTAGGCATTAAATACATTTAGTCCAAAGTCGTAGGCCTAATAAAGAAAAAAATTGTTAGTATCGATTATGATACTCCAGTGCATGAAATGAAATCTCGTTTACAAACTGTGATGTTATTTAAGCGGTTCACAGGACTTCTTCAGAAGTCCAATCGTTTGTACCAACTCTGGAAAAAAAATTCTGAATCTGTTTCAATCTGTTAATGTTACATTGGCTAGTTGTGTTCCATATGTCTACATTGGATTCAAGGGTGGACCTAACAAAGACGGCATATGAGATCCAAGATAATTACGGTCATTAAATTCGAAAGAACAATAAGCGAGCCGAGAGATTAGTGATGCTAACTAATAACTTGGTCAATATGGCTGCCCAAAGAAAAGGTTCTCATCAAGAAGATTTCCAAGGTCCCGGACATAATCGAATCGGGCTAGTTGCACATTCACGATAAAATAATTATGAATATGTGGCTCACGGATCAGAAGAGAAGGATATAACTGAGTGTGTCTTTCAGAACAAATATTTAGATCATTAGACAGAGACCAAGAACAAAAAGGAAGAAATGCTAGGAAATGCAATCAGCTTGACCAAAAATAGGAAGACAATTATTTATGGTCACAACACATAGTTTTCAATTGCTTTACAATAATTTTTAAAATTGTCAACTCGCTTTCTGGACTATTGGATATTTTTGACCTATACAATAAAATTATAAAATTCATTGCTTATTTCTGATCCACGATCGTCTACAATTTGGTTCGCTACAGCATCAAAAACAGTACTTATTTTTTTGCAATAGTTTTTATATCGTACGTGAAGTCAATCCATCATTTCTTATCATACTAAGCATAGTCTCATCAAAAAACCATGATCTTTTTCTTTTTGTTCTGTGTCGTTTGTTCCGTTAGGTCTATCTTGTTTATGACGTTCTTTACATGTTATGTCATTCTAGTCTTTGCCACCGTTACACCATATGACTCACAATAAAAAAAAAACAGAACAATTCATCGATATGTGTTATTTTCTTCTATTTGCTTGTCGTTACGATATATTTTGTCATACCAGCCAAATAATGACTTACGCAACTTACTGATACGCAGTAGCTGAATAGTAGTGAGATCAAGTCAGGTGGAGCGGTCTGGATGGGATTAGATCCACTCTTCTATCGTGTGAAGTCTGGCGCAGCTATCGTCTCAGTCACCGTGTAAATGTTTTATATTTTTTACGTTAAAGATTCTGATCAACCTATTTTTACTTTTTCATACATTGAAATTATCCAAATAGATTAAATCTCTGGTCCATGATTGTATAAAAATCATGATTTTTATGCATCGTCTCTTCAAAGAATGATTTATGCAAAACATAACTTCACTGGATCGTACAACAAAATATAGTATATGCATTCTAATTCTACAACGATTATTGTACAATCAAAGCATTAATCTTTTTTTATGCCTTCCTAACGATTCCGATTCCACAATTTTCCTGGTGCGCTTTTGATCAATATTTTACTCTAAAACTTTTCCAAATTTTCGAACCAACTGTTAAACTGTTCACCTCTAAAGCTCCCACTAGCTAACGAGCGGCATTATCCTTCCGTATCACCCTCAACCTACACACTCGTCCCTCGCGCACACAACCCGCGAATCAATCCATTTGAAACGAAATGGAAAATCGAAAATAAATGTGATGAAAATCGTTATTAAATTTCATCGAAATTTAATTTTCCTCGCCCACCACACTTTCCTGTCCGTTTCACAATTCCTTTTCGGCAATTGGTACGTTGACACCGTGAAACAGGTAAACCGAACAGCAACGGAATGGTGGACGTGCACGTGAGTATGGAGGTACGGCACGGAAAGCCAAAATCCCTCGGTTTAGCGTTTATCGAAATTCCGCTAGCTGATACTTTAGGGGAGGGTGAAATCGCAGCTAGCCCATCTGTGAAATGATTACATCGATCGGATTTTCTTCGATGCCAGCGAAAAAGCGATTGCGGTAGCAGCGAAGTGAGCCCAAAAGTCGTCGTCCACCGAATGGGGTGGAAAAACACCACCCCCCCAGCCTGGGGTGGGGAAGATCGATATGGAAATATATTTGGCGGGGCGTTTAATATTTGCCCGTTGGGAGAATAAATTAATTTATGCACGGTTGGTAGTCGGCACTGCAATGCCGATCCCGTGCGCTAGGACACGACGACGCCCTCTGCATTTACGATATCCATCAAAAGTGCACCAATTCTTTGGAAGCGTTCGGTAGTGCGAGCACTGATTGTGATCGTGGATTTTGGTCTATCTAAATTTCCATCACAGACGTTTGAGCGGATGTGGGATGCGAAATGTCGAGATAGGAATTAATTCAAATTTATTAATTTCACCTTCCCTGTTTAGCCGCGTTCCTCCGTAGCGGTGGAGAATAATCATCCTCATAACAGTTAACCATCGTGGCCATCAACATGGCCATTACCATTATCATTAGGTAACTGTTATTATCATCTTTATTATGATTCTAAAGCATGTCCACTTAGCAGCCACGAGATACAGGAACGAGTTGAAAGAAATTATCTAAATGATCGGAGTGAAATATTACGACCACGAGCGCCCTGGATGACTGGACAGAACGTCACTGGTTGTTGGATTTGTCTGGTCCGAAGATAAAAAGTCTCTACACTGTACTAAACACCGTTCACCGATTAAACGGTCGTTACGAGCGCAATAAAACAATTTGGCTGTCAGTTCGGTAACATTTCTTTTTGAGGTGTTTTAATGAAATACCAAAAATTACCCCTTTTTAAACGAGGCTAGTTTTACGATAACAATGTAATCATCAATGTGGTTTCTATACTGTCAATAAAATAACTCTCCAGGATACATAAACATGTTTTTGTTCCTTCGGTAGTATGCAAATTGCAAATAATTACTAGAATGGTGCCATTAATGTTACCATAACTAATTAGTGTTTTATTGGATGAGATACGGAGTTATCGGTAGGAAAGATAGAATTGGAAAGGGTCGAAGTTGTTGTTCTTTAAGATAAACAATAAATACTGGAGAAGAATAAATTTGTTATGAGACTGCTCGGTACTGCTATGGTGTTTATATAGTTTCTAAAGCATGATTATATTAAGGATTGAACTGTATTAAAGAAGAAAAACATTAAAGGATTTATCGGGGGTTGCATAAATTGTGAAGTAATTATGTATACGTAATTAGAATAAAAGACAGTTGCGAATCGGAATATAAACGAGGTACTTCGAGTTTCATATACAATAATAACTGATGGAAATATACTCTCAAAATGGATGAATAAATTGAACATATAACAAGTATAACATGTTTTGAACAATTAAAAAAAACAGAAAAAAAACTTTGTTCTTGTTACATATCTCCAACTATACAAAATTTCAAAATATAACATAACTTCAACAATAAATCAGAACAGTAAACAAAACCAGGAACATGTGAAATATCAAAAATTGAAGAAAAAGACAATCAATTACAAGCTTCCGTTTTATAACTGCACATGATCCTTTTCAATATTCCCTCCAATTTCTCACTTAGCCCTTTCCTCAAATTTAATTTTAGTATTGAGGTATATTTATTTACTCCATTATGACGGACACTTAGCCGTATTGTCTAGTATTTAAGTATACTTAATATATAAATAAAGCATGTAAGCGTTGATGCAAAAAATAACAAATAAATCAATTTTGTACTATTTTATGTTAAGAATTGTCTGATCTTTGTTAACTATAGAACCTTTCTTGAGAATAAAAATAAATAAATATTGGGTAAGTTTTTCGTATGAAATATGCTGCATCTCTTACAGCAAAAACCAAACATTATTGTCAAAGAGTTAAGAATAATATAATAAGCAAACAATTATATGGGCAGTGTGTAATAACACTAGTAAAAAGCAAGGAAAGAGTTAGGTTAAATTATAAAATTCAATATAGAAAGACGACAAGAACAGAGGAGATGGAACATAAATAAAGGAAGAAACCAAATAACTTGTATCGCTTGCTACAAGTATACTGCTTGTAAATTTATAATACGGTTAAACGGACTCCATGATAGATACTCAAAAATTGCATGATGACGACTAGGCCGTATATTTGAGATATTATAAAAGAGTTAAAATAAATAGTTTCATTTTAAGCTTTTAACATCCAGACTGCAATTTTGTGTTTTCAAGACTGAAAGACAGAAACAGACGTAATAGTATTTTAGCAAAGATTCATTTAAGTTATCGATTAAAAAAAATGTCCTAAATTTTATAAATTATGAAAAAAAAATTAAATTTCATTATTAAAAAAAGAGTTTTCTACTCTAACACGGAAAAGCAATTAATGCATTGATACATGCAATAATAATGAAGAATACGTATTATCCTAAGGTATCACACCCATCAAATGTCCTATCCTATCCTAAACGAGCGCACTGCATTCCCAAGTGTACCTAGTCCCATTATCGTTGTCCTAACTGATCGTATTAGTTACATTCATCTTGTTTTCTGCAGTAAATGTGAATCCCATTTTCGCTGCTTCCCTATAGCCAATTTCGGCTAAACGACTCTTATCAGTGCAATAACGTTAGATTTAAAACCGACCTGAGACACATTTTCGCATCGGAACAAGTAGCAAATGTGTGAAGTGTTTAATGTGATTCGTTTCGTTTTTTTTTGCGGAAAGCACACTAAATGGACGAAAAGAATCGTTTCGCATGCATTTGGATGGTGATTTCACAAATGGTATAGAATGATTTTTATATTTGTCCGCGCTAGCGTTCACTTACGCTCGTTCGTACCGGCGAAGTAACTGTACGGTGCGTCCTTCTGGAAAGGCCATGGTGTGCCAAACTGCGTGTGCCAGAGGACCTGGTCAAACCAACTTCGATTTCGACAGGAAGGCGTACAATTTATGTGCCACTGGAGAGAGTGTCATTTAAATGCTGCCCCTGAGTGTGGTGCGTTGGCCACTTTCACGAACATTCATCCACACCGGCAGCGGCTCCGATTTCGATTTTCCAGATGAAAAACGTGATTTATGGGCAGCAGGCACCAGCCACCGTCGATGGCAACGTGAGAAAACATTCCACAGTGCGTCCAGTAGATCGCGTTGGAGTGAGTTTTTTTGTTTCGGCGCTTGTTTTGCATTCTTTTCAGTGTTTCTTTTCCCGATTGAACGATGAGTGAAATAACTGTTGAATCGAATTGTATTCAAGTGCACTTTCAACTGCTTGTTCCTTGGTTGGTCACGATGACGTACGCCGTACGTGCCAGGTATTGATTTGATTTGTGCAAACAAAGTACCGTGCACTACGGTGTAGTATCGATTTATTTCGCATTCGTTGCACTATGAGATTAAAAAAATCCTTCATTTTCTGTTTACTGCTTCTGAACAGTTGGCTACAATATTGAGTATACGATTTTCAAAATAATTGCTGATTCTTGTAGCAAATATGTATGCATTAAAAAAAACTTAATAGCCTGGCCGTAACTGATGAATAAAAAAAAATTAAAAAAAACTTAATTAAAAATAAATTAACATAAATGAAGATTCACTAAAACAAATGATTTAAAAATGACAGAAAATCATTGAAAAATAGGTATTTATACCTTCAATTGTCGGATGTTCAACATAGAACTGGTATCATGTAACAACTTCACTAACAACTCTGTATTTCATTGTTGTCTTATTATTACATTTGAACAATTCCAACCTTTTTATAGGTTTTATATGAATTTATTATAAATCGATTATATTTCTTATGATTATATTCATTATTTCTTCTTTCTTATAAATATGTTGGTGTTTCTAAAACCATTCATATTAATTAGCAACCATTGTGTAATTATTCTTTTGCAAAGTATTGATATATTTAATATTAAATTTTCATTTATTTGAGTTTAGCAAATAATCAATTTTCTGGAAAATTTTATTTTTATAGAGAAGAATTCATACTAAAGTATTTAAAAAATCAAACCATTACAACAGACACAATCAAGTGCTGATGATCAATTTAAGCCCCATGCCATTTATGTTTCAACAATATCGGCTCAACAATGCTGATCGGTACAACAATCTCGAGCGCTATTTGTTAGATCAATTAAGCTCTTTTTTATATCGAAACCATTAGAAATAGGGATTCACTCTTGAAGGGCAGTTGGAGTAGTCCAACGACCATCCCCAAAGGGGGACATTCAAAAATGGCCAGTGACCGGAATATCTAAAAGCATTTCATTCTCTTTTGTTTTCTCAACTCCCTGCCCCCAAAGACTGGTAAAACACAGACCAGCCACATACCAACATGTACTTGGCATATAAAGTTGTAGTTTCATTAATTGCCTGGAACTGCGCAAAAATGGATCCACCCGGAAAGCCCCCTCCACCCGCACAACTCTGTCCACCGTCCACCGTTGGAGAGAATAGCCTCCATTCGGTCACGTCCTCCAAGGAAGTTGGGTGTATGGCTATGGCGGAAACAGGTCGAGGGAAAACTATCTAACCGGTTGTTGCGCTACTCTAACCGGCCATACAATTTCCACTGAATAGCCAGGAACCGGAGGAGTGTGAACCTTTACATGCAGCCAACATCCGTAGCCCCTTTCCAGGGTTCGGTCAACGCGTGTGAGCTGCCTCACTGGTGAAAAGAATGAATCCTTCCCTCTGCCTCCATTATGGTTATGGTTGAGTTATCTTTTTTTGTTATTACTTCACAGTGCCTTCCATCTCCGCACCTTCCCTACCATGCCGATCACTCTCGGTGCTTTGAATTATTCTAAATAATTTATTCATGCATTCGCACGCAGAAGCCCTACCCCATCCGGCAGCACGGCAGAGACCATGGGGTGGGAGTAAAAAGAAAAGTATAAAACAGAAAAAAAGGAAAGTAATTGCTAAGCCTCCAGCTTTCAGGCTCCACATTGATCCGACAGGAAAAGTGGTTAGCTGTCCGTGACACGACACCTCGTGCTCTCGGCAACTCATCTTCCTCGTACTTTATTGGCCAATTTGCTCAACACGACACCGGTTTATGTTGTGAACAAGTGTGTTTATGTGTGCGTGGGAATTTCCTGGTGTTGCATGCAGTATTCTTGGAAAGTGCATTCCTGGATATTGTTTAGCACTCGATGCATTGTTGAGGTGAATTGTTTTCTGTTTGGTTTAGACCATCTACTGAAAACTTTCATTAAATCAACATTTAAATTGTTCAATAAATCAACATTTAAATAAAAGTTTTAAAAAATTGTAAAGAATTTGCTGACTTTCAGCACAACTTGTAGAATTTACCATAGAGACACAAAACAATGTGATAATCCAAGAAAAGTGGCAGTAGGAGCATTGATTGATATTAATTAATTTCAAAAACTGCATTTACTAAAAAATATTATATTGCAAAAATCTCATAGATAGTTGAACTATTAATTTATGTGTATATTACTAGAAACAACTCACCTTATTTTCACATAAAATTAATCCATCAACAATGTTATACTAGATACTATTAAGAAACAAAATATAAAAATAGTAAGATATTACTAAGTACAGTTAGTTAGTTGTTTAATTGATCAATTGTGCAACACTTCAAACATAATAAGAAGTAATTAAAGGAAAAATCCTGAATTTCTATTTTGTTCATTCAAGTATTATCATTGAACAACACTTTAGGTACAGCTAAAACAAATAATTTACCCTCACTAAATTCACAGTCTTCTATATTTTTTTCATTCTTCTATCACCGTGTATGTAAACTTCTGGTTCAGCTGGACACGAGAGCGATCCGCTTGAAAAAGTTGTTGCCAATGATTAGCCTAGGTAATAGTCAGCGCATCCTCATCCCATGTTTGATCCTTCATGTGGCCTTTTAAACCACACTTTTACCAGCTATGACTATGGCCTCTTCCCGACCACCGCTCTAGCCGCCCCACCTACCCGTAAGAGTTTATTTAATTTTGTACATTTTTACATCCATTATCTCTGATTGCGAAGCCCACGTACGGGCGGGTAAAGTTGCTTTCAAAAGGTTTGATTCAAATAGATAGATAGTGCATCCGTACTGCAGTGCTACGATGTTGTGGTGATATTTTCTAACATGTATAACTTTTTATATATGCTTGATGCTTTCATAGGGCCTTTGTACTGAATGGATTACATTTGGTGAGTGTTATTTTTTTCTTTTATTGTAATATTCTAATTGATTTTATTTTTTATTGATTTTAAAGCGATTTCTCAGTACAATACAGTAAACGTTATAAAAGGTCTTAAAATTAAAGTAATTTTTCCCATTGAATTTTAAACTTATGCTAGGAACTGTTCAAACCGACGCACACTTTTGCAATCTTCCCATTTGGGTCGCAAGGTTGCTAAAAGAGTGCCCACAAAAGCGGTGCACACCGGAACTGACGCCGGTCCACTTGGGATAGTTTGATCATTTTAATTGCGATAATGAATTCTCAGCCGTGTACTTTATGCTTCCCGCACCGTCGTCCCTCTTCTAACGCCACCCCGTGTAGCCCTTCTTTCCACTTACACAATTTGTACACACACATACATGTACGTGTGTGTGTGTGTGTGTGTTCGACCTTCGTGTGTGTATCTAATTTACTTTTGTAAAATTATTTTAATAATCCGATTTAAAACGGATTACCACGTACGCCCGTACGTGACTGGTTGCAATTACTGGCGCACTGGAGTTTGCTACGCCGGTCCGAGTCTTTTGCAAGGCGTTCCTGCTAAGCGGATGTAGCGGCATAAAAGGATTTAGTTCCGGTTTGTTTACGGCGCAGCGCTGATGAAGGGCAGAGCTTTTGGTAAGAATCGTGGTCAACATCTAATGAGGGACCCTCACGTAGAAAAGGGCACCCGTGGTGCCATGCAAGGTTGGGCTGGAAAGTGAAGCGAACCTATACGGTCTGTCAAATGAACTGGTAATTTATGTTGGTAGTAGAGGACCGTTCTTTAGCGTAAATTTTTCAGTTTTTCAATTTTTCATTAAAAATATGATAAAATTTTCGCTTTGTTCAAATAAAACCTTCCATCAATCAACCACTTGTGCTGAGGATATTTAAATTCCAGCATAGTGAAGCAAACAGTACGCACATGTGGCTATAAACCACCACGCTCGTAACATTAAAGTAACAAGAAATAGATAAAATTCGTACGTCATGTCAGACCGAACCAGCCGCCGCCGTCTCTGCGTACGTACCGAGAGCGCGTATATGCCACAAATATCTGTTTCTGATTTATTCACATGCATTCTCTCCCTCCCGTGCTTTGCTAAACTGGCAAAAAGTCACGATTCCTGGCAAACAATATCGACCCGCTCCCTTTCCGAACGCTCCAGACCAGACCGATGCGTTTGACACATTACCAAAATTTCATTTCCCAATAGCATCAGCAATGGCAGCATCACACATACCGAGGACCCGTGTCTCGTCCAAAAGCCATCGGACGCACGTGGAACACACAGAGGAGGGTTGACGATGATGATGATGATGATGATGGCATTATGTCTAAGGCATAATGTGCACCCGATAGTGTTGGCCGTAATGCCGTTGAAAACAATAAACCATCGTGTGTATGTCCTCCCACCCAGCCACCGTAGGCTTCATCATACATCATCATGTGAAAATTGTCATTGAAATCGAAAGCACAGTCGTGGACAGGGAAGCATGATGTGGTGCACCGACTTCGTGGGACCGTCGGGTTGGGAGGGGTTCGTAAAGAAAGGAATTACATTTTTGATATCACAGCCTCGAGCACCGTGCCACGAGCGGCACAATGCGTGCAAGAAATATTATTTTATGGCAATTGGTTTTCTTTCCATAAATTTCAATACCAAATATCAATTTATCGAGTGGCATGTTATCGTTGGAGAAATTTGAAATTGAATTGCTTGTTACATGTACGAAGAGAATTATATGTAATTATTTTCTAATGGATTGAATTATTTCACAGCATATTGTAAGAACCTGTGTTTAATCTGATTACATTATAAGGGTCGTTATTATTGACTTGGATATGCTTATTATTTTTTTTTAAACAAATATGTTTGTATGTTTGAGATTGAAATCGAGAGATAAAAAAAAATTAATAAAAATATTGTTAAACATAGTTAAAATATGATCAAACATATTAATATTAACGTATTATTATTCAAAAGGGGAAATGAATTTTAATGAAATAAAACATTAAGCTTATTCCGTTCAGAAACACATCACATTGAACTCTATGTAAAAAATAAATAAATATGAAACAAATAATAAGACATCAACTACTAACACAATAATCCAATCCCGTCTACATTTTCCAACCATCACTGTACCTTCGCTAGCTTCAAGTTCAAGTAGTTCCCAAGCTGAAAGAAATTCTGCCCCTAAGCACTTGGTGAAACGCACCCAAGGAAAGGATGCTGATGGGCACATTTGTTCCCATCGGAAATGTAGAAATTTATGTTTCAATTTATGCTTCAACAGGAATTCCGAATGCATATGTTCGTCGTCGTTCCCCGTCCATCCCCGGGTGTGCTTCCGCAACCTCATTGTACCTGTTGGTGCGATTTGTTCGGTGCGTCGTTCCTATGGCCTATGGTAGAGAAAGGCACCAGTGTTTTGTCGCTGTATGGGTAAGAAAATAGCACATCCACCGCCAGAGCACGAACGAGGGACGCGCGCTCATGGGACGATAAATTTCCTCGGGACCAATGAATGATTCATTATCGTTGCACGTTTTGTACACTGGCAAGATATTTCCATACATTTTGTCGCTTGATTTCTCGTGGCGCGTGTGCTTCGCTTGCACGGATTTTTATTGTGATACCATCCTTTCCGTTGCCAAGGTAATCTATGCTCGCGTTTCTTCATGTTCCACAGGCTAACGTGCGTCAACAGTCGATAATGCAATGAACGTATGTGAAGCTGTGTATCCTGTCAGGGCTTCCTTCTTAATATTACGCAGGTGGGATAAGAAAGAAACAATGCGTGCTCCCTGTGCCGTTTTCCTCAAACAGCCAAGAAAGCATTTTCGACGCCTCGGGAAGAAAGTGAACAATGCAGACGCACATGCTGAACGTTCCTCAATGACTGTTAATTGAAAATGAACGCCCTTCGGTGCGCCATTTGCGAAATTAAACTCATGCTCCATGGTTTTACCGGAAGCGCACGGGATGTGAATTTAATTTTGAATGGTTGATGCATAGCTAATTTTCTCTAGCCCCATTGTAAGCGATACTGCTTCGCGCCTTTCGGAGTACGATCGAACAATCAATTGGTTTTGTGCAATCCGGACGCCATGATTATGTGCCTGATTGCGTTTCCGTTGAGTGTGAAGTAAAGTCAATCAATAGTTTACTGGTGGTTGCCACTATCAAATGAAATGTAATTAACGAACATCATGGTAAAGCATTGATATTTCTTGAATGGTTTAGCTAGAAATCATCAATTTAACCATTCACGTCCAGATTAACAGGTTTATC
>KB663644.1:200277-210277 GCA_000349025.1 Anopheles minimus | reverse complement strand
TGAGTTTTTTCTCTCTCTCTCCCTCATTCTCGGTACATGTGTAAATCGGACAACCTTATCCAGCCTCGTCCGTCGATGGGTGGTGGGTTGACTCGACAAATGATTGAGATGAAGCACTACGGAGACACACCATAGTCTTGAGGCTGTGTAGTTTTCTTTAGCTTTCTTCCCTCTCGGGGCGCCGCATTCGTACCGCTAAAGCCCCTGGGCTATCAAAGAGAAACTACTTTTATCTAGTCTTGTCGGCATTTGTGTACACGTGTGTGTTTGTGAGTGAATGTGCCGACTCCGCAAACCAAATGAAAGATAAACTAAGGCAATTTAAGGCCTGTCCTGTAAGATTCTCACTGAACATCGAAGCGACATTAATTGAACACGGTCGTAAACTGTAATAATGATGTAGCTTAACGGGTCGTCTGTCTAACGAAACACAGCAAATGAAATTAGATTTACCAGTATTACCATCATACGTTTGTAAGTTAATGATTAATGAGAAGAGGGCAAGAAAAACCCTTTCGAGTTAAAAGCTTGAACCACTCGTTAGTTTTTACTTTTACCATTTTTTTCAACTGGCACAATCTTTTTATTTTCAAATAGTTTTATTTTAATAATTGCCACTTTTTGTTGTTTTATGAAGAATTTTTTTTTCAAATAATACTATTTATCCACAAATTTCTAAATTCTCAATAACTAGAAATTTTAAAAAATATATTAAAGGGATTCTGATGTTCATCGGAAGTTCTAGACCTATAGAGTAACCAAAAATTTCAAATATATTTGCAGTACTCCTGCAAAAACTGCAACAAGAAACTCCTTGTAGGAACAAATTAATAAAGAACGTTAAAAACATATTCGTCCTTCGGTGTCAACGTGTCAGCTTAATGTAGCTGACAAAAGGGCAAAAGGTGTAAATAAACAAAAGGTATGAAAGGTATAATTATGTTTTCTTATTCATGCTCAAAACCCTGTTCCAAATTATTGAAAATTTAGTAATATGGTCAGCTCTGGAGCGGTGACTCCATGGATAGTGTCTATTAGTGATACTTGGAACACTAGTTATACCAAAAGGGCATTAAAGAATTGAAGATAATGAACATGAACTCCACGAAGATGAGTAGTTGAGGATGTAAAAGATTTTGATATGTTCTATATACACGTCGATAATAACCCTTTCCGATTTAGAAAATTGGTGATTAAAATAACGAAAATGTAGAAAACGGTCTTTTCAAACGAATTTTGAAGAAAAATGTGGGACTTATCATCATCATAAAGAATTTTTATAAATGTATTATTAGAATTTTTAATTCTCTAGAGAAAACATTAACTTATGCACCTCATGCACGTTAAATGGTTAATGAACAATGATCGTTTGCCCTCCGCAAAGTTTAGTTTTAATAAGGTAGTAAATATGCGTTAATTATACAGTATTGTAGTTGGATTAAGAATGAAGGACTTCGTATTATTGTTGAACGAATTTGTTTTTTTATTCATTTTTAACCATTATTACCATTATTTGATTCCTTTGATGGAGGCGCCTGGTTGATGACAATGGACTAATGAACAACACAAAATCAAATTCCAACACTTGCAAAAAACCGAACCCATAACTAAACTTCCATACATTGTTATCTTATAAAAACACAAGCTCGTACATAATATAAACGTTATGGGTTTTTTTCCTCGTAAATTAAAATGGATGCATCCACAGATTCAAAAAATTCACATGAAATAAAAAAAAAGCATTTCTCAACATAAATCCCAACCAGTTCATACTAACGAACTTATAATACATCTCTAATCATGCAAAAAATCTTTAACTTCATTTAAATCTTTAGATTCAAATTCAAAAACGTAGTCAAATATCTGCAAAGTATTCAGTAACGTCATATGACTGTGATATGTCTATGAGGCATATACGAAATTTCATGAGTGCATTGTTGGTAACAAAAGATAAGCGATTCTAGCCATAAAACAAAACCTAGTTAAAAACTTTATTTTATCATTTACAATATTAAAAGAAGTGAAAACAATATTTATACATTAATAAATTGATAAAAATACATTATTGTTATCATAAACATGCACGGACCCTTAATGACTTAGTATACTAACGCATATATTGGAGGAACTGCATTTTTCTAAACAGCAGAAATTATATTATAGAATACTGTAGTATAAAAATAGTTAAACAAAATACGTCGTACGTAATACCCAACCGTAGTACAGTATCCGTCATTGGGATAACAAATTAGTGCAATTTTTATAGACAAATCCATTCCAAACTGATCAGACAAATGCTTCCGAACAAGCAGAAACCAGCGTACTACACACAAAAAAAGGCGTTACAATCTCACAGCACCAATTTCGAAGCATATTTCAAGCACGCTTCCACTGGGAGGGATTCGCTTTACGTGTATTCGAGGATCGTCCCGCCATTTGCTCGCGTCCGGATACATGCGGATACAAAATTACCGCTGGGTTGCCCAGGCCATGAATTTACTTAAAAAGCTTTCCAACAGCAATTTATTCGACATGTTTCTGCCTCTACCGTCACCGTTTAAAACTGGCAGACAAACGAAATCCCATCTAATGGAACATAAATGTACCAGCAATACCTATACCACACGCGCACTTGCTGTTGCAAAAATGCGAACTCGAAAGCACTCGAAGGCGACGGTAGGAGTAAGTACAGGACGAAACAAAAAAAAGGGACAGCAACCTGCACCATGGAACATACAAAAAGACACACCAAGACAAACGAAGCATGCATCTTCCCGTCCGCAGGCCACAGGGAATGGAGTAAATTGTATGCGTGTGAGTGGATGTGTGTACATGGTGGCTAGTGGTACGGCGAACACACTATTTTCCATAGTGCTGCTAAAAGCTTTGCAGAAATTTCCCAACCAACCCGCGATTACCACACTTCCACCAGCAGCACACAGCGAATGTCCAGACACGAAGCGGATGGACGAACGGACGCACGGACGGATCATTCGATTCGTTCGCGCGAACGATTTCATCCCTGCTGGTGTGAGGGTGAGGAACCTTCAGAAAGATCGCAAATCCTCGTTTCTAGCATACGACTTACCGAGCGGCAAATGGGAAACGAAGCATCACCCGTACCAGTGATGTGCTTGTAACTGGCGCTATCTCTTTAATTAGAGCTGTACCCGAGATTATGTGAGATTACACTTGAAAATACAATTCTGCGCGCTATTTGCCATTCGCCCAGCGGCACGCTGTTGAAGGGTGCGGGTGGCATTGGTAGCGTGCAGGCAACTGGCCGGAAGGTCGGTGTCCCGCCGTCATTCGTTAATGTTGCAAAAGAATGTTGCGGAAGTTATTGTCGACCGTAAGGATAGCAGTAGGGATGAATCCCGTCGAGAGTCGGTTCAAGCAATACGATTGTCCATTGCTCGCTGCCAGACCGTTACTGGCGTGACTTTCTTATCTTGAAGGAGTGCTTGTAAAGGAACAGTACAAATTGTTCGTTTCACCAGATATGCTTTGGTACAGTAACATTTCAATTATTCTAACTCCAATACAGAGGATGCAAAAAGCATGTTTTGATAGTACGAATGAATTACAACGATGAAGAATATTTCAATATATCCAAGATTTGATGCATAAATCACCAGAATATGCTTATAAAATACGAACACAACAAACTGAAACGTAGTTTTTACATCTCAAATACTTTGCTACACGTTTAACGATAAATTTGTTGAATTTTAAACACTTTAAAGGCACCAAACGGTAATGGTAATGATTGAGTGAGTTAAATCTAATTAATGAATGAGTCAATCTGAATATCCACAAATAGATTTTAACTTATCCAGTGAGACTTACATCACGAATTAGTTATTTAAAAATTAAGGAATCATAACGCTTTGCAGCAAATATTTACTTACGCATGAATCAATCGTTACTAAAAACTCACTCAGGATTGTTAAAACTAATTCATTATTATAAAGTATTTTGGTTAGGTTAGATGACAGACCAAAGGACCGAAATACTTTTCAAAGAAAGAACTTTAAATTGTAACTCTTTAATATAAGTCATGCATGTTGAGGCAATTTATCTGAATCGATTGTTATTTTCATCAATTCGAAGTAAACTAAATCTGAATTTATTTGTTAGATTTATTATTTAGATATAAAGAAGCAAGATGCGTTCCGTTAGTCTTGCCGATAGAGACACCGGACTCCTTCCGGCAGAAGCGGATATCAAATCTGACCCGGACCGTTCCTCCATGGCGAAGACTAACTATCCAATTATGTGATATCAATAAGCCTACTAAGCGATTATACTAATCTTTTATAATAAGGGATATCTTCCCTTAGATTGATTTCTTAGTAATATAAAGAGAAGAATAGTTGTACGAACTAATTAGAAAACCATAAAACAAATCGTTGGATCATGGATCGAGGATCACAGATAGGATTTTATTGCAGTCTAAATTAAAGCATAGATAAATTAACTTGCAAAATTGAATATTTTTTTAAAAGTTATTGGCAATATTTGCAACAGTAATAAAATTAATCATTAATCAAAATCGCTTGAAAACAGCGTTTGACATAATTACTCCTTTTTTTTGCACTTAATAGTCTTGCTTTGTACGACTCCTTCTACTTTTTTTTAGAATAAAGCCATTGCGCTGAAAACTCTTTAGAAAAAATCGGTGCAGTGTACATACCGTTCCCAAAATACACCGAAACTTCTCTGACAAGCCGTTTTGTCATCGTTTGCCAGTCGTCCCGATGAGGCAACCCGGAAGTGACAGCCGGGGGAAACAGATTAAAAATCACCACAGTGTCAAGCGTCTGCAACTAACCAGCGTCTTCTTTCTTCACTACGCCCGGGAGGGAGTTCGGGCAGTATCACGCCATGCAACGAAATGCTGACGCTGATGCCCGGAACCGATTGCAACAGTTTACATTTTTAGCACTGACGCTTTTGACATAATGACGTGCAACATTTATTACGTGCTGTACGACACCCAAACCGACCAAACCGGAATCCGGTTCGTCCGGTGAGGGTGCTGTTTACTGGGAGGGGTCACTTTGGTAGTGCAGCGTCAGTGCAACAGCATTTGCTGTGGACTTAAAATGTGGTGAAGCTAAGAAGGTGCAGCTTCAACTGCAACCATGACAACCGGTCCGCCAAACCCCTGGAAAGCCTGATGAAGTACGACCATTCTCGCCCGGACAGCTGCTTGACACCGAAGTTCTTAATCTCGGCGTACGCTAACGCTAAGAGGTTTCCGGATCAACTACCCACCGAATTCTCTCCCAAGGATGGGCACTTGTAAGAATGGCTTCAGCTTGCTAGTGGCAAGCAGAACCTTCGGGTAGAAGATGGGCGAAGAGAGAAGTTTGAAAAATAAGAAATGATGGAAAACAAGGTGGACAAGCGCAGACACCGTGGACGGTTGATGGCTTCCTTGCTTGCTGACGTCGCCTTGTACTACAGCTGACTTTGGCTTCCGAAAGTGGGTGTGACAAGCTGTTGAAGGAACTAACCGAAACGATCAGTTTGAAAAACCGTTGGCAGGCGTGATTGAACTGAACAACTGACGGCACTGACCCGCTATGATGGGAATGATAATGGCATCTCCGGTAAAGCGTGTTTTGTACGAAGACGAATTGCATTCTGTGTACCATTGTGCTAAGACACATAATGCATTGAAAAGGGCGATGAGGAACTTAAATAAACATATAAATAAGATATCTTCATTTTCCAATTACATCATGGCTGTTGTTTAAATGTATCATCATTTTCTAATGTATATTATTTGTACATAAAGGACGTATAGCTTCATTTTCATATTTATTTTGGTTTTGTTTAGGAGATGCTATATTAGGACAATTGTATTTGTTCTTGGTTTATAAAAAAAGTGTTATATTTCATATTTCATTTCGTGAAGCATCTTATTTTATTATATTCTAGTAAAGATATTGCTCGTAGTTGAACAAAATTTCTTACACATTTAAATTTAATTTTAAAAAATTATATAGCTGTAGGCAACATATGATTATTTTAAAATAAAAGACATTAAAATGACCAAAAGAACAGCACGGCATAAATTACAATTCCGTTATATTTGCGGAATTCCCATTCGTAATCTGGGATGTGCAAAATCACTCTAATCATTTATTCAACTTGAAACTAATAATTGCTTCGATGTATCGAATCCATAAACTTAATCACTCGCCTGAAAGTTTTGCAGTGCATAGCATTACTACAATCTCCAAACTGTTTCCGTGCGTCCCATATGCTTAAGCTTAATTGGATATTTTGCAAACAGCGTCCCCGAGCGACAGTTGCTTAATTCTGGCACGCATGTAATAAATTGTTCGCTCAAAAACCCTTCTCTAGATTTAGTTAAATGCCCTGTAAGACAAGGCCTACACCGGCAGCGATAAACTGACATGCGCTTCCAATCGTTACCGATACCGTTAAGGGTTGGGCCTGCCATCACCATCCACCGTAGTGAGGATTATGAAAACTTTCAGCCGCGCATTAATTACTAAGTTTAATTGATTTTCAGCCTGCTGTCCGGAACTTGGACCGAAGAAATGGTGCTAGCGTTCGTCGAAAAATGAACTTTTCCGACGAGTTGTAGCGACACGCAATTGCGTCCGTGTACGTTACCAACCGTCGGTCGACTATTAACACAAACGGGGAATTTTCAGATTGGACAATCCATTATGAAGATTATGATTGATGCAGTTATGCACGCATTGCCAATCTTTACCATGGGTCGTCGTTGGTAAAGGGCACTGAATGGGTTACACCACAGTTTACGCGCTCAGTGACGATCGGAGTGAAGAGAGCAGGCGGCTAATGTTTGTCCCGTAGATTGTTTTTTAAGCATGAGAACATTTAGTTGATATTGAAATGATTGGAACATTTTTGTACATCAATTTCACGTTCATGAAAAGATGATTCAAAAAAATTTATTCGATGTAAATTATCTTCAAAGATGTTGGTTGCAATGTGTTTTTCTACAGCAATTACATTTTCACTTAGCAATACGGCCTGGCCGTCCTTTATAAATAAAAAATACATTTTCACTTAAAAAAATCATTTTGTTAGTCCGTCTTATAGTATTTTTCATATTCTGCTACTTCTCTTAAACATATTCCATGTATTCATTTGAGGCACGAATTTTGCCTAAAACTGAGAACTTATTAAAAAAGATTATAGTCAAAATTACCAGTATCGGCACCTTGCTCACTAACGTCAAATTTGTATTTACAAATTATATTTCAAGATCTGTTTCCACAATTTCTAGTACAGAGGATAATCATCAAATCCCACGTTCACAGATGCGGCACGTACTGATCATACGAGTCGCTTTGCCTGCTATTTCCTATTCTATGAGGGAATCGCCACAAGTATCCAGGTATAATTATATTTAGTCATACAAACGAGGCTTTCAGCTTAGGGATAGGGATTCCGCTTTGACGAGCTTCGGGGTTCTAAATGAAACATAATTAAAGAATTTACAGTCGGTAAGCATTGGAACCGGGCAACATCTTCAAGATGGATTCTTAGAACTATTAAGGAATACAATTTTCTCTGTAACTGTTAGCATGATCGTTAACGACGATAAGATTTTAGAAAACAAGAAGTACTAAAACTAGCTTTGATAAATGCACACGTGAAAGCAGAAAAACAAAATAATGACATATCTGTGGTTGCATCGAATGAAAATGTTAAAGAATTTGATTAGTGCTGCAAGAATGAGTTTTCGAGGATACCAAGTCATGCGTCATAGAATTTCCGCCCTAGTGAAAACTAGTCATCTACGTAGCATCAATAAGTCTAACAAGCCATAATATGGATCAGCATGACTCAACAGGTCGTTGAGTCAATAAGAAAAAGTAGAAAATATTTTGTAATATCGAATTAAAGAATAACATTGGAATTGATGGGCCACCAAACAAATTTAACAATATATATTCGATGTACAATATAACTTGGTTCGAACCCAACTGATACACTCTTTTGAAGTACATTCCCCTGAACAACAAACGCATCAACTGACGTATGTTTTAGATCCACAAATAATCGTTCCACCCGAGTGCCGCTGATAGCACATAAAACGATTCCCACTGCAGCTGGCAGATGGATTCGGCTGCACACAGTTCAGGTGCCTGGTCCAACGTCATTTGCACCACTTGAAAGCTAACGGCACATAATAATCACCCGCGGTACGACTGTTGATAATCAGACCGAACATAACGACCGCAAAGCACACGGGCAAGGCCCATGATGGCAACACGCCGTTTGTTTCGCTCCGGTTGCCCACGTATCTGAAGCTGTCGTTTGACATGTGCCTGATCCCGAGCCGTTCGGTCGGGAAATGCAGCAACAGTGCTTAACATTACAATGACCTTTAATTGCCAACGTCAACTGGGGACGTGTCGGCTTCCCTCATCCGCTTATGATGCACATAAAACGTATCGCATCGGACAGGTTTAGCGTTCATGCAATTTTCTGCACTTACCACGGATTCTGCCAAGCGAAGATTTGATGATGTGCGCTGACGTCAGCCAGCCGGGACTGCACAGCAAATCGCACCCAACCCAACAGGCCAGGATACTGTCAACGCGTGTCGGAAATAAACTGCTCGTTTCCTGATCGGTCGTAGTTTTTGCACCGCTCGCGCACTTGTTGAAGAATGGTAAGAAAATAAGCATTAAACACATATTACGCATCCGGACGGCAGGTACACGATCCATGACAACTGAGTACATTGTTGCCTTTGAAATGCTAATGATGCATGGGACCCTTAATTTACCCTGTTAGTAAATATAGTGTTTTAATTCGAATGTTCAGTCCAAAATATAATTGCTTTTTAATGAATTATAGCAAATAAATCAGTCTGAGATATAATGAACGAAGTCTGAATAGATTACAAAATATTTCGTATGAAGCGATGATTATTTTTATCAATTTATTTATTCTATTATTATGGCCACGTAACCGTATTGTCAAATCGATGATTATGTTGAAATCAATTTCATGAAATGAACATTTTAAATTAACCACCATCAAGCCATCTGCATAACTGGACTATAGAAACGGCGACGCTCTACTAGAGGAGTTAAAAAACTAACGAATCAACTATGTAAAATAAGCTCAGATAAATAAATATACAGTAGCAAACTTTTATTAATATGAAAACTTAGAAACTTAAAAAAAATATTTGAAACAAACGTGAAGCTTAATTAAAAGATTGTTTTATACAGTGTCTAACAGAACTATACAAACACCAGTCTTTTTAGCATAAAAGTGTAACTAGAAGAGTTAGCTGAAATTGATGTTGTAGTAAGTTGTAAAGAATAATAAAACACAAATTTTGTAAAAAAAAAATAATTTTAAACGCACTTTAACAACTTGTCACATTTAAAATCACTCCACGTATCAGAACTTTACGAACGCCTAAAGAAAATATTTGTCTCCCCTATTGTGACTCAAAAAAATTGTGAAAAATTACTAGCAACTTAAGACAGGCTTGTTGAACGTAAAACTTTTTTTAAAAACCTTTTTTTACCGTTTATGGCTTCCTGCCATGCAGTTATTGTGCGAGAAATACATTTATTTATACTTTTATTTTTAATATATTTAATTTAACATGTAATAATTCCAGCTTTTAATGACATTTTGTAGCTCTCGCCACAAAAATAGGTACATTAGTGCTTCCAAACAGTATGGAACATATGCAAATACTATTTATTCTTCTGTAGTTTTCTTCACGAGGAGGTAGAACTTACTAGAATATTCTTATAGAATATTCTGCTAACTTTCCTAGATTTTTCACATATATTAAAATAAAACAGGTGTTCGTATAATTCTGTTAAGCAATGTATCATTATGTAGATGAAACCTTCACTTGATTATAATCAGTACTATCAAACTGCTATTTCTTTTATATTATAATAATAAAATTCCAGACGAAATCTAGTTTGAGCTTTTGAACTATCTATGG
>KB663644.1:176548-187532 GCA_000349025.1 Anopheles minimus | reverse complement strand
CAAATCAAAGCGAAACTAACAACGAAGTACTCATCTTTGATGAATCATAAACTTGATGTTTATTTTAATGTTTATTCTAGTAAAATGATTGGAATATCACTATCTGAAAACTAGTGAACTATAGAGAACGACGACAGAAACACAAGCGTTAACATAAGTTCAGTCAAAATTAATAGGTTGGTGCCAGTCAAACAACACATCATGCAAATTAAATTTAAGAGCCATTGCCGTTAAAGGGTCGTTCTCGCTGTATGCACGTCTTCTAAGGTCTGCTCAAAGTGCTCTGTAGTTACGGAACATTCTAGGAGGAACATTTATGTTTACTCTAGCCAATAGATCAGGTTCATCTATATCACCGACGAGTAGCTTAGACATAAAGATGTACTAGGCATTATCGCGTCTCCTAGCGAGTTTATCTAAGCCAAATAGCAAACAACGAGTATGGTACGAAGGACGAGAGGGTACATTCCGCCACGGAGTGAAGTGCTGGACAATACGCATTTTTTTAGACAATTTCAAACCTATTAGTCCATACACTGGACGAAGGACACCAAACAATAGCGATTATGGATTTGTATTGTAGGATTTGTACAACGTTAACAAACAGTGTGGGTCATAAAATTCTCTAGACTAGCGACGAATGAATCCTAGTATTTTGTTGACTTTGTGTAAAATATTACAGAAGTGCTGATTAAAATCAAGTTTTCGGTCCAGCTTGACACCTAAGTCCCTAACAGTACTGCACCGTAGCAGTTGAGTCCCAGAGATGTTATAAACGAAAACTACTAACTGGAGTACAAAGGACTAACTGTTTTAAATAATAATATTGACACACATTTACGACAGATAATTCTAGGTCGATATTTCTGCACCAGTCGGAAAAAGTATCTACAGATCGTTGCAGTAAAAAACAGTCGCAACCGCACCGGACAAGACGAAACAGCCTAACGTCATCAGCGTGAAGTAATCATTCAGCCTCGGTTATTGCCAATGTAACATCATCGGTAAAGGTAGAAAACACCAAAGGTGCCAGATTTCTGCCCCCAGGGACGCCAGAAGAGCTAATGAATGTACATGAACTGCACGTAGTAAATACAACCTTTGAGGTAAGAGCTGAATCAATTTACCAGAAGTGCAGAGAAACCGACCCGAGAATGTAGTTTTTTATTGTCTGAAAAATCTATTACAACTCAGGAACCAAAATTCAGAAATTGGACTGTAAATTGGGTAGAAGTAGAACAATGACATGCCCCATTCGAATAAAACAAAACGGTACCGGCTCGACTCGTTGTGTAACGGTACCGGCTCGAAAAGTAAGAACATAATGGGGAAAGAAGTAGGAACTGCTAAATGAAAGTTTTTCGTGAATAAAACCAAATATCAAAAATAAGATTATTTGGCTAAGGTGCCTCAATTTGCAAAGAAGAATCTTTGGAATTGAGCCGTGTCTATCGATTAAATCAAGAACTACGTATTGCATCCATAAACCCATCGTCCTACATAGGACATCGGTATACTAGGATTCCAAGGAAAAATATCGTTTTAACATTGCAGTGTGATATCCTGATATAATGGCTCCTGAATGGTGGGGAATTAGATAAATGACCATCAATCGAAGGAAATATTGATACCAGAACGTGTTTGCGCTGCCTAGGCCTAGTTCAACATATGGGCCTTAGGCCTGAGAAATTCGATTGATAAATGTTCAAAATATTCCAAAACGAAAATAATCCCAAACGTAAGGCAAGGTATTCGGAACTATGGCTTCTGCAAAATACAGTCAGCCATCTCAAAACGATGTCACAGGGTCCCGACATGCGTGGGATTGAAAATAACTCGCAGGCAGTTAATATGGCGTTTCACATTACTATTAAAGGATAATTGTAATGAGCTTTTAAAAAAGAGTGACTGAAACCACGTCCCGAATAACAGCAAATTTAGTAAACTCGATGCTACGGGGACTAGAAGTTGTTAGCTAGCACGCACAAACCTTACCAGGGCGTTATTTTGATCGTAGGGTCCATTTTAAAAGCCACTATTACGACAAAAACCATTGGACGAATACTTTTTGTGCATTGAAAAAAATAGTTTATCAGTTTTGGCGTTGGTGTTAATATAATTGAGCTCTTTTACTACCTGATATTGGCCAAACAGTATTGATTGATTCTTCTGCTATCAATCCGCATTATTGTATGAACTATCCTGTTACATCCCTAATTAGTCTTTTGATGCAGTACATGCAAGCAGACGTTTCCTTTTTGGACTTACTGTATGTTAATGTTAATAACTAAATTGTTGACATATTTTGTTTACTGTTATTTAATGCTACAAGTGAAGTTACAGGACAATGATAATAAACATACGATTCGCATAATCAACTACAATACAACAAAGATGTCGAGGACTGAAATGTTAGCACCATCCGCAAGATGTACGCATGCTTCATGTAACATTTAAGTTGTTCTAATTTTCTAACAATGTATATTGATATTTAATGGCAAGTGCATTCAAAAAGAAAAAAAAAAAACATTCACTTCGAAAAACAGTCCCGTATCCCAAAAGTGCGGAACGAACAAACGAGATCCGATTATTCTGCCATCACGAACTTTCCTACACACATACACACACACAAAAAAAAAACCTTTACCTCGTTCACTTTTCCTAATCAAATTAAACACTAAGCAGGGGAAAAGATTTTCCCCAACACTTTTCCCAAAAAGTTGACCGTTTCACATCCGGACCGGGCGGTGAAATGTTGCATCCATCAAAGAAAAGTACCGCCCGTCCCGGACCGCTACCACCGCTGGGGGATTTAGAAAGATAGAGTGATGGCAAGCACACACACACAAACACAAAAAATAGGAAACTTTCCACAACAAGCTCGTAAATAGTGCCCTTACAGCGACCAGCAGTTTTACAACTAAGCATGTTGCGGGCTCTCGGACCAGTGTGTCCCCAGTCGCTTCAACCCCGTGCAGTGCAGTGCAGCCAGAGCCCGCCCGGTTGCAGCTCGTACAAACATACCCATTTCCCAAGGCACTCGGTGTTCGGATGCGGTCAGTGCTTTATTGCTGCACTGCACTACTCACTGGTGAAGCCATGTAACAACCATGGTCCAGCTTTATCACCGAAAAGATTCAGCTTGTGGCTTGTTGTAGCTTCCACCCCCCTTATTGGCCGCCTGTCTGTTGGTGGGCGGAAGTTTATGATCAACAATTTAGCGCACCCGACCGTCCGGACCAAAAAGGAACCGTCCCTCCCCCGGAAAATCGACAGCTACTCCGACACACCTGCCCGAAACGCTGAGAACCGGTTTCGGCACAAAATCCGATTCCCTTGCGGTGCTTGCCCGAAAACCCGAGGAATATCCTTTTTATCCCCCTTTTTACACTTTTACTATCCCAACCGTGTGTATCTTCTCACCGTTCCGTGTGTTCCCGTGTATCTCCTCTTCCGTGCACGGGTAGGTGAAATAACTTCATGTGCACTACAAAGATTGAACATTTAGCAGGCAGTACACTTACGGGTATGGTTGAGGAAGCGAACGGGATACGGCAATTTTCAGTATCACCGCATTCGGTAGCGCAAAATGAAGTTTCCCAACCTGACCTCACCCGTGCAAACGGGTTTCCCGAGCTGGGGATTATTATGAGAAACGAAGCACCTTTTCGGAGGTGTTTCACATTTTCCGTTCAACTTTTTTCGGTGCTGTCAACGAATGAAGCTTTCAATTTCATCAAGGTAGCTGGAAAAAAGTCAAATTAAGGAATGGGAGAAAACCGTACCAAAACAACGAGAGGAAAAAACTCACTTACACACACACACAAGCTTCGCTTTTGCTCGAAGAAGCCGTTGGAAATTTCGAGCCGAAGGAAAACACGCTACAACACCCTGGTACATTGGGAGAGGGAGTGTTGGTATGGGTGGAAAAGTAAAAAATTAAATGGAAAAGTTTCTTACGATCAGCGCTTGCCGACGACCGCTGCCGGGTGATGCTACTAAGTGAATGTGACCAAAACTGGCAAGAAAGCGGACCGCTAAGAAGACGATCCCGCCAGCCGGCTACTTTGATTCGTGTGCAAACAGAAGTCGAACGTTGCCAAATGCTATCGATGAAAGTCTTATTGGCACTTTTCCTTTGTGTGTGGCGACACGAGGTGTGGCGGCAGCCGCCAAACAAACACACTTCGGAGTGTCACCTTTTGCCTTACTGTGTCGCTTATCACCTTCCCCGCCGCATGCGTCCTCACCCCTCAAACTTTCCCACCGTTCCCATCCGAAGGACCGAAAAAAAAGTTTAAATGAAAAGTAATGTAAAAAGTGAGCCAAGAGACTAATTTTGTAAGTAATATGCTTTTAGCCTCGTGACATACGCCCGCGGCACGGTAACTTGGAAAAAACAACTTTTACTCAAACACTGCGTCACCTCCAGCGCCACCATCACCTCCCTCGGTACAGAATTGAAAATTCAATTGTTTGGTAATGATTTTTTCCATTTGTCCAAGAACTGGCCAGATCGGGGAGTGCGAGGGGAATGTACAAAGGGAAGGGACAGAGTTCGCGAAACGTGCGCTGCACTTTGGTGTGTATTAAAACATTTAAACATTTTTAATAAGAAAGTTCAACCGAAACGAGATCCGGTGGATCAGCTTACGAGGCGGTTTGGGGTTTTTTTTTTCCTCCCCATCCCCATTCGAACGGTCAGTGACAGTGAATTTAATTTATGTCTCATCATGCTTTTTAATTGAGTTCGAATAACTATCCATTTCGTTTTTGTTCCAGGTGTTGTCAAACAGCACACGCACAAGTTTTCCTGCTATTCGATAAAGTAATGGGATGTACTTTAATTAACTGTTTTTCGGCCAACTGCAACAATACAATGGTGTTGTTGCGCCGAACCAGTTTTGGGAAGCAAAAGCATTCTTTCGAAACATATATAATTTCCGAAATGGTTTATATGAACACGAATAAGCTGAGTATGTATCTTGCTCTTCTGAACGTCAGGACCGGTATCAATTCCCGGTATTTTATCATCATATAACAAATTACAATACAACATCATAATATATCATTTACGGTAAAGATGGTAACGACGCTCACACAACAGGACCGGTTCTAAATTCCGTTCCTTCGCATGCAGGACTAACTATCCCGTTGCGAGTAAATACAATGTCACAATATCCAGAAATGACTGGTCAAGACCTTTCAAGGATATACATAAATAAGACCTCTCGAGGATTTATAACTCATAGAAAAAGAAAAAGACGAATTGAAATGTTGATAATAAGGGCATAATTGTAGAAATGTTTTATTTAATTTTGAATCCCTTCGCTATTTGTAATGTTTATTAAAATATATGCCACATATTTTATAAACTATTCAGCAAAAAGTCTTACAAGTCCCATACAAAAGTTTTCTGTTGATGGGAGTCCTTAAACCAGTTTGCAACATCTTTCCAACAAGGTTGCATTAATGGTACATAACTCCCATCGATTCGGAATTTTTCGTGAGATGTGTGAACAGCTTGATTGTCTTTAACGAGATTTTCAATCACTGTATAAGATTTTTCGTTGGCTAAGGATAGTTTACACGGTTCCATCCAATCCCCGGCGAAACAAATACGTCTCTAAAACGTTTTTAAACTCGAACAAGTCTACTTTTCGACAATCCGGTCTTTTCCAGAAGTAAAAGGTGTAAAGTGCCAAGATTTGTATTGATCAGACATGTAGATGCCATAATTGTCAAATGAAATTCTATCCCAAAATATCAAATCCTATTTCTTTATCATAATAACAAATGAAGACAATGGTAACCGGAAACACTTTCAACGTTTCACGTCATATATGTTGTTTTGCTAGTCGAATTGTAGACGCTCCGTAAACGATGAATCAGTCTGAAAGTAGAAGTATAGCTAATTTAATCACTTGGGCGTTTTGCCCGATCCCGGGCAAGTGGATGACCTTTTCACTGTGCTGTCCGTGTGAGACTCGGGCAGTTTTCTCGTTATCTGTTTCGTTTCTCTTTTCGCTACGCGACGTGTTGAAGTTTAGACAAAAACTCTATTATTAACACTATATCCAAATTCCAAATAAATTTCTGTACACAATTACGAAAGGCTTATTCATACCAAAAGAGCTACTTTCAATACTACAGTACTTATAATAAAAAATGGATAAATTATTGTAATTGTTGGGAATTTTTTTTTCTACTTATTAAGAAGATAAACTATGTGAAAATACGAAAAAAAAACAATGTGACAGTTTTTAACCATTTTTTTACCTTAGCTTAACTGTTAAGAGGTTAAAATATCGACATCGATGGAGACGCCCGGTAATGCATGCTGACGATTGGTATCATATGGAGACGCCTGGTACTCTATGCAAATATGTTCGATTGCTTGTGTTCTTCGTAATTTTGACACATTGCATAAATTTGGTACAAAAGCATTAAATCATCAAAAATAAATGTAGGAAAAAGTTTCAATGAAAACCACACGTTAAATTCATCAAACAGGTTCTTAAATAACAATTTTAAAGCAACCTCTAAGTGCACTCAGTTAATCACATAAATAAATAATTCAAGAACTGCTTGGGAAAAGTTAGCTAAAAATTTGTTGTGGTTCCTTTGTGTCGTGGTGCGTACATTACGAATGGTGGAATTGTTGCTAGGCGTTAACTTAAATATGGTCGCCATGAATCCCAACCTGCTATGGATCCAAACAGACTGACAACTGAAGTTTGGTAACTGGAATTCTTGTCTGCGTCTTGTATAACTCTAGCTTCGTTTGACCATTACGACATTGGATAACAGAAAATCTTTCTGGATAATACAACCTGGAGTTTACTACCATCCTTATATTAAAGCTTTCTACTATAAACAACCATTAACCACGTTTGTAGTTTCATAGTACTACGGTTATTCGTCGATTAAATTGTATCAATGTATGACTTTTTTAGAAGAATACATACTGGACTAAAGTTTCTAGAAACTTTTATTGATTAAATTATAGATATTCAGACTATCTGCTATGGCTAGGGCGGTCCGGTGGCCGAGGAGATAAGCGGCGCCGGTCTCATACGGCAGGACCGGGGTTCAAATCCCATCTGGACCAATCCCCCGTAGTGAGGATTCTGACTATCCAACTACATGGTATCAATTAATCTCGTAAGCCAGAAATGGCAGGCATGACCGAGTAGGTCGTTAGGCCAAAGAAGAAGAAGACTATCTGCTATGAGAGCGCGTCCTATCAGATTCCAACTCCGTGGGTGACTCCTTAATCCCTCCCTTTATATAGTTTAGATGACCCAATTGTACAGCCCTTGAGACAACCAATTTTGAATAAACGTTATGTACGTTAATACAAAAGAAAACACAAAACGAATTATATATTTACAACCATTTTCGCTCTTTTCGCAAGGTAAAGTAATGTTGCAGAATTTGTTGAACGTTATACTGTTTCATCTTGTAAACCCATCGATTTGCTACGCTTTTTATTCACCCATTATTTATCTGCTCTAATAGCTTCACTGGTGCAGCTCAACCCAATGCGCCAAAATAATCCTCCATTGCAGAATTGCAACTTTGATCGTATGACATTAAAAAAAACACACAAACACTTATATTTATAGCTCAGCGACAGAATGTTTAACTTTCCTTATAAATCATTATCGGCAAACGGAAATGGAACATACTGCAGATAAATAAGCAACTCCTTCGACTGTGCCACACAACCGACAGTAAGGATCGAACGAAGTGAAGATAGTTCGCTTTTTTTTTAGGGCGCACAAAAAAATCCTCCCAACCTCTTGTATCAAACGTTTGCCAAGAATTCCACCATGTACCCACAGGGCGGAAAGGGTTACCACCCTAATGCCGGGAACAATTTATTCATACTTTTTAGTCATAAAATGTTGATCTCTCGCAGCAGTGCGGGACCACGGACAGAAATGCATCAACAACGACGATGCACACCTTCGAACGTGCGCATCGGTATATCCGATCGACTTGGAAAGTGTTGAAGATGATGTACCATCTTCATCGCGCCTTGCTTCAGCATCCCCCGGGTCCAGAGCATCTCGTCGGGAGGTTTTTTGCATATATATGGAAACAATTTATCAAAACTGTCAGCGTTGACTGGTGGCGCTAATGATACCAATAAATTTCGATTTATGGATGCTCCCGTCCGGAGATGAACTGGAACCCGACCGGGCTCGGTGGATGGTGGATTGCTTTCGCTATTTTATTTATGCTGAAAAGTTGCTCCACACCAGGTGTCAGGCACATCCCAGGTGCAGGCACGTAATTGCGTTTCCTTCTGACTTTAGCTCTTAATACATTATTCGCGATGAAATATACGTGAACAAAAAAGCACACCGAAAAATGCCATTCAACTTGACTCTTAGTTAAATTCGCAAGAAATGTAATACATCTTTGACTGTCTTCCATTTCTATTGACACCATTTATTTGCCTGGTGTAAAGTTCTTTATCATTTCATATGCACCAGTACAATACGGTTGGACCACAACGGAGAAAAAAATAGCACAATTCACAGATAGCATAACAAAAACGGCTCTCAAACGATAAACCACCTTTCCGTATAATACGAATCAAGTGACCGCAAAACGTCCGTATGACCACTTCACTCGAAGGATTAAAGTAAGAGTGCAATTAAATCGGTCCAAATATGCTCCAGAGAGTCATTCACAGCATTCGCGAGAATAAGCGAGATTATGGTTAAACGGTGTTCTTCCCTTTTCCAGGGTTTATTTGGTGTTTCTGTTTTTATCATACATTTCCCCGTTCCCTGCTTTACGCTACCATTCCCATCCCTTGGGTAGGATTAATTAAATAAAACTTAACAAAAGCCGACCCACTTTCCGGCCACTGTACAGGATGTGTTTGGTGACAAAGTTTTACCGATGACAAAACGGAAGGACCCCATTATTCCTTTTTCTTCCTGCCATCCTTTTGTGCTGTGTGCCGCGCGTCGTGTGACTGTTGTGGTTGCTATTTTACAAAGCGAACAAACAAATACTGTTGCTCGATGCAGCTGTATGCATTTGTGTACAGTGGATGTGGTGAGATTAACAATGGTTTATCTATTGGGGAGTTAAAATTTCAATTTCTAATTTCTGCTTTGCTGAATTGAATCGTAATTGGTAATTATTTCATTCGTTTGCCTTGCTGCGTTGATTCTTGAATTAATTTTATTACAATTGTGTTGTTTTATGCTGTTTGCATTGTTCTATATGTAATTTAATAGAGATTACTTACTTTCCTTTAAGCTTAATTTAATTAAGTACTTAATTCACATTTCAATCGAATTTACACGTATTCTACTAGTTTTTAATATTTACTAATTTTACAAATTTTCTGTTTCTTTGTTAAATTTGCATAATTTAATTAGAAAAAATCATTCATTAAAAAAATGATATATTCTTTATGGTTTCGTTCATGTAGTCTTTTTAACAAAATCGAAATGAAAAAGAAGCATAAGTATAAAAAAGAAATATTAAGTAACAAACCGATTATTATCATTTGCGTTACATCTTATCCACAAAACATATTACTAGCACCGTAAAAATGACGGAGGAACCGTTCCACAAACCACAGTATCCGGTCTCAGAGACTGGGGACCGTTTCATTTTTTTCTATACAAAAGAAATAGTTCGAAAAAAGCGGCGTTAATGGAAAGCACCGTGGATAAGCTCATTGTAGTTCCTGCGTTTTCTGTTTCCATTACTTTAAAACATTTCACCAAACAAAAAGGTTCTACTCTTTTAGTTCTGAGGGTATGACAGTTTTTTTTTCCACAGCAGAGCACTACAGGCTGCGTATAACTCAGTGGAATATTTATTTCTGTAAGATAATTTTATAACATGTAGGATTTTTTACACAGAAAAAACTGTATAAAAGAGCAACATGTAATTTGGAAGAAAAATCTATTATAAGCTACTTAACTGACTAATTTTATATTTATAATTAATAATACTGTATTAAAATTGCCCTTGAACCAAAACAACATTTCCATACATTTAGTACACACCAAATATTTCCAAGTGTGGAATTACAGACAATAAAATATCCAAACCAACAGCTCCAAATTAACCATCCCTAAAAATGCATCCCCAACCGCATTCTAAATCTGCATCCAGAGCAGCGGAAAAAAAACATGCTTCGAAAACAAGCTCACACTGATCTTCATCTAACTCGGCATCGTAAAATGCACCATTTCGGTAGGATTTAAATGTAAATGCTACCGTTGTAATGTAACACACAGTGTACCAAACGGCGACACGGCTTGGGCACGGAATCGGAAAACGGAACAACACTGATTTTCAGTCGGATTGTTTTGCGGTGAATATGCGACACTGCTACCACCTGTGTTACCGGTTACCTTTACAGTGTCCGGTATCAGCGAGAAACAAAAGAAACATTTAAACAATCACCAGCGTAGGTACGGGGAGACAAATCCCCGGAATGGAAAACTTCCCGCTTTGCACCGGTCAGTAAGCCAAAACTCTTTTCTTTTTTTTTGTGTGCTCACATAAAGTATGCGATGGTAACTGAGGACGGGAAACTGAGGGCCCTGGATAATGCGATAATAAAGGATTAAAATTAAACTCCTTTTCACGCCAAACGGTTCTGGAACAAATGGAACTGGGGGGGAAAAAAGACGACACGATTGGGCAGGTACATGGATCGAGACAAAACCCCTGTTCCCGGTTCATCGTTTTATAGTACGAAAAGAATTTTCCTGGTTCCGGTATGGACTATTTTTTGTTGCTCTCTCGCTGTCGTACACTTGAGCGCAAGCTAGCTTAACGTCAACTGAGAAATGAGTATCCGGCCAATCTTACGTATAAATTGCAACACATAATGGAACGCTAATCCGAGCTCACTTTAACGCACCAGAAGTTTAATGTCGGACAGTTTAAGTTTGTCTGTATCTGCTGAATATGGTCTGTATCTTTTACCTACATG
>KB663644.1:137097-157200 GCA_000349025.1 Anopheles minimus | reverse complement strand
ATGTAGACCACAGTATCGGAATACAACTAAATTATTGGAGTTTATAGCATAATACATCGTGACATCGTCCCAAGTATAACTCTGATTTAAGCATAATTTTGAACTAAGTATCAAACGTTTGAGTATTATATATCAACATATAATATGTATGATGTTTGATCTCAATATGAAACGCTACTTAGATGTGAATCGCACCTGTTAGGAATTAATTTTAAGCTCCATCTACTGGAAGATGAAGAAGATCCACCCGTCCCCGGTAGTATGCAGCACCTGATTATAACTGTCATTGCCAGTGACTCGGTATGATGTACTGGCTGCCCTCATTATCCCAACTCATGCCTGCTCATTATGTAGCAAAATCACTGCCGCACCTCGTATGCACTGGTGCGCAATGATGCGTTTGCACTTCACCGTCATAATTAACGTTCATAAACTGTCAGATTTTGCTGTACAAACGTTACACACGCGATGAAGCTGTACTGTAGGTTATCACACCACGAACGGGCTGTAATCCCCAAAAGTCCAAACAACTGCTTCTCAATTATGTACTCCACACACACAAGTGCATTCATTCAACAATACAGCGCTAACAAACACGCCTAGTTTGTATTGCACGCGTGGAGATGGGATGGAAATGTGCCACCTTTAATGCACATCATAGTTTTTTTTCCTGTTATTGTTCTGCTTTAGCGGCTCATTCACCTAGTTTGGCGCTCGGTGAGTGACACCGGTGAAAGTGCACCGGACCGATAATGCAAGCAGCGCAGCGAACGAGTGCAATAATAATTTATTCAAAATATATATATTACCAACACACGATTATCAACAAATTCAGTTCCAGAAATGGAGCACAGTGTCCAGTCCAGCGCACGGCAGCTTGTGCTGATTCCCCCACTTATCCCCCCACTCCCACCCTCCTGTGTGCAGTGAGTTTAATGTAAATTTAAAGTATTTGCCTTTCGCTGGGCTGGACAGAACGCATCTAATAAAACTGGAACTGGAACCCGGTTTGCCTATCGTCCGATCGCATGCATGATGAAATCCCAAATTTATATTCCATTTCCTAATGCACACAGAGCCCCATATATTGACGCAATGCAAACATTTGCAAATGCAATCGCACGGTACTGTGTTTGATGATTGTACCCACACCACACCACACACCTACGAATATTATGATTAGGGCAGGGCAATGGAAAAATACCCCCGTTTTTGTTTTTTTTTTGTCTGGTTTATTGATTCACGATTTGATGACATGATTTAAGTCATCGATCCGATGGCATATTTGCTTGCGTCCTATCACAACCGATACCCTTCTGTACTGCGCACATACTAACATTTGTATAACTGCAAAATTTCATTCAATTGTGGTTGGGTTTGTATGCAGCTTTGGTTAACCAAAATAAGCGGAAATTGAAACGATGGGTACGATATGAATGTTCGTACCTGCAATGTATCTAACCGCAACTTGGATAAAATCGTACGCACTAATAAAGCATTGCTACTATTTGCTACATTGTTATTTAGAAAACGTGCAATAGCGAATGGTTTGCATTTAAATAATAGATTTCTGTGTCAATTTTTAGATTCAATTTTTTCCTTTTCTGTTGCATAATCAGTTGCGGTTTGTTTTAATTTTTTTTATGTTCACATTTATTAAAGGTTTTAGCTTGATTTTAATGCGATTGTGTGTACAAAAAAAAAATTAAACATATTATTCGAAGATTTTGCAATAGTCTGACTTCTGAAGGATAAAAAATGTGAAAAATGTGATAAATAATACATCAAGAATTTGTCTTCATAATCACAAATTATAAAACGTGAAACTAAATTATATTTGCAAATCAAAACCTGATATCTCTTGGGATAATACATCATTAATCATCTTTATCTATTAATTTTAATCCTTTTAAAATTAATTTTCTAAACCTAGTACACCCGGGTAAAGGTGCCCTTTCACGGTTCGGAGAAGGAAATGTCTCCCAACCAATGTGAATTACATATTACATTAAGTTTAGATTTAAGATATTAGTTATAAGCAATACGGCCTGGCCATAATTGATGAATAAAAAAAAATCAATTATCTAGAATAAAGTTCTATACAGTACAACCTTTCCGTGCAGCGCTCTCCATGAAATTTTACTGTATAGTTTGCCCTCCTGAACCTCCCCATTATACGCAGCACTAACTATCCTGTTGTGGGTAAAATTCAAGTCACGAAAGCCAGAAATGGCAAGCTAGAGACTTCACGAGGTTGTTGTAGTACCAGAGAAGAATTTTCAAAACGACATCGGTCAATTGGTGACCTTCATGCGATATACCCGGTTCGACTTTCCAAAATGTTACTCCACTCCTCTAAAGTATTTACGGGAATGTAGTCAACGACAAATGTTACCATTCCAGCTATTCCAGGGTCTAAGGTTTGACTTTAAAGAAAACTCTAAACAGTGTTTCGTCAAATTTCGGAATAAAAGGGACTCAAACATTTCTCTGTAGCGTTCTTTAATTCCTACTTGAGATGAGAATTGTAACCTTTTTTAAAGCGAGTTAATTCATAGTTAATAAGCCTTTGTACGGTGTTTTTGTACGCAGTCGTCACTCGTTTTTTTATCAGTTTCACGAAGCGGAATAGTCAATCACTTTTCGGATGCGCTTTGGAAGGAGCTTAGCAGTGAAGAGATAAAACGCTTGTTTAATAAATTTACAGTTATATTTACCGATGTCCGTTCGTCTCAGAGAAAGTGATAAGAAGAGAGCGATCGATCCGTTGATCGTCGAAGCCTTTAGAAATTCTATCGCAGAGTCGGAGAGAGGATCCACGCCGGAGTTGACAAGCGATAAGAACGCACTTATCGCACCAGAAACGCATTCGGAAGCAGGATCTTTCGCTACAATAATACGTGGGATTTTCGAACATCGTTATGTTCGATAAGCAGTGCGGAGCCAACTCGTTTCATGACTCATTTGGAAGTCATTTGTATTTTATATTTGTCTGCCTCGAGGCTACACAAACTTTACTTAGTTACTAAATAGCCTACTCTAACAGCTAACCTAACAATTTCGCTCACTTACTCTATTTGGACTCTCAATGGACTCACCGAGTCTGCTTGCACTTACTCATCAATGAGGAAATAGGAAAAAATCGCTAAAGCTCTCGGGCACCGGTGTGTACAACTTCATTAGTACGTTTTAACTCATCTATTCGTTCTTACTCACTTTGCACATCTGCACAACTTTCGTCGAGAAATAAGGTTGATACCACGATGTGTTGTCGCGGAGATGACAACAGACGGACGATGTGTTGAAGAAATGGACCACAAAACTGAACCTAACGTCGAGTATTCCAGTTACAGAGCGTTGCACATATAGTTTTGCGAGAATCATCGAAACGAGGGCGTTCAGTTAATTTTTGAACAACCAGTGATGGTTCAAGCTTCTTGGAAGCCCCAAAGTGGAATGACAGCTCCGCCAGTACATAGGGAGAGCTAAGACAGAAATATTGACAATCTTACAGGGTCCCAATGTAGAACACTTACAGCTACAGTTTGTATTGAACGGTTAACCTTCCTAACATCCAAGTTAACATCATCGAGGGAGAGAAGCCGATATAATTCAGGACCACAGGAAATCTGTAACTATAGACCTGAAGTTCGTTGTGAAGAATCCATCTCGCTGTACTTACAGGCCCACCTGGCAGCTGATTGCTTACGCACCGAATTAGTGGAAAAGTTCACCAACGCTTCCCTCAACTCCTCGATGGCTTTGGTGATGCTGGATGCCCATTGAACACTAGGCCGACCTGGGTTTTTTTGCCACTCTACCACTTTCCACACCCGTTACAATCGATTATGGCTAATGCGTTTATCAAACACATTGAGTCAAACAGTTTGCGTGATAACAAAACATGAAGATTCCATCATTCAAATGACATTATTATCCTTTTCTGAATCATCTCCCAAATTGACGCCCAATTAAAATCAGCAAGCTTCTTCGTCCAGCTCTGTACATACAATTTGGAGATTCTAACATCAATAATAAAACCTTCCAAATATTTTAGTGACCCAGATAAAAAAGAATCATATTCATAATAATCTCCTAATTTCAGCATTCCCAACTTAAACAAATGAGATTTTTCACGGCCTTGAACATTTTTGCGCTCAGCCTAAAAAGGAACTGCTCAGATAAGGTTTGCATTCTAACCGAGTCTGCGACTCAACCCTGTTAAATGGAGATATAAGATCAAAAACAGTTAGAATCATAAAATAGAACATGTATAGTACAGTTGTAGAAGTTATATAACTCTAACATTTTCATGCCACTAATACAATGGCTTCAATCATACAAACCATCGAAGAAGAAAAGTTTCCAACTTCAGAACGAACGGTTTGCTGTTCGCATTGCAAATCAATCTAAAGTTCAAAATCCCTCTTCATTCAGGCAAGTTTCGACCGGCCACGAATGAAGCGCAACGTCGAATCAACACAAGAACAAACGGAAAAGCTAAATGCTTCCAAAATACTTTACGATAAACCTACGCGTCGGAGTAATCTCCAGCGGCCTCCGGTACGAGAAGTTACTGTTCCCGATCATTCTCTCGGTTGTGAGCAAAGCACAGGAATACATAAGTCATTCGAAGTGTTTGAGCCATCATACCGTTGGTGCACATCTATCAGCCGACATGCCGTGTGGTGCAATTGCAACCGAAACATATCCACAACTCACCAGTTTTGGCAAGCGTATATCCACACACACACCAGAACGAAACGCCATGGACGTCATCACACACACTCGGACTCGGAGGGAGTGTGAAAGTTCCAGTAATTGCTTTCTAAACACGTTTCGAACGGAGCCACTTCAGGACGGGTGACTCGGCAGACAGGCCCGGTAGACCCTTCCGTAGGTTCCGTAGATCTTAGAAGCATCACACAGTGCCACGATATGCTGCTCAGCGCCGCCACCGTAGATACCATCGTCCCTTCCAGCCGACCGACATACGAACGCAAAGCTCACAATTCGCAATTTAGGACACGTTCCGGCGATAAAATTGGTGAACATTTTCATCAGCTTGCATAAATTTGATTAAATGAACTTCACTTTGTTGCCTTCACTTGTTCGGTAGCAGTAGCAGCAGTAGCAGTAGCAACGCTTAACGCTTTGAGACGCACTCGAGCTGCTGCGCAAGATGGATGAGATCCGCAACAATGTCGTTGTTGTTTTGCGGGGTAGATCTTAGTTCCCGAGAGCGGACATGTGCGGAGTGTGGAAGATGCTTTCTTTGCACTCCGTTTTTCTACCGGCCCGAGTGCCAGCTGCACGGAACGCACGGATGATCGTGGATCGTACCGTTGGGTGGTGCGTTCCGTTCTCCCACGACTTCCTTTTTTTTGTTTTGGTTTTGGGAAGGAAATTTTTCACATTTGGCACGTGTTTTGCTACGTTTTGTTAAACCCTTGCAGCGAATGTTTTACAGATGCAAAAGACGCATCATACCATCACAATATCCTGTAATAAAACAGAGGAAATCGATTATGAATTAACTGGTTTAATTTATTATTAATTAGAGTATTATACTGTTTTTTGGGTTTTCTACACTTTATCTGCTTTATTTTAAAGCTAAATTTCTGCTTTGCTCTAATGTTATTTCGCTGTAGAGTACTTCATCTTTTATGTATTTTTTAATACATTTAATTTGAGATATATTTGATGATTTGATCATATAAAATTTTTATTAAAAAATGTTTAAGTATTACTTTATACTAAGTCTGTCCAAAATATTGTGTACACAAAACAATGTTTGTTCAATATCTACAAGAAATCAACCTCCTGTAATTGTGTATTTTGCTATACTATCTCTCTCGTTCTTTCTCTCTCTCTTTAAATAAAAATCCACATAATCCTTAAGAGTTAAATCGCATTTTTCGTTCGTTCTGCAAAATCGTCCATTTCCTGATGGATGTTTCCTGGCTCGTTATCGTTCGCTCACGTCAAAGATGCCCCGTTTTCCCGGCGCTGGTGCGCTTCACACGGAGGAGGTACACAACATCCTTGCCGTACCTTCAACAGGCAGGAGCGGTACTCCATCTCTTCACATCCAAACCGGGAACTAACAGCCGGTCGGGAGAGAAAAAAGAAATACGAAAATCCATCGCAGCTACTCAGTAGCTGTCCGAATGGACCGACCGACCGTCCGTCCCAATACCGAACCGTGCCGACAAAATGGCAATCATTCGCAAGCGCCAGACGGGTACACAAGGCCAGATCTGGCAGGAACTAGAGTTTTTTTTTCTTGTTGCTTTGCTTCAAAAACAATCCCAAAACTTTTCGTCTCCCTCGCTCGCGTTCGATCGTTTTCGGACCGTGGACGAATGTGGGCTAGGGAACAGTATCATCATTTTCTAGGCTTTGGCAGTAATCTAATACATCATCTCATCACGTTTCTTCGCTGCTACAGGCACGGAGTTCTTATCCTCCCTGCGCCCTTGCTTGCCACCCCTTCCAACAAAAAAAAGGAACCATGAGTTGGCCACTTTTGGTCGTTTCGATGCTCTCGGTTTTTCCATACTTTCGTACCCCCAAAGGATACGTCGCACCCGAAAAATTTCCCTTGTGGGGATAACCATATTCCCGTGAGCAGGAAGTGGCGAGGGTGAGAAAATGCGTGACCTGATTTACAATCAGCGAACCAGCTAGTCCTAAAGCAATTTCATGCCGGGCTTCTTTTTTTCTTCTTCTCCTATTCGTTCGTCGGTTCGATGCCCGTAAGAAAACAACAGCAAAATGCATACGCCCGTTCCGATCCGTGTCTGGGGTTTTCTAGCTCAATCGTTGTACGCTCAACGTCGGATTCTAGAAGGAAAATCTCACTTTCTCCCCACGTCCTTTCATTTGCCAGCACACTTCTCTCCCATTCATGGGTCCGCACGCGTATCAAGCACGAAAGTGGCCAGCATGCGGATTGCGAAATTTCAGAAAAGAATGAAAAGATTACTGGGATCATCATCGCCAATAGAACCCGGGAGGAAGCAAGATGTAAATGGAATGTCATTCGCCGGGAGCTATACGCCCCGAACCAGAAACCGGCCCCTGTTCCATGCATAAAAACCCACCAAACACTATTATTAATAAAAATTGACCATAATGAATATTCAATGAACCTCTGCGTGAGTGAGGGGAAAACCCGGAAGCGGCCGACACTGGCGGGCAAGATAATATTAAATCGCGCGAATACTATCCAATGGTTTTCGGTTGCTCGATTATTGGCTTCCGGTTATTGGGAAGCTTGGGGAACTTTTGGCGTGTGTCACGGGGCGTGAAGACAGTGGAATAGATATTGGTAACACACCAACGATTTCTTGCAATCATCGATAACGGTTGCAGAATGTCCGAATGGTAGTTTCCAAGTCAAATTGTAACCGCACACTACCGCATGGGTGACAATTTATAACGTTTAACGCGAAGAATAAAGGGAAAGTCTATAAATATTAACTACGCTTCGCGTGAAAAACTCATTAAAACGGTAATTGTGTTGGAAGGCGCATTGACTGGTAAAACAGTTGATTAAAGAGAAATAAAAGGAAATTTATTGCTGCTAGTGTAATAATCATCCGATAAAATAGTCGATAACTTTCGACTACTTTTGCTTCGTTGCTTTCAGAGGAACTGTTTGCTTAAGTTGAAGATCCAGATTAAATGTAACTACAATTTAAATACAAGTGAACTAAGCTAAATGTAAGCCATCTTATTTGTATTATTAAAAAAACACTCACACAAAAGTTAATGATGGACACATTACATTTACGACATCACTCCACCTCAGATGGGCCCTATCACAACTCCTCTGTCCATGTGGACGGCCTAAACACAATTCAAAGCTTTGTGTCGTCCGGTGCCATTTGCATGACATAGCCAACTTGCCGGAACCTGGCCAGAGTAATCAATTTTCTATTGAGTTCATCGTATTACTCGTGGAGCTCTTCCTTATTACGGCTTCTGGACATTCTGGCTTTGGACAAAAATCATGTCTCAGAACCATATGTGGGTAATTGAACTACAAAAGTTCTACAAAGCTGAAGATGATAACTTGTCTTCTCTTCACCATTAATCTTCTATAAACAATTATTGGATACTTCCCATAAACGCCGTATGCATGATCGTAATCTCTTCAAAGTTCTATGAAGAACTTTCGAGTGGAAAAGTTTTCCCAGACTGTAGAACGACCGAATATATGGGTCTAACGCGTATATCGGCATCATTACAGTGGGACCAAGCATCTTGGAGGCTCAGATCGGAATGAATGACGTGGCCCTGTACGAGTAATGAAAGTTTATAATAACAGAATACGGAGAGAATTAAGAATTTTGGCCCACAGACCCTTAACATCCACGTTAACTTCAACTTTCAAATAGGGTCTTAAAGAAAATGAGGGACATTTATTTATTTTTAATTTATTTATTTAATAACAAATTGTCTGCCAAAGGCTACACAATGTACTTAAAGACTAAACTTATCGCTATAAAGGAGACGGTTCAAGAGAGGAAATTGGTAGCGAGGATTGACGAAGGCGAGCTCGGAAAGCTGTTAAGGAGAGAGAGAAGTCAAACAGATCGGAATGCGAGTTAAAATCACGGATTGCACACAGGAGCGGATCATTCGCATCAACAGAAGATCGCCTTGATGCAATTGCAAGGGGAGAACGAGGACGAAGACGGTGTGATGGAACATAAAAGTTAATGGCAGAAAGGATAAAAGGAGCATCGGTGGAGTTAAGGACAACGAACGGGGTACGGCGGCATCGATGAGCCAGAATAGCTAAACACATTGCGCAAGGCAAAGCGGGTGAAACTCCTCTGAACTCGTTCTAACATACGCTACTTTTCGGGGTCCTTCAGGAGATGGCACTCTTGGCGGTCGTCTACTATTTCCGTCAGATACGCCCCTCAGTAACTTATGGGCGCAGTAGTCGGCTCGTCGATTGTCAATGACGTCCCTTGATCCAAGGTAGGTGCAATTTTGAGCGATTTCATAAATACGATGCCCTACCTGTCGTCACCACTGCGTTTGTAGATAGATCCGCTGATGGAGTCACTCCACTTATGGAGGACTTCTGCTATGTAGAAGAACAGAAACAAAGCATGACTTACGGTTGGAGGTTTGGATTGAAATATTTTGCACAAGATCTCCGAGGATTGCCCCACATAGTCGCGAATGATCCTCTCTAATGCTAAATTAAAGGGTAGGTAAGTTAACACAAAAGCTGGACAATGACCCTTGAAACTAATAAATAGCGAACAGGTACAAGACATTGGTCATTATCATTCTTACAAGTCTGAGTCTTTTCCGGAGCTCAAAGCCTCGTGAGGTTTTACCCTGACTATACCCTGAGTGGTAGATTTTCCGTTTCGGCAGCCTTTCTGTTAATTTCCAACTATCTTCTTCTTATATTGCACTATAATCTCGATAGGTCTTGGCCTGCCATTTCTGGCTTCCGTGATTTGAATTTACCCACAACAGAATAGTCAGTCCTGCGTACGGGGGAACGGCCCCAATGGGATTCGTTTCCCCCGGTTCATCCGTAAGAGACAGGCGGCGCAATCTCCACAAAATTTCCAACTATATGTTGTACGAATTGGACGAGGGTTGGATCGTTTCGAAGACAAGTGACATTAAAGTATTCTGTAATACGAACTCCGAAAATAATTTTAATACAATCTTTTCAAGAAAATTCTTTCAAAAGTAACTGTAATTAAAAAAATCCAACGCTCAAACCTGTTGATTTTCACCTGCGCCGTCTAATCTTACTGCAATTACACATAGCTGCATGATTAGTCTCTTGCAAGTTCTGTCGAGATTGGAACCCAGATTTGGATGCTCAGTATTATCCAATACATCTGAGTTGTCTACTTGTCGGGTACTTGCGCCTTGAATAACTTAGTAAATCAGTTGCCGATGAGAAAGTTGTTATCAAATTGGAATAATATCAACTACTAGGTTGCACGGCATCTAAGCCATGTTCCGGCGGTTCCACTTTATGAGTTTTTATGCTATCCATACTCCGATAATAAATCCCGTGAACCACAGCACTATCCCAAAGGAATTAATTCCAAACGAATATGGGGTGCATTTGTTTTAATCTGCAAATTTTTCAACATGTTTTCATGAGCAAACTATTCACCTACCGCGTTGTAGTGTAAATAATTCCATAACACACTAATGTACCTCCATTCCAACAATCCAACAATCGAATGAATCTAAATTACAGAGATACCCCTATCAATAAAAAAAACCTTTAATGCACACCTATTAATGCTGTACCGCTTATTTCCACCAGCTATCATACAATTCCCTTCAGCAAATCAATCATGGAAGATAAAAATGATGCCCCGCGTGTGGTTGAATGATGCACCGCGCTCGCACCTTCTACGTTCGCACCATTTAACTTTCCAGCCCAACATGCCGGGCCGCTCTAATGACGAATGACACGTCAAAGCAGTGGGGATGGAATTAGTAACATTATTTTATTAGCATACATAATGAATGGCCGACAGTAATCCTTTCTTTCAACAAGTACTGTTGGTTCAGCGGGTATTTGTTCGCAGTTGGCAAACATGGAAGTGGGGAGAGTGGTTCACATCCGGATACTGTTACCATCACTTCAACACTAACTGTCAATCGTTATGTAAATGTATGCAATTAGTGCAACATAAATAACGAAACACTAAATAACATTATTAATGCAAGGTTGCACTTGAAAAGCGTTGCAGTGTTGGAAGGTAGTTGATGCAGTGAAAATAATCAAATAGAACAGCAATTGCAGAACGATGCAGGGAAGTAAGTACACACTTTAATGGTTTCATCACTTACATTTTAGATTTAAATGAAATAATTTTCACATATGTCCACAAAGATTCTGTTTGGTTTGGTTCAACTATCGTCTTACTGGTTGTCGGAAAGCTTTAAGATAATGGCACCGACACAAAGATTGGAAAACCATAAGTTACGATCCTATAACACTCATCCGCTTTCGCCATATACATATTTCCGTACATCTATCCATAACCGTAACAATTCGAAGAGCCAGCGGTTTAATCCCCCTTTTCCCCGAATTCTCTCCTCGAAACATCTCGTTCTCAGGGTCGGGGTTTCACCAGTTCTTCGGTTTCCTTTTTTCGGGGCAATATCACCATAAAGGGTTACACACTTCGTGCCATTTATACCGTACAAAACTCTAGCGCCAACGACCATGGCAAACGATCAGAAAAGGCAACGGACGGTGGGTATGCGTTTTTCTCGCGAAATTCAACTTAAACTCAACGATTACCCCCAGAAACGGAACAGACGGGACCCAGCGCCACTGCCCATACTCGTACTTCATACAAATACGAATTTATTCAAATTGGATAAAAAACGAAAGAACCCGTTCGCCGTTCCGTGTGTGTGTGTGTGTGTGTGCATGCATGCGAGGGAGAATTGTTGCTTCAAACGCAATTCCGCCCCGGGAGACCCGAGAATCGTCGTGTGCTTCTGTTTTGCGCTCCTTCCTTTCGGATAAGCGAGCATTCCGAAGATGTGATACACAACAACCCAACACCACCCACTGGCTCCACCGCTGAGGGTTTCCGGTTTGCGGTATTTGCATTTATTGGTGGTTTGTGATGCGATGTCAATTTTAGTTTCACTTCCGACCTAGCAACAACAACAAAAAATACGCGAACGGATCGGTTTCTTTCCGGGCATCCTTTCACTTCTTCCATCTTTTTTTTTTTGTTAGGTCATGATAGTATTAGATTCTTTGCCTTTAAGTCACATATTCTTTCTCTCCCCCACACTCACACGGAGGTGGAAATTTACCGAAAGATGCACGTTTTGGATAATTCGATCCTTGAGCTGTATCAAGACGCGCTGGAACTTGAGGCGACGGTTTTGAGGGTGGAAAATAACAACAGGCAGCGCTACACGCCCTGTAAAGCGAAACGAGTTTAAGCCAATATCGGTAGCATAACCGAAACCATATCGTCAGTTCTTTTAAACTCGGTAGCTAGTTTCGGTGGCCGTAAAAACTTCCATAAAGGCATTTCTTTCGGCCAGTCGAAGCAAAAATAGGATTACAAGCGGATTATGGGGCAAATAAAAACCAACATTTTAAAGCGAATACGGGTTTGCTTGGATTAGTGAGCTTAAAACGCATCGGGACTATTTGCAGTAATTTACTATCAATATTGTACATCCTGATCACGTAACAATGCTCCAGTTATTGATTGTTTTTCAACGTTGTATATTCATTTATAGCTGTTATTTTTTTATGTGTTGTAAAAACAATTTCGGTATACTTTTCTTTATACATGCGTGCTTGGCGTTCTTTCACAAATTATTAGATTTTCTTTAATACTAACTTTTCTCCTATTCAAAATAATACTTCCCCAATCGTTTGACTTACCGTAAGCTAAAACTTGCTATCATTAGCGATCGATTTGCATTTGATTCCAGATATGCCTTTGTAGCTAGCCGTTTTAGACGCTTCGGCCGTTATTTCCTTAATGGCAACGGCGACCTTCTTTGGCTCGGTCAAGAACCATATCCAGAGCCGCTGTTTGTATAGCCAGAATTTTTGGTTTTGCTACAACAGTAAGACAACACAAATTATACAACCATCCCATTTGCGAAACGAATTCAATACACCACTAACCTTCGGTTTTTCGATGTTTTGCACGAAATCGCTCCGAACGTTTCGGAACTCCCGCTCCAGTTTACCGAGGGCGAAAGCGAGCTTTTGCACCCGTTCCAAATACTCGTGGTCGTAGAATTGTGGATAGTTCAGGGGACCATCAAACACGAAGCGGGACAGTAGCATTTCTTGCTGTGTTCTAAAAAGAAAACCAAATGTGGACATTTAAAAAGCATTTTCTATAGCGAAATTTTTGCAAACATACAACTGCTTCAGCAGCTCATCCGACTTGCGATGATATTTCCCTTTGGCAATCGATTCACACTGCTTCGAAAGACGCTTTAACAGGCCGGAAAAATGCTGCAGACATACTTTCATCCCACGGACAGCATCTTCCCCACTGCCCCCGGTGTCCCGTGCTACAAGGGCCGATAGCTGTGCCAGATATTCACCGTACGCTTCCTCGTGCAGTGAGTTCTTTTCGATCTGTTTCATTGTATCGATGCGTTTGAAGCATCGTTTCGATTCACCGTTCATTTCGTCCGCATTATCGAACCGATCGCGTATCTTCTCCAGATCGAGCTGCATCAGTATCCATAGCAACTCGGCGTTCATCAGCTCGCAGGAGATACTTTCATCCAATCGTTGTATGTATTCCAACCGGCTGACGGCACGGTCCAGTTTGGCCCGATTGTTCTCGTACAGCACCGATTCGATCTTCAGTTCGTTCACCTGCCTGATGAGCGTATCGAGCTCGTGCTTTAGCAAATCCATCCGCAACAGATCCTGATCGTTTGCATTCTTCAGCTCAAGGCACTGTTTCCTACGATGGAAAAAAGTACACATCTGTCAGACTCTTTACAAATAACGACCACACGCGCTCTAATACCTACTTCAGGGCGGACACTTTCATCGGCAACCAGCTGTGATCCTGCAACCGTTCAACCAGCTTCATCACACCGGCATATTCACGCTTTGCCTCGAGCAACTTTAGCTCTTCCGCGTCCAGACGCATCTTGATACCTTCCAGCTCATCGATCACTTGCTGATTATCCACATCATCCGTCGACTTGGAGCTATCCAACCGTCTCACTGTGAAATGCTTCTTCACGTACATCTCCAGATACTTAAGAAACTGGTCACACTTTGCGTCGAATTGTTCGATCGGCATTTGGTAGATGAATATAGGCGGATTTTGCTATAAACAAGACAAGATTTTGAATAATTTTACAACCTATAGCAGTTGCGCTGCACCCGTTCATCTTACTCGCTGGTAATAGCAATGATGCAAATCCGAAATCTGCTGCTGGGTTGCCTGTTGGCTCTCTTCCAACTGTTTAGCCATTTCCATACTGTTCGATGCTACCTTATCCAACACATACTCCTGTTCGCGAACATTCCGCTCCAACTCGGACAGTTCTTTCGTGAGTGCAATGTCCGTTTTCTTGGCACCATTCAGGAGCTTTTCATACTTTTCTTCCACCTCAACCAGCTGTTCCAGCTGCTGCTCTAAAGCTTCCACATCATCATCCGTATACTCGAGTATGCTGGCGTACTGCTGGTTTAGCTCTTTTAGTTGTTCTTCCAACATCTCATCACTCAACACGGCTCCATTACGAACAAGTTCTTGATAGCTACAAAGCAATAGAGAGTACAAATGTTGTTACTGTAGCTAAATGTTGTCCTAATGAACAAACACAAACGAACGTACCTTTTGAGAAGCAAATCTGTGACGAGATTTCCGTCGTCAATCTTTGTAAACCATTCGAAAAACTCGCGAAACGTTTCATCGTGAATGATCCAGAGATGACGCACATCGATACCACCAATCTTTTTCAGTGTTTCGAGAACCTGCAGTGTGACAAAAGCGTTGCCAGTTTGTATTGAATCATGTTAGAAAATGGGATATTTTGAGAAACCATACCTTGCTTGACTCTTCCATCATTTGGAACACGATAATTTCCGTCCAACTCGGAGCACCACGAAATGAAAAGCACAACACTGGCACACGCAACGATCAACGGCGGTTTGATTCAACCATTTGACAGCAGCGAACCAGTTCCCAAGCAACAAATTGCGAAAATAATTTTATAGCGGAAAAGTTTCAACAACTCACAGACGCATAAAAAATGGTGCAAAATTACGAAACGGCATCAATTATTTTAACTAGCGCATGTGGATTGCAAAATATAGTTCTACGACAATTGAAAAGAATGTGGTTGTTTGATATAAGTCAAGTCACATTATACTAGGCTAGTTTTTCATTATACTAGCCCATGGAACTTTCGATTCCTTTTATTCAGCAGCTTCCTTCTGATAATACTTTGGATTGTAATTAAACTATTAACCGTTGTGTCAATGATCAAAACTAAAATATCATTTCTACGGCCGGCATACCCGTGTATGCCAGACATTTTATATGGGGAATGAAATATTTCAATCCTTCAAATTTAACAACTTTTCTATTTAGTCGAAAATTTTTAAGTTAATATGGAATATAATAACATATAGAAAAAAAGGTGTTTTAATTTCTTAATTGAAATATTGCATTTCCATACAAAATAGATAAGGGGAACGAAAACTAAAATAAAGAAGAAAGGTTTTTCCAAAGCTTTTTTATAATATTTTTTTGAACCTTGAAGAGCAATAAAAACTCAAAATATACCTAAAATATGATGTCTATACGACTTTTCTGTAAAACATAAATTTTGTTTTGAAAATGAAAATCACACCCGGTATCCGGTTGTAGATGTAACGGTTAAATAATTTTGTTTTTTAAAAAAATATATTTGCCATAAAAACGGTCCTATAAAATTATTGTATATCCGACAGGGCAGGCCGTTCCGAACGGTCGAAACGTCATATCGTTTCCCAAGAATATCAACACAACAAAAACAATTTGGAAACAACGAAAAACCATAGCAAAAATGGCAGAATCACTGAAAGGTAAATTTTGTTTTTCTCCCGTAAATTGCCCGTGCGAAATGTGCATAATCTGCTTCCAGTGCACATTCGAAGAAAACCATGGAATTCAGTGCACATTGCAAACGGTTTGTTTCATAAAATAAGTGTTTTTTTCTTGTTTTATCTTTCTCGCTACGTCCTTCGTTGGTTTTACTTGGCGATGAATAATCAACACCATCATAATCATGTTCAGTGTAAGTTGTTATTACGTTTGGGTTTACTGTCTTTTTGATAAGGCGTACTCATTGGTTCTTTTGTTTTGTTTCAGAATCGTAATGCTAGCCATGTTTGGCTCCATCGGTATGGCCATGATCATATTGGCCTGTGCACTTCCGGCGTACAAGTAAGTGCATCTTTAATTAGATTAGAATGTACGGAGTATTTGAAAGATTCTTTTCCCTCTTCCTAACAAGCTCATGGTGGCCAATTTTCGTCGTGCTGTTCTACCTAATATGTCCTTTGCCGACGAGGATTGCAAAGCTACCTCACAATGCGGATGATTCCTTACGTGCTGCGCATGCAATGTTTGCCACGATCGGTATCGTCATGAGCTCTTTCGCTCTGCCCATTGTACTGGCCCGTGCAGAAGTGGTATGTATTTTTGCGCACTGTTTCATTTGTTCCGAATGTTTCACCTTTCGCCATCCCTTGTTCCAGATCCAATGGGGCGCCTGTCTTCTTACGCTAGCGGGTAATGTAGGCGCCTATGGTACCATGTTGGCGTTCTTCTTCGGTTTCGAATCAAGCGAATCGGGCATGTGGTGAAGTGCCGCGTTATCTATAGCCCATTCCATACTATTCAATGTGCGCAAGAAAGCATTAACAAGCGTTTCGATAAGTAAACCGAAACATCGTATAAATATTTCTCAACCATCATCCTTCATCCCTCAATATGAACTGCACTTCGGAATGTTTTGTGCGATATTGCATGCAACGTAACGAAAACGCTTCAAATGATGCGGTGTAGAAACAGCAACCGGAAGCCGCTTTGTTTTAATCGTCAATACTTATTTTAATCCCTGATGGATGCAAAAGCAAGCGGGCATACGTGAACAGATCAAACCTTAATTAAGTGTATAAATTATTTAACAATTTCTGATTGAAGCGTTACACAATAAAATGAAATTATTTAGAGACCATCATTTAACGATACGAAACGCGTTGTTCTTGGTAGATTTTACCTTGGTTATTATATTTACTCTTTTTTAAATGAGTCTTAACCAATTGTGGATATAGAATGAAATTAATTTATTTTTTTTAATACTTAATAACCCTTCCTTTTGCTGAACGATGGTACACGAGCAAGGATAATCACGGTTTCAACCCAGCGCAATAAAACATTAATACTCCATTTAAACCATTCCACCATGTAGTAACACCGCCTTGTTCGATATTCGGTCTTGCGTTTCTTACGGCGCTATAGTAATCCGCCTTTACTCCCATTTTATTACATTGCCAGCAGGCGCACTTCATAGCTTTTCAAACAGTTCATTTTTATTGAAATTGTCATTGCCAGTTCACGACGAATGATATGGCACAAGAAATAGGCACATTAAATGTGTATCTCATTACATATAGCTACAAACTGTTGTGCAATTTGCTGCACCGGGATAAGTAATCCCGGGAGGTGGAATTAAAAAATCATCCTACGATAAATTTGTGTCTGGTTTCCATAAAGTAAATCGTGTTGAGCAGATTTCATTCCACCTACAGTTAGGTTTATATTCCGGTCACACCAACTGTCCAATCCAAAACTAATTTTGACCATCCAGTGTCATCCAAAAACAATTGAACATAGCACGTGTTCATGTTATTCTAACTCTTCAACTACGAGCTGTAGATAGATGATACTTCGTATCGGAGCCGAAGGAGAACTCGGCTCGCGTGAGCATGGCAACCTATGTCGATGGTAGTAAGCGAAGATTTTTCTTTCCAGTTCTTGCTTGCGCGGCAAAAACCAATCAAAAGCCATTCGCGCCAATCAAGTTGCCGGCTTCAGTTGTGTATTTCCAAGTGCTTACTCCGTTGTATAAAACAAAATCCGACATTTGCTTTGCAGTCCCACAAAACGGTGAGTAAAACAAAAACAGATTGAATACTTATTCCTGATATACTACGCTCATGGTTATTTGCTTTCAAATAAATCATCCCGCATTTCTGGTTTTCAGTAGCCCACGATGGAGGCGAAAATTGGAGTTGACGCCATTACAAAAGCGCTCGCGCAAAATACTCTGCAATGGCAAAACATTCTGCAACAATCTAATCCGGAACGCAAAGTGAAAGCGTCGAGCAGGAAACAGTTCGGTTGCGATTACTGCAATCGTAAATTCGTTTACTTGACCGGGCTGCGGCGTCACGTGAAAAAGTTTCATCCCGACAAGATACCCTTGGTCCCAGCGGAACAGACGGTAGTGAGCGCTCCGTCCGATATGCACCCAAAAACGGTTGACGTCGTGCTGAAATGTAAAAATTGCGGACAAATCTTTCCCGATGTCAAGAGCTTCGAAGCTCATTCCTTGCGCTACAACTGGGAGCAGTTGCTCATAGAGGTATCGTTGGATACGAACGAAAATGGAATGTTGCTGTTTGCGGGACAAATATCGATCGTAGTGATCCATGCAGCGGTGGCATGCGAATTTTGCGACGCATTGTTCTCTGACTATGCGTCACTGTTCTATCATGAGGCGCATCACACGCCAGCCTCCGGCTACGCTTGCACATTCTGTAAGCTGAACTTTCCCAACCTGCAAGCAGTGCTGGATCATCGTGCGCAGTGTTATGAATGCATCAATTTTCGAACAACGCGCCTGTTGAACGTTTGCATTCTGTACAGTTGCAACAGTTGCATGGCTACGTTTGCAACCCTGCCCGAATTGTACGAACACCGCTACAGCAATCATCACTACTTTCCACGCCGGAACGTTGCACTATCGAAGCAGGATGTTCAATTGGACGGTTTGTGGCTTTGCTGCGAAATTTGTGGATTTACTATCGATAACATTTACGAACTGTTTAATCATCGCAACAAGGTCCATTCCGTTGCCGGTATCGGTGAACGTGGTGTGACGGAGAAACCGGCCTCCACCCAACGGGCGGTCAAACGGGCCAATAAGGTGGAATCGGACCACTGTCGGCAGTTCCTGTGCGACAAGTGTGGCAAAACCTACACCCAGTCGAGCCACCTTTGGCAGCATCTGCGCTTCCACAACGGGATAAGACCGTTCGTCTGCACGGTGCAGGGTTGCACCCGCCGCTTTACGATACGGCCCGATCTGAACGATCACGTGCGGAAGTGTCACACCGGAGAGCGGCCATACGAGTGTGATGTGTGCCACAAGCGCTTCCTTACCGGTTCCGTGTATTATCAGCACCGGTTGATCCATCGGAATGAGCGGCGCCACGCGTGCAACGACTGTGACAGCCGTTTCTACCGGGCAGATGCACTGAAGAACCATCGGCGGATTCACACGGGCGAGAAACCATACGCCTGTACGCATTGTGATCGAAAGTTCCGGCAGCGCGGAGATCGGGAGAAGCATGTACGCGTGAAGCACATGAAATATCGTTGAAAAATTAATTACCAATAGCAATTCTATTTATTATCCATGTCGCCGTTTGGTTGTTTTCATTCCTTCTCTGTCCATTCAATGGGCTTTTTTTATGTATTACTTGTTAGTATGTGATGAACCGATGGTAGGAGAAACCCGTTGAAGCAGCGTATTGCATCGGTAAAACAGATATTTAATCAGAAATACATTAATTTATTACTATTTAATAAAGGATGTTCGTTAAAGAGGTATGAATAATGACGACACGCATTTAAAAATTACACTTCACTTCGAGTCGAAACATGTTTCATTGTATCGATGCGTTCACGAGGATACGGAACGAGTAACGGCGCTACTAAAACACATATTTAGTAATGCTGTTCATTTTTCCTTTTTATTGCAAGGGCTTCATTACACCTGAATGCAAAAATAGCTCCTCTTTCTCAACTGAACTTGAGGATTACGGTCTTTTGGCGGAAAACTGTAAGCTTTTAATTTCAATATCTGCATCTTTTTATCATTATTAGCAGGATAGGATGAACTCGTTGGTGGATATTAACGCTGTGGATAATTGTACGTTGTTTGGTGAAAAACATATAAAATGCAGCGATATACTCACGAAATCAGTTCGAGCGAATGTGATATTTTGTAATATCAATTGTATCAACTAAACTATAAACTTCGCGACACGTGCTCGAACAGCCTTCTTTTTTTCGCGCCATTGCAATTTTCTCTTCTCTCCAAAGGACCCAACCAAACTATATAATCCTTCACGCATACATCGACACGTTGACAGCCTGACTGTCAACAACGAGCAACTGGTATAATTAGTTCGGCCAGATTGCGCACGCAGAGTCAACGGATACAATATTGTTCAAAGGTGATTTCCTCTTCAGCCTCCTAGGTTAATTGAACATTTATAAAATGTGT
>KB663644.1:98801-137087 GCA_000349025.1 Anopheles minimus | reverse complement strand
AATTTTCGAACAACGCGCCTGTTGAACGTTTGCATTCTGTACAGTTGCAACAGTTGCATGGCTACGTTTGCCACCCTGCCCGAATTGTACGAACATCGCTACAGCAATCATCACTACTTTCCACGCCGGAACGTTGCACTATCGAAGCAGGATGTTCAATTGGACGGTTTGTGGCTTTGCTGCGAAATTTGTGGATTTACTATCGATAACATTTACGAACTGTTTAATCATCGCAACAAGGTCCATTCCGTTGCCGGTATCGGTGAACGTGGTGTGACGGAGAAACCGGCCTCCACCCAACGGGCGGTCAAACGGGCCAATAAGGTGGAATCGGACCACTGTCGGCAGTTCCTGTGCGACAAGTGTGGCAAAACCTACACCCAGTCGAGCCACCTTTGGCAGCATCTGCGCTTCCACAACGGGATAAGACCCTTCGTCTGCACGGTGCAGGGTTGCACCCGCCGCTTTACGATACGGCCCGATCTGAACGATCACGTGCGGAAGTGTCACACCGGAGAGCGGCCATACGAGTGTGATGTGTGCCACAAGCGCTTCCTTACCGGTTCCGTGTATTATCAGCACCGGTTGATCCATCGGAATGAGCGGCGCCACGCGTGCAACGACTGTGACAGCCGTTTCTACCGGGCAGATGCACTGAAGAACCATCGGCGGATTCACACGGGCGAGAAACCATACGCCTGTACGCATTGTGATCGAAAGTTCCGGCAGCGCGGAGATCGGGAGAAGCATGTACGCGTGAAGCACATGAAATATCGTTAAACAATTACTTACCAATAGCAATACTATTTATTATCCATGTCGCCGTTTGGTTGTTTTCATTCCTTCTCTGTCCATTCAATGGGCTTTTTTTATGTATTACTTGTTAGTATGTGATGAACCGATGGTAGGAGAAACTTGTTGAAGCAGCGTATTGCATCGGTAAAACAGATATTTAATCAGAAATACATTAATTTATTACTATTTAATAAAGGATGTTCGTTAAAGAGGTATGAATAATGACGACACGCATTTAAAAATTACACTTCACTTCGAGTCGAAACATGTGTCATTTTATCGACACGTTCACGAGGATACGGAACGAGTAACGGCGCTACTAAAACACATATTTAGTAATGCTGTTCATTTTTCCTTTTTATTGCAAGAGCTTCATTACACCTGAATGCAAAAATAGCTCCTCTTTCTCAACTGAACTTGAGGATTACGGTCTTTTGGCGGAAAACTGTAAGCTTTTAATTTCAATATCTGCATCTTTTTATCATTATTAGCAGGATAGGATGAACTCGTTGGTGGATAATAACGCTGTGGAAAAGTGTACGTTATCTGGCGAACGACATATAAAATGCAGCGATATACTCACGAAATCAGTTCGAGCGAATGTGATATTTTGTAATATCAATTGTATCAACTAAACTATAAACTTCGCGACACGTGCTCGAACAGCCTTCTTTTTTTCGCGCCATTGCAATTTTCTCTTCTCTCCAAAGGACCCAACCAAACTATATAATCCTTCACGCATACATCGACACGTTGACAGCCTGACTGTCAACAACGAGCAACTGGTATAATTAGTTCGGCCAGGTTGCGCACGCAGAGTCAACGGATACAATATTGTTCAAAGGTGATTTCCTCTTCAGCCTCCTAGGTTAATTGAACATTTATAAAATGTGTTAAAAACAAGTCACTGAAACCAAGTCTGCAATTGAAGAAAGCTGTAGGAAGTGGTGATAATGTTAAATGGAAATGCAACGACAAAACCAATAATCATCACAGTTTATAAAAGTTTTGGAGGTGTGTATCACAAGAACCGGAGCGATCTTCGTGGCACTCGCCGATAACGGGCTGTTTTCATGTTCCTGAGCGGCCGCCGACGATCTTGATCTGGCTAATCTTGTTGATCACCCGAAAATCATACCACGAACAGGAAACACATATCTCCTGTTCGTTTCGTCGTTTTCGTTATATATATTAATCATTTTTCTTTATTTTAGCTGTGTTTCCGAGGGTATTACCTCCTTTTTGAATAACGTATAGAGAGAAGTTAAATGATTTGTCGTGGGAGGTATTAATAACCGTGTATAGTTCTGGAAAAATCAGCTTTACAAAAATAATTTCATATCGCTTCGTAACGAGCTGTTTGGTCATGCCGGCCATATTATTATACTAGACTTTATGATTTACCACGTAGTTGAATATTCAGAATACTCAAAACATGGGAAAGCGTTCTTCCATCGCAGCTATCGCCTCGGCCACCGAAGTGCCCCAAAAAGTGAACGACAGGTACTGTATAGCATTAGTGTAAATCTTCTTGCAATGATAAGATAAATGAATTCCATTCCTTCAATTTTTCTGGCTTAACATTTAGTAAATGGTGTAGATGATAACGGCGCCGATCTTTCACACGACGAAACCAAAACCAAAAAGCTTACTGCTTTCCTTTACTTCTATGGCACTACATCCTCAAAAGAGATCTTGGGTCTACCATTTCTACCACATCCGTGCTATAAATTTACCCCGTACGGGGTAACGATCCAAACGTATGCAGACCGGTGTCGCTATCCTCCCAGCCATCGAGCCGGTCCTCATGAAAAGTTAACCGTCCTGGATAAAACATCTTAATCGAGCAAAGCTGGTAGTTCAAGCAAAAAAGGATCTGTAAGAGGTGTTCTACACAAAAGAGGGAAACGATTCAGATAAAATTTGGAAACGGTCCTGTCATATGAAAGATGGGTGCCGCTACAATCATGAATTTCCCCCGGAAAGGTACTCAAACTACTTCCAATAGTTATTCAAAGTGTGTTTTCTTTCTTTTGAGGCTGAAACAGCAACGACACACAAAGCTTCTGAAATGGCACATGCATTCGTAAATGCATTTCTGGTTCAAGCATCTAATGTATCTCTTTTTATTACACAGTTTTTTTAATTATTTTCTTAAAAACGTAGTACAACACAAAACAATTTGTTTTTGTACAATTTGTACAATTCAAGGAGCATGAAATACATGGATTTGCAACCGAGTACACCCGGGATAAGGTGCCCTTTCACGGTTCGGAGAAGGAAATGTCTCCCAACCAATGTGAATTGCATATCTCATTAACTTTAGATTTAAGATCCTAATTATAAGCAATACGGCCTGGCCGTAATTTATGAATAAAAAAAAATACATGGATTTGAAGCAGGATTGTTCTTATTTTTCATAATGCAGGCAAGACTGTATATCTTACACCTCGGAAAATATTACTTTGAATCAACTACCGAATCTTCCCTTCCGAGAATTCTAAACAAACCGTGGATATTGTAGTAAAGCCAAATACCGAAATCTTATCACCGTTACACCATCGATCGGGCTGTCCAGCTGTCATGGTAACGGATAGGGTTCTGTGGCTTGAAAACAGACAAACCGACCGGTACCGGGAACTAGAATGAAAAAAACAAAACATTACGCTCGCCTTACTCCTGGTCGCTGTCTGGAAATAATCGAGCATAAAATAGCGCCACCATCGAGAATCATTCATCACCTGTGGTACTGTGGCTGGGAGTAAAACCATCCCCATCGCCAACGTTTCAAATCATCATCGAAGGCAATAAGAGCTGGTGTTACGATTGGAGTGATAATGACACGACGCGGCAGACGAATGATAACGCCACCATCACCAAGGGCTATACATCCCACATCCTTCCGTGCTGCCTTGTCTAGTGGTGTGTAAACAGAAGGAAACGGTGGAAAAGACCACCTCGGTCCCTAATCTAGCCCGCAGTCATTCAATCAGTCAGCCGGTTGCTTAGATCTCCACCAGGATAGCATCTGAAGGGTGAGTTGGGAAATCACAGCCTCACGATCGCATGTGCAACAAATGGTTGTCCTCGTCGGTACTAACGTCGTTGTCGTCGTCGTCGTCGTCATCATCGTCCTGCTTCGGTTAGAGGTCAGACATTCGGGTGAACTCGTGAACGGTCCTATAAAAGCAGCCCTCTTATCGGACGGCGTGCTCAATCGGTCGAAGGATACTATCGGTGCCGGTGCCACCACGTGCAGTGTCCTGAATCCCGCGGTTCGGGGACTGTTTACTTCCCTCGCTTTAGTGTGTTGTTCTCCGTGCGTCACTACACACCGTGGGTAATCTAGTAGCAGGTGGATTTTTAATATTTGCACAAACACGTGTGACAGCTCGTTGTAGAGCTTAATGACAAACAGCGATATAATAAGTGACGAAAGTTTTGGTGAAATAATCTTCAGCGTAGATAGCTGAACAAGTGATAAAAATCGTGTAAGTTTCATTTTACGTTACAGGTGGTTGCGGGTAGTTTATCTGCCAAGTCTACATCACGCAGCACACGGTACCGGTGCCCCTTCAGCAAATCAGTGCATTTGGATAATTTTGTTTGCGTGTCACCTTGCTACCTGGAAGTCATTTTTCAAGGTAACGATGTCTAAGGAAAGTATCCGTTGTCACCGGGAAGGGAAAGTGTAATAAAATCCTCATCTTGATAATGCGAAAGGAAGCTTCCCTTGGGGGATGATGAAGAGTCGTGTATCATAACCACACACACACACACACACACCTTGAAGGCATCAATGCCTGCACCTTGTGAGAAGTATGATTGCCTATCGATCAGGCGAATCTAGTAATCCAGTAATCTAGCCGTCAAATTGTCACTCATCGTCACGTTCGTTACAATCACCGCCTACTGTACATGTGCATGTGGTGACATTTTATGTTTGTTTCTTACTCCGGCGACAATGTTCGTGTGAATATAAAGTTCTACTGTTAATGCATCAGGGAATACAATAATACGTGGAAACTGTTTTAAAATTGCATGTCGTCAAAAATGGGACAGATGGTTGGATTCTAAAATGGAAGATACGAGAAGTCACATCAGATAACGGTGGTTGGATATGTGATGGACGGTTCAATAACAGTGCTGGTTGGAAATGAAATAAAAAAAACCCAAAATCCAATGTAACCACGTTTCGAAACCGAGCATGGAAACGTGCCGTTGGGATGGTATGGGATGACCATCGAAAACTACTAACCATCTTGGTCGGAAGGGACCGAAATGAGAAACATATTTCACATGTGCAACAAGTGGCCAGATTGTGTGTTATTCTATTTTTTCGTAATAATGGAAAAAAGAACAACCGTGATGGGCGGTCATCGTAACTGACGATGTTTTTTAGCGAATGGTGATGGCGCTGATGATGGTAATAAGTTGCCTCCGTGCTTCGTAAGGACACCGGGTAGTTCCATGGTGAAACCGAAAAGCGGTTGGTCACGTTCACGTGAAAGGTCGCCCTAGTGAACCGGTTAACGCGATGCGAACATTGATGATCACGCTGGATGTCCTCTCCTCGAATGCACCTATATGTGTACGCCCGTAGGAAGTGTGTGGCCTCAGCGTTCGTATGTGTTTATCGTTCTCAATTTCATTTGTGCGCTAGAAAAATGGGGTTGGTTGGGGAGCGATCATTGGATACGTGCCCATTTTCTGGTGCCAAAGGGCAACACAACTAGATGGTATAGCAAAAAACGAAGAAAAACCCATTTGTATGACTACAGCGAATTCGCGTTTGTAAGCGAATTGTACCGCGTTCCGCAACCTGTAAGACAAATGTGTACCGATGGGTGATGAGCTTTATGGAAACAGTGTTTGCACTGTTGTATTGAAAAACGTGGAGAAAACGTGAAATATTTACATTATGTAAGAATAGTTCAATAAACTATCTATTTGCCTATTATATTGGAGCTTAAATTCAAATCTTTATTTAAATGAAACAATCTATCAGGTACCATGTGTATACTCAATTCTGGATTGTTTCTAATTTTTTTTAAATATTCTACTAGAAAAAATAGAAAAAATAGAAGCATTTCTCTTAATTATTTTATTACTAAATCCAACACTGTTATCCAGGGTCTATGAAATGTTAATCAATATTATATAAAATCATAACTATTTTACAAACTATAAAACATGGTTGATGAAACTCGGTGATTAAGTTAATCCGTAATATGCCCCACAAGTGGCAATGCCAGTAAGTAAAAAGACCATCTAAAGTTACTAAAGCACAAAAATTGCAACCGGTTTTTGTTGGCACTGCATGTGGTCTTGGTTGCCCGCCATTTCTGAATTTCCTCGAACTAAATTACTGTAACCGTGTCGTGTGAGAACTAGTTGTTACAGCTTATAAACCCTCGGTACACCATTATATTTACTTAATTATTTTCTAAAATAGTTAAAGAATAATCTACAACATTTTCGATTTTAAGTGAGAACGTTGCAGTCTTTTCTAGAAAATTTTCAAGGTTTAGTGGACATTCAAACGCAGTTAATCATTTATTTATTAAAATTTTTCTTCTACGTTCTGCACAACATATTTTGTTTACTTATTCAACTGTTTAATGTTTTATTTATTTGAAAATGACACAGATTATGTACGAAGCTTTCTTAACTCGCACTTTTGATTTCTGACGCCTCTAACGGAAGTGTCGTATTCATCTGCTCAATCCTTCGTAACTAAATTGATGCACCTAGGCTTCTATCGACCCTAAACCTTTCTTACCCCATTCTGAGTGCTGCCGTCACCTAAAGCTATCGAACTTCGGAAGTAATTATCTAGCCTATCTGCGTGTGTGCGGGTTTTCAACTATTTTGCTCACCTGTTCGAATTCTGCACATCTGTTTCTATTTTCCGTCATCGTCTTCTAATCAATATTTCCATGTACATTATCTTTATTTTCCTTTCTCTATTTTCGCTAAATGTTGCCAATTGACTCCTGCAAATTTTATCTTCCTCAAATTTCCCTCTTCCTATTAGGTCGTAAACAGATCGTAAGTAGATGCTATGAAACTACTAAATACTAAAAGAAAAGATAAAGGAAAACAAACGAAATATATAAAATGAAAAGAAAGCTTCGTGCAGAACCGAAATTGTTTCGAACAAGAACTGGAAACTGGGGCGGATAGGTGGTGTAGTGGTATCGACGCTAGTGTCTCACATGACAGACTGCGATCAAAACCCCATCCGGATTGCTCTCCCGTAACAAGGACTAACTATCCTGAAACGTGATAAAACGAGTCTCATACGGCCAAACCGTCATACAATATAAAACAGTTCTAGAAACTGGATAAAATTGCTCATGCACATCTACACATTCCATCTCAACTTGAAATGATACCTGTTTCTACTTTCACTCTTGAACTTAAAATCTTCGTTATACCTCATTTTGAATCATAGTAAAGAGGAATAAACAGTATAAGACACTGTCAAACATCTGTAGTAATAAGATAAAGACTTTTTGCTCATTAAAGTAAAAGTTTACTACAACATAATTGCATGAATACAACGGTACTCGTGTGGTGCCACTATATTCTAACACATGTAGGGTCACAAAGATAAAAATTCGACACAAATGCAATAAGAGAGGCGAGAAGTGATAAAAGCGAGCAGAAGCAGGACTAATTTTTGGATTTTGCTACAATACAAGGTTTGCAGAATTAATAAACCTCTTAACATTTGATTAAAGAATCCCAAAAATTGATCATTTTGCCAAAAATGTAGCTTCTTGTATTTATTCCAAAATCAGAAATTCTGCCTAAAAGCTTCTAATAGCTAAATTAACAATACCAGTTTCTATTTTTCCAACCAACCATGGAATGTTCGGAACTTTTCACGACTTTACATCAACTGGATTTTCATCTTTCCAATTACAACATTGAATTCCTCTTCGCCCTTTTCTATTGGTGGGGTTGAAAACTTTCCTCAAGCTTCAATACAACTGACCGATTTGTCCCATAACTTCATAAGTAACGACGAAATAAGAAGCCCCGAGGCTTGAGAAACATCTAGCTTATCTTACAATCAGTTACTATTTATTTAAATACTTCCATTAGTTTGTGATTCAAATATCTTTATTCTCCTCCGCTTTATCATTGCAGATAAACCATCCAGCCCAAAGCATGCTCCTTTGCAAAACTTGCTCGATATGCTAATGGAATGTGATACGTACTAGCGAGGAAGAAATAAAACTAATCCTAACGGAAAATCGACCAACTGGCCGTGAAAAGGCAGCGTCCTAGCGCAGACAAACGTTTAACCGGCAGTGAGCAAACAAAACCGAAACAAAAACTGTCGCACAAACCCAACCGATTTAACATACCATGCAATATCAGTCGGATAAGATACACCGCTCGCTTAAATAACTACTCGCTTTATTCGCGCAACATGCAAATGAGCCACATTTGTAGCACACGCGGCGGGTCCACATAAAATGGCAACGGGACGTAAATTATCGCGTGACGCCGATCACGAAGGAGCGCAGTGTCAACGATATCGCCCAACGATGACACACCCTGCTACCGCTCTTGGGTCGGTTCACCGAGGCCAATGTCCATAAGCAGCACCGAGCCTGCTGCTGCTGCACCCTATAAGCCGTGAATTGTCCTTCCATCCATTTGTGCCGAACGTACCGTACTGCTAGTGCAGCTTGCAGGAGCGGCAATCCTCCGCGATGGATGTCGCAGGACACAGCAGAAACAGGGCGTCACTAAATTTCGTTCCGTTTGTGTGTGTTGTTTTGTTGTGCGTGTCTTTCCGCTCGCGAGCTGTGGCACACCCCCGTGACCATAGGGCGAGCGTTCAACGATCGGTCGAAGATACGGAAATTGGACAGCTTCTGAGCAATCTTGTCGAGACGAATCGAGATGGGGATGATTACAGTCTGGAGGAGGAAGAGACTCCCGGTGTGGCGGGTCTCACGAATGGTGGAGGTAATGGGAGTGTGGTAGGGGTGCAATCGCCCACCAACGGGAGCCGTCCCACCGTACCAGACCGGGTACACAAACGGAGCCTTAGCAACCTTGAGATTCAACCGATCAATGACGATACTAACTACACCGTGTACTATGTAGGTGTGCTGATGGCTTCGCATCTCGGTAAGTGACACGTGGGAGAGTTAAGGGGAGAATACGGGACGTATTTAAATTTGCGACTCGATGCACCTCATTACAGACTCACCTTTTGATCTGGAGCGCTGTGGACCGGCTATCGATTTAGCGCTGGAGCTGGTGAACCAAAGTCTCATGAAAATGCACAACGTTCGGCTGAGCAAGGTGCAAAGAAGGTAAGTTACAACAGTTAAATAGTTGGAAGATACCATTAATTTTATTTTCATTTACCTAACAATAACTCGATAGGTTTTGTTAAATAACTTCAGAAGATGAGATGATAAGAAGTGGGCTTATTTTTTCATAAACTCTTTGTTGGCTTTAAATAAATTACACAGTAAATCAAATTTCTATACAAAGGCACTAAAGGACAAGGAAGAAATGAAGCACTCAGCGGCGATGGAGCAGAAAATAAATTAAAACAAGATCTTAACAAGTTAAAGGTTATTCAATTAAGCTTTTTTGAGGAGTTTAATAGATTATAACAAGACAGGAATTGATAACTCAATTATTTTACAGGATTTAGACCATTTCAAGAATTTTAATGGTAGCAATACTGTCTGGCCGTTCGTCATGAATGAAAAAAAAAGGATTTTTTTGGTTGTCTTGATCTATAGTCCACCTTATTCAATTACTCAAACATTCAAAGGGTTACTTTCTTTCTTTCATTTATTCGTTTTTTTTTTCATTATATTGCATTATTTGTGTTATTGTCTTGTATTTTTATAACACTATTATTAAATGAAATAATGCCATTTAGTTGTTTGAATTTGTAGTTAAATTAAAATTGTGTTTATTGACTTTGACTTGAAGTCATAGGTCTCATTTAAGCCCACACATCAATTTTCGAATAATTAGAACACACATTTTTGGTCTGTTTGGACCGTCACAAGAAAACAAATTAGTACATTTATGTAATCGCTATACTAAACATTGTCGAAAGTTATCTAAAGTGGCCAAAACTTGAAGTCAACATTGGTTCCTAAATTGTTGTAGATATCTATCATTTTATGTAGACAATCAATTGACCCAAAACTTGTTAATCCTAATTCTGTGTTGAGCTTTGCCTTAGGCCGTAAAATCATATCAGGCTCCTGAATATTGACCTTTCCAAGAATAAACGGAGCTGCAAAGAAACCGAAAATAACCTTATGTAAAAATTAACCGTCATTCTCAAGAAAAAATACACCAGTAGTAGTTGTCAAAACGAACTATAAAAATTTTATATTTTATTATAGCCACATTTAATTAGAACCTTCTTGTATCCCTCTGGTTTGTTTTGATTTAATCATTATCAAGCTGTAACGTAACGTTCCAGCAATAAAACAAACGCCTCCTTTTTGTTCCACTACGAAACAGAGATTTTCGAATGTTTCTTTTCTTCCTTGCTTTCAATTCCAAGAGATTCAGTGCAAATTTCTAAAATCTCCAAGCTATGCATTGCATCAACTCAACACGTAGCTGCTCAAACGCCTAATCAAGATTGCCCACATTGAAATGCGTGCCTAAGGTTGGGATTTTTATTTCATCTTTGCCACTCGGCCTCGGAAGCGTCGGGCTCGACTGTTGTGCCCGACGTGCTGAAACGATCACATGCAACAAGCCTCATCAGCACCGGCCACGTGCACGTGCGTTGAACGTGAGCTGTTTGTAATGAGTAAATACCGCCCAACGTCTGCGCCTGTCGCCCGATGGAAAAGACCCTTTTTTGTTTCGTCCAAACAATCGACATGTTGACAGGTCCGATGTACAAGCCCATCGGGATACGTCCTATTGAAACTTCCAGCACTGGATTAGCACGTCGGAAGACATTTCGGTAGCGCCCTACTTGCATGCTGACGCTCTCGGTCTGTGCACTGTCATCTTTGTAGTGGCCCAAAATGTCCTTCAAATTCCTACAGCCTACCAGCAGAGCAGTTGTAGGTCATCGTATGTCGCAAATGGGGAGTAAATAAGCATACTTATGTAAATTATATGTCGTCCTTCAACACTTTTTTACGCCTTCCTTTATTCAACACATATTGTATCTTTTTGTTTCCATGATAAGGGACTGTTCTGCGTTTTTTCGGCCACAATCAAAAATACTGTGGCGCCAGAGCGTGGCAGAAAATTAAAAAGGAAAGTCAATTTGTCTGCCAAAAAATAAAAGAACGACGCGCTGGAAAAGAAAAAGTTCCGTTTTCCTGAAGGCAACTTTACCGCATACCACCGTGGTGGATTTGTTTGTCCAGTTCGGGAAGTATGCAAACACCGTCAGCTGACACGTTCGAAGCACCCCAATCAAACCCGTGCGGATGTTTTAGGGGAGGGGCAGTGAGAATTGAGGGGGTTGCTAATCCGCTTATGCTGAGCCATATCTGCAAGGCAATTAAATGACACCAATAAAAGCTGGCATTTTCATTTCCCGCCAGACTCCGAGCTCTGTTTGTTGTCTCGACTTTTCGGCAAAAACATTATGACCCGCTGTCGCTACCCTGAACAGGGAAATGTTTTTGTGGGGAAAACCACCTATCAACGCCTTTTGAAGAGGAGATATTTTGGGCAACTGTTTTCCATTTTATTAACATTTTTTATTTATGTTTTTATGGAGTAATAATTGGGCAACGCTGAAGGTAGCTATACTTTTAAATAAATGTTGCGGTATTAACTGATGAGCTAATGCTTCGGAAGTTTACAACCATGGTTCTTTCTGTCAAAGATAGATTAAACAGAATAAACGTAACGAATAAACTAAACTTCACATAAAATATAAGTGAGTGTTTTTTTGTAATATTGAAGCTCAGCTCAATGCAATATTTACCGAAAATGAACCTGATCAAAACTCAACGAAGCACCTTAATCGGTAATAAAAAAGATCGGATATCCAGGCCGTTTCCACCATTAATTTGGTGGAACAATAACAGCATAATTTATTATGAATTGCTTCCATATTTTATAAATTTATGAACAATACATTTTTTTATCGTATTAATTGATGGCTAATTTTAGACCAATGAATACGTATTTATACTGTCAAAAAGTAAACCGTTTGAAGTTAACGATCGATTCGAAAGATGGCCAGACTTAAAGTACGGGCCTAACACCAAGCATTCATTGTATTTTGAAGGCATCCAGATCATTAAGAAATTGAAGAAGTTAAAGAACCACGTTTATGACCGAGAATTATACGAGAAATAACTCATAAAACTATTTTTAACAATTTGGATGCACGTTTTTCACAGATTACACAATTCGACAAGTCTCAAACAAAATTTCGAAGTTTTCACAAAAAGACACCAATCAGATTACCTGAACGCTTATTTAAAACAACAAAAACTACTACTACAAAACTACTTTTAAACAATTGAGATACACATTTTTCACAAATTAGGCGATCTGGAAATTATCAAGCAAAATAACGAAAATTTAAGTTAAAAATCTTAAATCTGTAAGTTAAAATATGTTATCAGAATGGTAGTAAATGCTAGTACACCACCGCTTGAACATATGTTACTACTCTGCTGAAGATAAGTTGTATGTTCTTCAAGTCAATTGGATGTTTTGTAAGTCTTAAACGGCCTTCCATGGACAGGCACGGATAATTTGAAATTACAACCCAAACCTAACATTTTATATTAGATTGCATAAATACTGTATAATTATTGTTCAACCACGTTTTGTCTTGCTGGTCTTGTGTTAATCATTCTGGAGAAATCATCACAGGTTTCGTGATAGAATCTTATCTGAACCAGGATTTATTATTGGCTTACTGAGAATTTTTAGTATTTATTTTTCTACATTCTGTATAATCCTTTAATCTAACTAAATAATTGCTTAAACATAGGCGTTTATACCTATCTGTTAGAAGTAATCTAAAATCTTTTTTTTAAATATATTATGTACACTTTAGCAATTAATGACGCCTTTACAATTTAATGCGTCCTCTGTTTGCGTTGCCTTTTAAATCCAATTTCCCGAAATGTCCTTCTCGTTGGTTGGAGAATCTTCGCTCCTGCAAAGAATCCGTCGTCCATTCTACCGTCCTGGAAATGAATATCAATTACATTGCGTTCTTATGTTTTTCCTTTTCAGTTACGCCACCTGCTCCGGCTCCAAGTCACCGGGGCTCGCGGCCGACATGCACTTCAAGCATAGCGTGATCGCCTTCATCGGACCGGCATGTGCCTTCGCACTGGAACCCGTGGCACAGCTGGCCGACTACTGGAACACACCCATCATCACCGGCATGGGCGATCAGGTAAGTGACCCGCAAGGAAAACGCCGATGGCAGTTACTAATACTGCCATCGTTCCGTCAGCCGCGCCGGCTATTTGAAAAGCAAATTTATTTAATGAATCACCACAATTAGAGGTTTAATCTACCGTTAAGCAATCAGCGGACTTGATCCCCGATTTTTGCTATCAGCACCGTCCGGACGGTTGGCCGGGATGCCCACGCTATGGTCATTTCGTTTGGTGATTGTGTACCATTCTTCCATTCTTGCTTTCTTCGCATATCGGAATAACGCGCACACTGATGGAAGCAGCCGATGGTGCTGTGGAACGTTCATTTATCGTTAGCTTTTGGTCCGATAATTTCCTGATTGGTCCGCTCGGTGATTCCTACGGCCTTTATCTATGCCCATTAAATGTCATCATGTTGCGTGGCGCAGTCAACATCGTTTTGTCGTTCCTCTTGATGTGTCTTCTTTGGACAGCGAAGCTTTCGGTAAGACTGGCAGTGAGATTCAACTTGTGTTCGCTTCTATAAATACATCTTAATTTCCCTGATCCTGTTCCCTTGACGCAAAAGGGGTTTGCGGCATGTGATGCAAGTCGGAACGGACTTGTGTTGATGCTCCAAGAGATTCGTTTTGATTTGTCCACAACGCATGGCATCCGCTCCGGGGCAGTGAGCAGTGATGTGTTGGAAAGGTCGCAAAAGAATGATTGTTTCCAGTTGCACTTCACTGCCAATCCAATCCTGTTTACCCAAGGACAATTCCGAAACGAAAGGATAAGTAAAAGTCTAATGGGGCAGAAATGTATGCTCGAATGATTGTGAACAGTTTTTTTTCTTCCAATTCTCCATCCTTCTATTTCCTAGCCATCTCGTCTGAACGCTATGAGGCGCACCAGCAAATGCACGTTTCAAGTTCGTCGTCCGCTAGGGAATGGAAACGGAAGTGAACGTAAACGATCAAACTCGGTACCATCCGTTTCTTTACTGTCGTCATTCGACTGTGGAATGGTCTTGTTTTAATAAAACAAAAAGAATGCGCCAACCGTTTAACGGAGTGCATGCTTAGGGTAGGGTTGCGAGACATAAATTTCTTCCCCTTTCAATGTGCAGACATATGAATGTGAAATTTTATGCGCATAAATACATAACTAAGGCGTATGCAACGGCAACTCCATCGAACGCCATAAAAGTTGAACCGATGCTTCAGAATTTCATAGTGGAGAAATGCGCCTAAAAGTTTGCCTATCAAGATGTTTGTATCTTTTTTCGTCCTTGTGACGAATTCAATACAAAACAGCTGTGAAGTTGGAGTAAAGGAGAAAATAGAAACAGGATTTGAAAGCTTATTTAATCACAAACGAAAACAGTCCCAAATAAATCCAATGAGGATCGTAAATGAAGATCCTATATCTAATACTTATTGTAACTTAAACGGCCAAAGTAAATAATCTTTAAATCTCACATTAACACATCGCAACAGAGCGTATTTCAACATTTTCTTTCCCTTCCTTGATTGCTTTTACGACAGCTGTAACTTCACTTGCACTGTACGGTGTCACCAATTCCACTTAATTGGACAGTTTTATCGTTTAGACTACGTGTAAAACTCGTAAACTCGCTCGCTTACAGCACTTTCGCGACCTGTACCAAACGCCTCGTGCATCTTAATTGGCCATAGCCTGACCTCCTAAGAAGGCTCTCGCGCTCGCAACGATTCTGACGATGATGATCAGATGAGAAAGAAAGGCACAAGGTGTCAAGTTTGAAGCAAGATTTATTCCCTTTTCGGGAACCACCTGTACTACCTTCGAGTGACCGTATCGGGTCGCATCGCACAACTTGCAGTTTGACCTGTGCACCCCAGGTCGGTGCCCCAAGTTGATGGAAGAAAATTATAGTTCCCTCGCTAGCGATTCTTCGTCCGTTTTGCGTGCGCCGTTTGCTCCGATTTGGATCCGTCCACTTCTTTAGCACTCAATATCGACGGTAGCGTTCCTTCCTGTGAAACATTGTAATCATGCTAACAGATGCCGTGCTGGCATTTCTTCCCATCCCGGCCACTTCCATCCGCAGCCACCTTCCGAGGGTGAACTCTCGGTGACATCCGGCATACTGGGCCGATTGAGCAACAGGTGGAAGAACGATAGCTCGGTAAGCTGGAATAAAGACTGTGCTCCGGTATTGGCACAGGCGGTGGTGAAGGTTTATTTTATTTCTGATTCACCTTTTGCCACCTCCACAACTGCTGGTGCTACAGGGCATGTTCAAGGATAAGTCTCGCTACCAAACGCTCACCCGCATGTCATACTGCCAGTGCCGCCTGAAGCTGGTGTTCTCGAGCATCTTTCGACAGTTCGGTTGGCGCCATATCGCACTCATCATCGACCGTTCGGATCTGTTTTCACTAACGGTGGGAAAGAACCTGGAGTATGGGCTGAAGGACGAAGAGCTGCTGAAGTTCGTACGGGAGCTAGACGGTAACGATGAGGAGGACATCGATGCCTACCTTAAGGATGCCAGCATGTATGCACGAGGTAAGTTTTGGGCCGATCGATTGTCTTATCATCAATCGGTGACATACCAATGGATTTACCGTAGTTACAGTGGCAAATAGGGTGTTTGTTCTCTGTTTTTTTTTTTTAATTTAAAGTTTATATGCAAATCAATGATACTTGGACAAATTGTAAGCTCGTTGTCGCCTTTCATCCTATTGGAATTAGCTTGTACTTGTTGTAGCATTCGAATCACTTAATTAACTTAATGACCTCATTTTATCTCCAAAGCTTGAGAAAAATAATCATAAAATGATTTTTATTAAAAATTCTAATAGAAGTATTTTCATAACATACGAGAGTATGAAAGTACGAATAAAAAATTATCTAAACAGGATATGAAATATAGGATTTTTTGCGTTGTGAACTTTTGTACTCACTAGTATATCGTCCAAATCATCGGAAATCAAAAACGTTGAATCATTATGAAAGGAGAAACTGAACATAAGTACTTGTATGATTTTGGCTATCAGAAAAAAGAAATTAATTCAAAAGAAAATATAATTAAAGAACACTAATGTTTAAGCTGGTGAAAATTTCGAGTTAATAGGTTCAAAGGTTCATAAGAATTTATGAGCACCTATTTGTTAAAAGGTTTATCTTAGATTGCAACAAACTGTGTAAATAGCTTTAACTGAATTAATTAATTCAACAATTATTGGATTATGGAGCTTTTATAATATTAACAGTATTTTATCGTATTGTCACGACGCATTTTCCCGTTTGTTGTAACATTTGATGTCTTGAACTAAGGAAATTACCTATCCAGTATTTTCGGACTATTTTAACATCCTTTCGATTTCCAGAATTTCCGGGTTCACATGAATTCACCATTGACATTGAAATTCATTGACAGGATTACGCTTAAATATGTAAATTACAGGGTTGCTCAGGCCAGCGCAAATAAGTAACCCGTTCTCTTAACAACTTGAAACGATTAGCTAAACCGCTGATATACAATCATTGAAGCAAAAGAACCCAATCGACACGGCTGAACAACAATAGTGATTGAATCATGTTTTGTTCTTGATTTTTTGATACAAAAGGAAAGTGTAGATGTTGTTACAATTATAGAGCAACACAGTATAGTTTGGTTAGACGTAGTACTACATCGTTGCTCATTGAACGTTTGTTGAATGTTCAGTGACTGTAATAAACAGGTGACTTGGCGACGACACAATAACGGCGCTGGTCTCACACGACAAGACCGGGGTTCAATCCCTATCCGGTCCGTTCACCCGTAGTGAGGGCTGACTATCTAACTACGTGGTATCTAAAAGTCTAGTAAGCCAGAAATGGTAGGCATGACCGAGTAGATCGAAGAAATCAACAGGTGCGTACAATACGCACGAATTTTCAACAGAGTAACACTGAAGCTCAAGACCGTGAAATATAATTTTTATGTGGCAAATGTGCTCCAACTACTGGATCTTATTGATACACAGGAAGTGTTTTCCACATTCGAATTAGTATTTTATGACGGCTTCGAAACCTAGTGTTCCTGTGCAGAACAGTGGTATTGGGTATGAATTACACTTACGATTTTGAGTATCGTTTTAAGTTATTGTAACAACGAGTTACTTTGTTGTGCTGGCCTGAGAAACCCTACAATATTACCGATCAAAGCTCTTATCTTCACCTCTTTCCATATTAATAGTTAAAGCTATTATATCAAAAGTAATTATAACTACGCCACATCCAACCATTAGGTATGATAATTAATGATGTAAAAATGACGCTGTACCTGTTGGTTCCAACCAGGTACATGATGGTTTCGTACCTGGCCAGTTTCTGAGATAAATAATACATGTTTACAACATGTACGCTCTGGTCTAGAACCACATTATGTTGTTCTCAAATTGTAGGAAAGTATTAGGTTAATTTTTCCAAACAAAACTCACCCGGATTACGGCCATCTACTCGGTAGAATACGAGTTAATAAGAGAGAAGCGTCTGGTACTTGCATTCGATTAACAGAAAACACTGCGTTATATGGGTACATTTTCCGACAGACAGATCCAAAGTAACCAGGTACTCAATATCGTTGCACTTTATAATAACTAGGAGCTAATCCGTGACATTTGTTTCGTTACTTTTCCCATCCGTAGAACTATTAGTGAACAACAGTTAAACTTTTGCAAAAGAAATTATAGTCAAGCCAGGATAGAATAAATCAATTGTACCCCTGTAAAACGGTATCAAATGATTGGTAACCCGAACTAGATTACAATAATGTGCAGCCTAATTGACTACTCCGCCACCAGTAGTTCACAGAAAATTTCAACATTATCCATATTCCCGTTAAAAAGCTCCAGAGTTTATTCAACCTCCAATTGCTTCCTACAGTCAGCTGAGCACTAATTAGTCGAGCCCTTAACGTTCCGTTGTGTTGTTTCGCAGTAATAATACTTTCCGTACGGGGATCCCTGGTGCGCAAATTTATGCTGTCGGCGCTCGCACTCGGCATGACGCGGGGCGAGTTCACCTTCCTCGATGTGGAAATCTTCCAAAGTTCCTACTGGGGGGACCATTACTGGGAGCTGGGCGACGAGGATGACTTTAAGGCGCGCAACTCGTACGAGGCATTGCTTCGCGTTTCGCTGCTGCAACCGACCAGCCCGACCTACCAGTACTTTGCCGAGAAGGTGCGATTCCTGGCGAAGCGCGACTACAACTACACGTTCGTGGAGGACGAAGAGGTTAACTTCTTCATCGGGGCGTTCTTTGACGGCGTCTACCTGCTCGGTATGGCGCTGAACGATACGCTGAACGAGGGCGGTGACATACACGACGGTACGGCCATTACGCGCAAGATGTGGGGCCGCGACTTTGAGGGTAAGGCGTGAGATTTGGTGCGTTTGAGCATCGTGGCTGATGGAGTCAGTGAAACTTTCTTCTCCCATCCGATTGCAGGTATCACCGGACACGTGCGGATTGATGACAACGGTGATCGTGACGCTGACTATTCCATCCTCGACCTGGATCCAATTACCGGGCGGTTCGAGGTGGTGGCCCACTACTACGGTAGCACACGGTAACGCGCGTTTTTGGGGATGCTCGCCCGAAACCACACTAATGCTTTTGTCCTACGCTCTGTGTCCCGCAGCGAATACTCACCCGTCAAGGGCAAGAAGATCCATTGGCCCGGTGGTCGGGAAGGTCCACCGCCGGATGTGCCCAAGTGTGGATTCCTCGGTACATCGCCCGCCTGCCAGGGGAACGGCGGTAAGACTTCGGTTGACTTCGTTGCTATTTTCGAACCCAGCAGCAAGCAACAATTACCACTAAATCACTCGCAAGCATAACGATAATGATGTCCCTGCTGGTACGCTCATGGGTGCTCATTTTCCCCGGAACTGAAACACTTTTCCATTTCTTTCCCCGTTTCCTTCTGTGCTTTACTGCGACCGGTCCGTTATCCACCAAAATAGACATGATTATCCTTTATGGACTCGTTGGATTCGGCATAATCTCTGCCTTTGCCGCAGCGGTCACGTATATTCTGTGCAAGTGAGTACTAGTAGATGCTTAAGGGGAGGACTCTTCCTTGTTTTTCTATATCCCTACCATCTGATATCGATTCGCCGGCTAATTTCGAACCGGGGGTCTCGTATTTACATGCCGGTGCGCCGTAGCACGTATGCGGAGGAGTCCCGGTGTCATCACAATTCAGGTCAACTTATCTAATTATTGTTATCGATTCATTAAAAGCTTTCCTTAATGTTTCTGCAAGGAAGACTGTATTAAGCTGAGCAATTGATATTGTGCATACGACGTTAAGTTATGGAAATCTTAATTTATTCTGCTTTTTATATGAAAGCATAGTAACTATAGCCAAAATTTGTTTTTACCGGAACTTGTGTCATTCAATACCATTATTTTTTTCTTACTAATTGATGCTTTTATCCACATTCTCTTTCTCTTCCGCACTATGCTTCTCTTCTTCCCTTTTCAAAATACACGCATCCACAAATCGGGCCGTCCCAAGACAAATGAAACTTAATAGCGAACTCAACAACATGTCCTGGCGCGTCCGGCCGGACGAGGTCCTGCTGGAGGTGGGCAAAATGTTTGGCAGCAAAATGGGCCTGCAGAAGCTCAACTACGAGGTAGGTCGGGGTCAATGGCTTTTGGGGGCAGGTGGCACGATACGAACCGGAGCCCGAACATAAGCGCCAGCTCATCGTTTCAATTATAATTGCTACCAGGGATTCGTACCGTGAAAGGCACGTCTAATGAATTATTCAATCGAAATGGGTAACACAACGATACATCCACTTTCATTTGATGTTTATGTCAGGCTGCTGGCAGTTCATTCAGGTCGGAGCGAGCGACAAAAACGATGGGGAGTGAGGGATCGTGAGGTGTATCATGACGGGGATAGAGGAAGCCGAATATAATTGTCCGTCGGGTTTGCTGGGTGCATTTCAATGCAGCGTGAATACTATTGACCAATTTCTGTCTGGTTCAGTGCCGTTGGATTATGCAGTGTGGAAAATGTTATAGAAGCTGAATTTTAACACGCTTTTTTGGATGAAACTGTACGTTTCGGATTCCAGTTAAAATGGTTTTCATGGAAGCCACCAGATTTAAGCTGGTCGATTTTAATTTAGCTTAAGTTCAAGCAACCTTAGAACCTTTCTAAGTAGTGTAGTTTGACAATTCCAGAGTGAAAACTATCTATTTACTTTTTTCCTTGTGAAGGCAGAAAAGTTAGATCTAATTTATTTCATTCAGGCCACATAAAAAAATATTTCTCTTTTCGGGATTTTACAATAACACCACATAACCCTTACGTAACTATTTCTCCTTCTTCTTCTATGACACTACAACCTCGTGAGGTCTTGGTCTGCCATTTCTGGTTTCCGTGACTTAAGTTTTCCCGCAACAGACTAGTCAATCCTGCGTACGCGGGAACGGTTCGAATGGGATTCGATCCCCAGTCATGCCGTATGAGACCGGCGCCGCTATCTCCACGGCCACCGAACCGCTCTATAACCATAATAGGGTTTCCTATTTAATCTGGCGACGTCGGAGGACTTTCTGTCCCTGGCTCAAATAGGACTGGACAAGGCTGAAATTGATCTGCACTATCTCGCGCCATATAGACCCACCTTAAACAGAAACTGGTTCAATTCGTGCTTTCTGGAGCGTTCTGCGCCGCTTAAGTTTCAGCACAATTAGAATCTGGATGGCACGCGAGATTGAAGATTAATTTCACCCTAGTTTAGTTCTATTTGCACAGGGGCTAGAAAGTGCTTCGACTTCGGTAGAAAAAATCGTAAACCCTGTAAAAAGAAAAGAACAATCATTTTCCTGCAAACAAAATTAAATTAATGAAAAATGTACAATGTACAAATGAGTTATGCAGAATTCAGGGTAAATGTAGCAGAACTATGAATTCGATACAACAATTGCAAATATTTTTATACTAAACATCTTGTTTTTATTCACTTCTCTCATTTCATAGAACTTTTCACTGCAACAGTTTGGCTTGAACTCAGGCCGCGTCTCGATTGCATCCGGCAACTCACAACTACCCGCCCAGCTCTTCACCACGATCGGTATCTACAAGGGTGAGCGCGTCGCCATAAAGAAGGTGGCCAAGAAGAAGGTCTACATCACCTCCACCCTGCTCTGGGAGATCAAACAGGCCCGTGACGTTAGCCACGAAAACACGGTACGCTTCGTCGGTGCCTGCATCGATCTGCCCCGGCCAACCATCCTCATCCTGACCGAGTACTGTCCCAAGGGTAGCCTGAAGGATGTGCTCGAAAATGAAGCGATCCAGCTCGACTGGAACTTTCGCATGTCGCTCATCCACGACGTGGTCAAAGGTATGGCCTACCTGCACAACAGTGACGTCGGTGTGCACGGCAAGCTGCGCTCCTGCAACTGTCTCATCGATGGACGGTTTGTGCTGAAAATCTCCGACTTCGGGCTGCGCACACTGACCACCCCGTCGGAGTACGTGCGCGACCAGAACTACTATAACAGTAAGCGCAAATGGTGGCAGCAGCGTAGGCAGCGTCGATGCCCATGTCCTGCCCCGATCCGTCACTCGTTGGTTTTTCTTCTCACAAGTGCTAAACTTTACAGAGCTGCTGTGGGTTGCGCCGGAACTGCTGCCCGCCACCGTCATCCCGGGCACACCGGCCACACAGAAGGGAGACGTCTACTCGTTCGCCATCATTCTGGAGGAGATTGTGGTGCGTGGTGGACCCTACGAGACGGCCCGCCAGTTCCTGGATCCGCAGGCGATTGTGGAGCGGGTGGCACTGCACGAGAGTCCCCCGTTTAGACCGTTCGTGGGCCAGCGCGACTGTCCACCGGATTTGCTGGATCTGATGGAGAAGTGCTGGTCGGATAGTCCGGACGATCGGCCGACGTTTTCGGGAATACGGAGCAGCGTCCGGTTGATCATGAAGTATTATTGAATTGGGTATATTGGAAAGGGCTGTGTGTGTTGCGTCTCTAGTTTTTAATGCTTCTCAGGTTATTCACGTGTGTTCTAAAAAACGCATGCACCAGTACACCACGCGTGAGTAGCCTTGAGAAGCTCTAAAAAGTGTAGACAACACTCAAGCTTTCAACTGATTCACTTCTCGTGCACTTCTGCTTTTTGTGGACGGTAATATGGCACAATTTCACCAGATGCGGTTAATGTCTTTTACTCTCGTTTTTAGAGGATTCTGCGAGAATCTCATGGACGATTTGCTGCGTCGCATGGAACAGTACGCAAACAACTTGGAAAGCTTGGTGGAGGAAAAAACGGAACAACTCAGCATGGAGAAGCGACGCACGGAGGAGCTACTCTACCAGGTTCTGCCACGTCCCGTCGCCCAACAGTTGCTGGCCGGCGAGATGGTGCAACCGGAACAGTTCGAGTGTGTCACGATCTACTTCAGTGATATCGTGGGCTTCACGGCCCTCTGCGCCCAAAGCCGACCGATGGAGGTGGTGGACTTTCTGAACGATCTCTACAGCACATTCGATCGTATCATCGGGTTTTACGACGTGTACAAGGTGGAAACGATTGGAGACGCGTACATGGTGGTTTCGGGCCTGCCAGAACGCAACGGGCACGATCATGCACGCGAAATTGGACTGATGGCACTTGCTATACTGGATGCGGTCAAATCATTCACCATTAAGCACAAACCAGATTATCAGCTAAAGATTCGCATTGGCATTCATTCGGGACCAGTGTGCGCTGGGGTGGTGGGACAGAAGATGCCACACTATTGTCTGTTTGGGGACACTGTTAACACAGCATCGCGGATGGAATCGACCGGACATCGTAAGTATCGGGTGATCACGCAAAGGAGCAAAAAATCTGATCGTTTTATCTTTTTAGCACTAAAAATTCATGTCTCCGAAGCTGCTAAACAAATTCTGGACAAATTTGGAACCTTTCGAACGGAGCTACGTGGTGACGTCGAGTTGAAGGGTAAAGGCATCGTGACGACCTACTGGTTGCTGGAGTGTTCCGAACCTGATCCCAGGTGATAGATAGCTACCCATACCGAATTTACCACCCGAACACACCTCTAACTAACCACATTGATGTCTCCTTACTTCCCAGACCACCAACACCGATGAGAAATTACAACGAGAACGAAGTGCCGTTCCCGATATTGTTCCCAGCGATTGGGAAGTAAGCGGTGCAGCACCATCATGCTGCAACGGTCTTGTAACTGTCAATGTTAGCCAACTCAGTGTCTTTCGCTTCGTATTCGTATCAACCCGAGGATGTGCGATTGTGCGAAGTAGTTTGTCGGACGGTTTTTCAGCCCCACCGGAAGTGCGACGGCATGCTGGAATGGAATCCTCGTTTAATGTGTCAATTGAAATTGGATCAAGTATGTTTCTATGTTTGTGCCGTATGCTGTACCGTCATTTACCAATTGTCCGTATAGTGCTTTGGGGTGCTGTTAGAAAAAGGAATCGTTATTAGCCGAGGTTTGACAACAACAAAAATGGTGGAATATTTTGTGTAGAGTTTATAACCGACCATACAGTCGAAGCATCGTAATCGTGAACTATTTAGATGTATTTTCGCTATTCTTGCGAGCAAACTGAATAAATGTGGATATATACAAATGTGTTCTAAATAGTAGCCAATTTGTGCCTTTTAAGTGTATGCCGAATTGTTGCCTTCCAGCTTATTGAACCATGACGCACTTTCTGTCTACCCCTGTCTACTTTTCTGCAATTAATGCTAGTTGAATATTATAATCATTATTGTATAGATTCAATAATGAACATAATCTTCTAAATACTGATATTGTTTCGATCATATTTTATCATTTGATTTATTTTACCTTATCCTAATTAATTTTGTTTAAGTAAGCCTTTATTTGAGCATGAAGTGAAATATTATTAGGTAACTTGATACAAAAGTTGACGAGGTCGTTGGTTTGTAATCAAATATTTTAAATTACAGGATTTTGTTTCGGGAAAATCGGAGCTCTTTCAGGTATAAATAATGAAATAACACGCGTTATCTAGACCCAGCTCAAACAGATGTTTATTCTATTCAGCCATTTTGGATTCAAACATGCACGACGCAGAAAGTTCGAATGTGTGGAAACCCATTTGTGTATTATATTTTTTTCTATGCCAGATGCCCTTTGGTTTATATGTAGTAAGAGAGTTATTTATTTAAGTTCGTTTGTGACGCAAAGCTGTAACATAATTTAGATTATGAAATGCTTTCAAACTTATAATGATTTGATAAATATTCCAGCGATTTATTTACAAGTGGTTTGATCCTAGGACACTCAAGCCTTCTAAACTCAAACCCGGCGCAGGAAGCTCCCATGTTTGAAAGCAGTTATGACGGATCGGAAAGTTCGAATAGTCCGCGTTACTCATTAACCTATATCTTAAGTTGCTAATTGTGTCATTGTTACGGGTTTGAGAAGGAAATATACAGCCAATGTGAATTGTGTCCTAGATTAAGCATATGTTTAGGTTTATAATTTCAAGCAACGTGACCTGCCCGATCGTCTCGAATAAAAATAATAGTAATGCTGAATTATGAGCTGAAGTTGATCAGTAAATTTAAGCGTAGAATGTTTTTTATTGCAATTTTTTATTAGCTAATGGACAAATTACACAATACAGCATTTTTCAAATATGTTTATTACAGCCCTCCTCTTTTTTCTTATCTGGCGTTGCAGCCGCTTGATGGTCAAGCTCCATTGTCTGTCCATCCGTTATTCCGACCTTCATGACGGACGCATAATCTCCTTATCTCCTCTCCAGTTTTTACTTAACACGCCTTCTTTGTTCATGTGGATGATAAAAAAATTCAAAGATTTTTATTTGTGATGTTAAATGTTAAAATAGTTCAACAGATCATCTAACTTTACCACGTACCAGGCGTCTCCATCGCTTCTACAAAAGATCGGGCGCCTCCATCGTTGTTCACGGCTAATGGGATATTAACCGCGTGTAGCAACTGTCTCAAAACAGCAACATGAGAAATTTGTTCGAAATCCTTAAGCATAAACTGCACACCAACAGCAAACAAACATTGTATGCTTGCGAAACATTTGTACGCATTTGGTTGTGTTTAAACTGAAAGAAGAAGGGAAAGGAACCTAAACAACACGATGACCAGCATGTGGTACGTTTTGGAAGTTTAGTCTGTTTACATTCAACAAATACCTGGCTACCACTCGCTCATTTCACTGCCCCACGGAGAGGGAGAACGAACCGTTCGAGCGTTGTTCTAAGAGAGCTTATTGCTAGTACGGATTTACTAGCACAAAAAGCCACATGTTGTAACCGGTGGCACTTTCCTACCTCCTTTATCATCCTGCGGGACGGTTCTTTAATGCAGGATTTGTGCAAACTCGCTAAATGGCTCTCTGTTTACAAATCGTAACAGAGCGTTGACAGACAATCAGTCGGTGTGAAACTCCTCAACGTGTATCGCCAAAGAGCGAACCAAACAACTCACTCTCGTGAGTGTCTGGTTTCGGTTCGGGTTCGGGTTCGGATTCAAACGTATCCGTACCCCACTAGAAAGGACACTCGGCACAACGGTGGGACAGTTCGTGTTCGTTAGTTGCCTCGTGCAGACAACATCCGCATTTCCGGTGCCTAGAAGCCCGGAGCAACCTTCGCCAGTTCCAGCTGCAATGGTGGTGGTCACGCCGGTTGGTGGAACTGACGGGTGAAACAGTGCGGTAAAGGATGGCGACTACGGGTTCGCACTTTTTACGAGTCAACGCAAATTTGCCCCACTAAACAAGGGAAGCTAGCATCCCGGTTTATGAGGATACAGCAAGGGGATACTTTTCCCCCGTGTGGACGTGTTCGCCTGTGTGCTCCTTTGTGGGTTACGGTGCATCTTTGTTGTGGTGCTGTGTGGCTTCGCCTGAGTGTATGCATTGCGTGCGATAGTGCCAGAAGTGCAGCTTGCCATAAGAGGCAATAATTTTCCTGCAATTTACTGCAAAACCCTTCTCTTACTAGCTCACGCGGGAGAGAGATTATGTGCTGTGCTTTTTACCATGGCTGCATCGAAGTGCATAATGCTGTTAGTGTGAAGCAAAAAAAGGGGGTAAAATTATTAAAATTGAAAAATTGTGCTTTGTGCTTGTTGTGTGTGAGTTTTATGAAAGTTCTTCAAATAATTACAAAAGCTTTAAACGCTTTGTGACGGTAAACAACCGTATAAAAGGAATGCCTGCCAGATATTCCAACCACTGAGAAAACAGACATCCCTTTTCATCCAATCAACGCTTAATTTTCTTCACCATTGCCTTCGTTTGCCCCTTGCTATCTCATCCGCCCAGTAGTGCCATTTCCATTCATCCTTTTGTTCTCGATTGTAGCACCGGCAGAAGACACCGTAGATGGCAATAATTCGATTACCATGTGAATCACCCCATCCGAAAACAAACAACAAATCCGCTCGTCTGCAATCGGTAGGTGAAAGTAAACCAAAGGTCGGGTCGGATTGAAGACCGACAAAAAGGAAACAAAAAAACTCTCCGATTTCCACTGGAAGTGTAATTGTACGCATACGTGTGTGTGTGTGTGAGAGAGAGATGTGATTTTGTTGTGCCCATACCGTTGAAGTGTGATGAGCAGCAACGGGCCAAGGTATGAAACACGCCTAGGACGCAGTAAATAGCCGGCAGGATAAGCGCAACCGAGCGTAGCGACCCAAAAATGGCCCCAAAGGGATCGAAGCTGATGGGATTGCTAATCATGTTTTTATGAGCGCAGGGATGCTTACCTCCTTTATGCACTCCCATCCCATCGAGTGGCTAGTGGAAAATTGAGTGGAACATCAGCGACAAAAACAACAATCCATCCCCATCGCCCCGAATCGGTGGACTGATGCAAACGAAGGGCATGAAGATGCGCATGAAGTACGGGAAGCTGTTCATTTTTTTCATGATCTGCTTCAATCTGATCGTGTTCTACTATTCGTGGAAGTACTTCCTCACCAGTGGCCACTATCTGGCGGAAACGCTTACCGGCGGGGATGGTCTCCGGGGACCGGCGGCCCTTCCGAGACGGTTCGGTGCAGCGCCCGACTCCATCCCGCTCGTCAGCTACGAAAGCTCGTACCGGGTAGGTGATCCAGGTGGTGCCACACTGAACCGGATGCGACTCAAACCTACCCTCACGGAGGACACCGATGGTGGACATCCGAATGCGAAGGAACGTGTACAGCATACGAACGGTTTCCTGCGGAAAAGCATCACCTTCGTTTTTCGCGACTTTTACGACTTCGATAACGATCTGCTGCAGTCGATCGGTAGCGTCACGGCACTCATCCCTGGCGTGAGTGTGTTCGTGATCGCACCGGAGCTACCCTATCCACCGCTCGACATCTTCAATCCACCCTTGTCAGTCGGTGCTGGGAACCAGAGTTCTGGTTCCCGGTCTACCGTACCGGCCTGGTTTACCGAGGGCAGCAACGTACGGTTCTATCACCTCGCGTACGATGTCACCAAAACGCTCAAGGATACGTTTCCGGTGCTGCATGTCACTACACGCTACGTACTGTTTATGCCGGACAGTGTGCGACTGACCGGGCGCGGTTTACTTTCACGTATGTTGCGCGAAATCGACACACCGTCCGGTAGTGAACTGTTGCTGCAACAACATCAACATTTGTTGCTAAAGCAAAACGGACACGGAGGGGCATCGTTCGATCTAAACCGGAAACCGGAAAGGCGCATCGTTGCTGTACCGTTCGCGTCAAACGCTAAGGGCGCTGCGAACTGTGTGCAGATGCAGCTGGATCTGCCCAACTGGACACTGGAGTACGTCACCGGCAATGAGACGGATCGTTGTGATATGGTAAGTATTAAACATAGGTGATGATCACTTGATCATGTAGATCGGTGGTTCCAGAACTTATTATCCTGCGCACATTTTTCTCATTTTTGATGTCATCCCCTATTATTATACTATATTTATTCTAAGAAATTGTCGAATTATTTCCATTAATTTATGTAAGTTTTTTTATTTATTTAACAGAAAGTAATCAATTATCCTTTACATCAGTGTGAAGAAACCACTTTCCAAGCTTTTTCCAACTATTTACAATTTCATCTAATGTTTGGCAAATTATTAATAGGGCCGAATTTTTATTCTACTTTGTGGAAGAATGGGAACTACATGGAATATTTCAGCAATTTCTATCAATTGGGATAATTTTCTTTACTATATTTTACTGCCAAAAACCATAAAGAAAAAGTTTGACACAGATGTGAAACTAAATAAAGAGAATTTTGCAATTTCTTCACCTGAAACTTCTCAAAAAAGTTTAAACATTATTTTCTAGTAAGAATTGAAAATGATTTGAATATAATAATATCATATCGATCAACATTAACTTGTTTATAACTTTCTCCATAAATTCAATGGAACATTTTTTCGTGTTTTCAATTTAAACTAATTTAAACTAATAATTCACCACTTAACCGACGCATTTCGTTTTTTTTTGTTGAGATTTTCTCATCCTACCGAATCTTAAACGCTTTATTGCCGACCAACGGGTTGAGATAAATCATTCTAAACAGTTTCTTTCTTTTTTCCGCTAATTTGGCAAACTCTTTTCTAATCTCTAATTGAGGTAAAAATCTTCGGAAACACAAAAGCTACTCCACTGTCCGTTTGCATGTTTGCTTTGCAGTAAAGGGCATATTTTTATTTCCACTCATTGTCCCTAATAGCCTGCAGCACACAAACTGGTGCCGGTTAGCCCATTTCATGGCTCACTTAATTTGATTTATAACACGCAATCATGGCGAACCATACAATCATGTGGTCGATCCCGGTCTTACGGGTGGAAAGGTACCTAAACCGGCCCCCGTTACCATAGGGATTACCGCTACTAACCGACGATTATTCGATGTCTTACGAAACTAATTCAGATACTGGCTTTCCACCTAATCTAACCCAGTCCCATTTCCATCGGGCAATCGTTGATTAATATTCCCACAAGTGCCCTAAAGGCCTGCTTGCTAACCGATCTTAAAGCTTACCGTTCCGTAGTCAATGCCAAACATTACACTTTTAAACAGACATTCGTTTCTTTTAAGCAAGTTAACCATAGTGATGTCTGCTTCGTAGAACAGTGAGGAGGGAATTATAGAGAGTTAGATATTGTTTTCATTAATTTTTGTTGATTTTTTATGTACTGAGTCTGTTTATTTTCTTACCAATGAATTGATGACTCGAACGTTTGTCGTTTTGTATTTATGTTTACTAACTTAAGAGTTCCATAAATTCCTGTATTACTGTTCTATTGAATGTTCTGTACCTGAACCGGTTCCGACCGGTAAAAGTAATGAATCGAAGATGCCAAATCGAGGAAGTATGGCATGTTTGGATAATTTATCATTCTCGTATTGAAAAAAGCTTCTATCACGATAGTAAGAACATAAGCCATTCTGTTATATTGATTCTATCGCCTTAGTATATTGATAGTTATTCGGTCTCATCGATGTAGCTCATAATTGAAGATCTAGAGTGGACCCCACCAAATGTACGAGATTTGCAATTAATGATAATTATTTTTCATTATCATCATTTTTTATTTAACAAATTGTTTGTCTCTTGAGCTATAAAAACTACTATCTAATCCAATTCATAAACCTATTACCTATATAAAGTTGTAGATACTAGAGAAGAAAAGAAAAGAATAAGAGATATCGAAAGGAAGAGCAAAGAAATTATAAAAAAGTTTTGGTGATTTATCAAGCATTATTAATATTTTCTGTGTTAATGTAATTAACTTATTTTAACTAAAATTGTAAAAACTTCAGAACGGTGATTGTGATCGTATGATAAATAATTTCTTATCAATATTGCAGTGATAAAACTCCAAAAAGCTGAAACTTATTGAATTATAATACCAACACTTTGATGTTTTTCAGTCCTCAAAAAGTCCTTTTTGCCTGGTTTTCCTACAGCCATATCATAAAATTTCTATCACACATTTATGCTCAAAAAAATATCCAGCTCTTTTACCGCTTCTGTTCAGTCAGTTTCCTTCCATTCAGCCAGCTATAAATCAAAACAGGTCGTAGAACGATAATAGTTTTACATCCAAATATGAAGAGAAAGAATCAAGGACATTGGCGCGAGCGAAGGTCAACGATCAAAACTATTTTATTGCTATACTTCTCCATAAAATCCGGACAGAATTGCCTGGGCAGCGCTATTTTACGAGCGTTTAGCGATACAACCAATTTGCGTCTACGAGCCATATTCGTTTTACACATAGTCACAACGACATTGGGACAGAAGTTATGCAGTTTTTATTTAATATTTAACTATAAAGCGTAAATATTAAAAGTATCTGAGCTCATCATATTGGTAAATTTGTCCTGCAATAAATAAATAAAACATTATCATTCAATTACTCAGTATTTAAAAAAAAAAACCTTTCCAATTTCAATCCGATGAATATTTTACCATAATTAAGTTAATTATGATTAATCAGTGCTTTTAAAGAGCTGTGTATCATAAAATTTAAATAAAACAAACTGAAATCGATAATTTATAATATTTTATTTGTTTTAACACTCAAAATAATTGGAATGTTAATCAAAAGTGTTCCCACACTGGCCGATAAAACCAAAACACGAACGATCGAACATGTTCTTTGCTAACCAGCACCCCGCAAAACCGTCCACTACTCATGCTCTCGTTGCACGATTCAACGACCGGCGAAATCATTACCGACCGGTTTTGCATACCAAACAGCATCGTCAAATTTCCATTATCCATTTGTGGGCACCATTTTTAGCTCTTGTATAGTGTGAAACGCACGAAAGGATACAGTTCACCCACCCCACGTTCGGTGTTTGTCACCATGAATATTTCCATGGTGCAATATATATAATATTATTGCGTCATAAATTTAGCACAGTTTACCTTCACCACCGTCAAATTTTCGCTTCCCGCCACCTGCAGATCCTGGCGCCCAATAATGATGTGCGAATATGTGGTACGGTACGAAGGAAAGTGTATGCTTTTAAAATGTATGCCTGCAATGGGCAGCATGTTCATTGGTTTTAGTTCGATGAAAAGATAAGCCACGCGTGGTACGCTACCGTGAACCGTATGCCGGCAGCGCAAAATTATGAGTCTGATAATAATATTCAAAATTAATTTCCTCGTCGATGCGTGGCGTAAATCTAAATTTTATTTAATTTTCCACTTACGCATACATTTCCGACGGTGAGATTACACGTCCTGTAATTTAAGCTGGGAAAGTGTGGGCTGAATCGGACATATTAAGTGTCACTGGGTTCGGATAGATGAACTCTACCGCATTTTGATTTTATTCACTTGTCCATTTTGACAGAAAGACCCCTACTGGAGTTTTAAGTAATAGTTTAGTAGTTTAATGATTTAATAGTTGCTTTTGAAATGGAATAATTATGACTACACTTGCTTAATTATTTTAATAAATAAACTTTGCTTGCTGAATTTCTGAAAATTCAGGACAGGACAATAACTCAGACTTAAACCCAAATTTCATTATTGCAGAATTGGTCAATCATTATGATTATATGCAATTTAAGGTTATTTAGTTTTATTTAACACATTTTTCCGTAGTGCTTTTTTCTTCTCTAAAGTGCATTTAAAATCATTGTACAGTTTTTATCTTGGTCTAATTTTAAATAACGAATGACCACGGAATAATTACAACAACCAATTTGGATAATTATTCTAATTTAAAAAAATATTATTCAACATTCTTTGCAATAAGTTTGTTTGATGAACTTTATTGTTGCAGAATTGATCATAATAACTATCATGATCTGCAAATTTGTTGTTATTTATTTAAATTAATATATTTTCCAATGCGCCTTTTTTCTCACGAGTGGTTTTAAAACCATTGTACAGTTTTTTATTCTTGATTCAACTTTTAAATCACGATTGACCACGGACTAATTACGAAAACTAATTTGCTTAATTTTGAATTTTATTGTTACAAATTTGGCCATTACAATGATCATCATCTGCAATCTAAGTTTATTTATTTCATTTAATAATATTTTCCGTAGTGCTTTTTCCTTCTCTAAAATGCATTTAAACCCATTGTACAGTTTTTTAATCTTGATTCTACTTTCAAATCACGATTGACCACGAACGAATTGTGCTTGTGTGCTGCTTTCACAACACGAAACGATTCATCTGCAAACGAGTAAAACTGTTCGAAAATAAGGTCAAAAGGCCAACGGGTACCAAGAAACGATAGTTTCATTATTTCCTATCAAAGCCTTCCCGTGCCGTTTCCTTGCTTTCGCCCGGTGCACCGTATTGCAATCGGGTGTGCACCAGCATCCAGTTTCCTGGACACCATCCTTGTGCTTACCGTCAATCCGGGAAGAATATTTTCGACAGCAGACCCGTCTGCCCGTTGCATCGTCCAGTGCTTCGATGCGACAAATTGAGGCGTACGGCGTTCTGCTGCTACTTTTGATATTCCGGAACAGTGCAAACAAAAAAACGCCTTGCGCATAGAAAAAATACCTTCCCAACCGGCAATGTGGCTAGTGTGTCTTGCTTTGGGCTATTTTTTTCGACTCGATTTTTGTGTTGAATCCGCACACCGTTGGCTGCACATTATCTTCCTCGTTGTGGAACAGAACCACCCCACTATCTGCTTGCACTCACAGCCTGCCTGCCTGCCTGCACCGTACCGGCCAATCGTGATAAAAACGTCTAAAAGATACCTTTCCGATTGTACATCAGCCGGATGGAACATTTCTTGCTTCGGGATGCTCGAAATGCTGTCACGCTGCGCTGTGAAACCGCCCTGACAGTTGACTGGTTTTTTACTCATTCTTTTCTTTTGATACGCGTACAATCACGCGCGAAAGGATGGACAGTTCAGAGAACAATGGTGGAAAATGCTGTCAGGAAAAATATTAATCATGCCACATTCGCTCTTCACTGGTGCCACTTGATATAGAAGCCGGGGATATGTTCTTGATGTGAAAAGATGGTAGAGTTCTATTTTTTAAATTGAATTCTGTTGGGAATACCGTACGGTTAAGAGATTAATATTACAAAATGTGTCAGCTAGATGGGCCAGCAATGTGCAGAGCAATTTTACTCTCATTTCCTGGCTGTACCATTTGTTTTCCCTTGATTGAAAATGCATCTGACAGGGAAAGACATTCGGAAGGGAAAATTCTTATTTAACTACAATTCAACAGAACCTTCTATTGTGCAGTTTCCGCGGTCGTTTCAGTTTTCTTGTATATTGTGCCACTGCAAACGATGAGTCGTTTCCATACGCTTCTGCTTGGCTACTTACTTAACCTTACTTCGTCTAGACCTCTGTTCAAATACGACATCAAGTCATTATCCTGTGGACCTTCCAACGACCTCGCGGTTCTTGTGAAGTACCTAAAAGGATATTTTCAATTCCACGACATTATAAATTAATTAAAGCTGCAGGCAAACTACAATTAAACTTCATCATTGTAGAGACTTTTTAATTGGGTCCATGCTTATCTTTATGATTTGCTGCTCAAAATTGTTTAGAAAGGTTTCATGCTAAAGCACGGACATCTGCAGCACGATTTTGACCCGAGCTCCCCAATTCCTTCGACGTCGTAATAACTTGGCTCAGATCATGCTGGAGCTTGACTGGGAAGCAGAGTATTAGTTAACGGCGTCGATCTCTTGTCCACGAATCGTGCCAACTATGAAACCTCCACAAACTCCTGAGATCCAGAAGACTCCAGCAATACACGAAATGCAGATCTGGACACTGTTACGTCCGGTAGTTCTCTAAGGACACAAATCAAGGACTATGTTGACGTAGAATCTTTGATGGTGTGTGCAAGCAGGGAGAACGAATTATGAGCTAGCTAGGTTGTTCGACGATGCGGACATAGTGACGATGACCAAAACTAGAACGAAATCATGCGTTATCAAAAAGGTGTTCATCAGTGACCCGGTCGGCACGGGAAATAAAGAGAGCTCAATGGAAGACCGGTTTTCGGCCTTGAAGGAAGGAATGCAACACTGAACTAAGTTTCCTGGAAATGGATTTGAGAACTTGGCATGTTTAATAGACTTGCTCATAAAAGCGGGCAAAGAAAGAATAGTAATCTTTATGAATAAATTAAATAAATTAAATTCTGTGCTTCAGCATATAGCTTTGTATTAAAGGTTTTTTTTTAATTTAATTGATCGAAGCCAAGTGATCTCTCGTGGTGACTTGCTCTTTCCACGTGAAGGCTATCAATTAAAACAAAATTTGTGCGTATTTTGAAACACTTTAACAGTGTTAATTTATGGTGAAATGGGTTCTTTGGGTTCGTATAATAGAGTTTAATTTAATTCGTTAGGCTCACTTGGGGTCGGTAATCCTCATGTAACGCTGATATGGAGACTCTCCCACACGATGTAGCGTTCTCTATTGGCGACACTGGAGCGCCTCGGTTGCCGAGGAGATAGCGGCGCCTGTCTCATACGGCAGGACTGAGGGTCGAATCCCATTGGAATCGTTCCGGATAAATTCAAGTCACAGAAGCCAGAATTGGCAGGCCAAGCCACTTCGAGGTTGTAGTGCCATCGAAGAAGAATGGTCGTTGTGTTCGAACATTATTACACGCCAAATGTCATCTTATCATCTGATACTGATAGTGAAAGATTAAATAAAAACGCCCGTATGGTTCAAGATATATAAAGCTCTCAACGATAAACACAATTCAACTTTGGGTTTTTTTTATTATAGAAATTCCAGCCACCTGACGCATCCTTCTGTTAGTATCCGTTAGAACTGTCTTGAAAAACTAAGATTATTCATGAGCAGATAATTTTCATTTCTTTATTCTACAGTTTATAGGCAAATAAATGACACATCCCTTATCATGTTGTTTGCTCATTGCGTTTCTGATAAACAAAAAGACAGTTGAAAAATGAATCCTTCATGTTGACATCAAAAGCGATTGTACTATGAATAAAAAGAAGCAATTGTATACTTTACAAGCCTTGATAATGCTCAGGTTTTCTATCTTCTAAAGGAGTGAACGAACGGATACAGCTAGTTACTCCTTATGTTTCTTAAAGGGTCACGTTCTTGTAGTTTCTTTGCTGTCAGACCGATGCGATGCGTGATGCTGCCTGAGGCAGAGCTTAACTAACACGCACTTCAATCGGACTTTCAATGCGATGGAATATTTGCCTATCCGTAGCAATCCTATCCGAATATGACAAGCGTGGCTTGTGTGCAGAGCCATCATCTCCTGAGGAGTTCATCCTAACACGATGAAAGCTACATCAGTAAAGAAAAACGTCATCGGTGTACTGTTGAGTTTCTTCGAAATGGGACTGTTGCGTTTGCTAAAGGAATACATAAAATATCAAATAAGAAGCATAGCAATACTCACCCAAAAAAAAAAAACTTGAGGCATTTTTTTTTTCAGGAAGACCATATAGCTTAGATAATGATAAAACGTTCATCTTCCTAAAAGCATTTATTTTTTGTATACTTAGAGATCATGTTTTACTTAGCAAAAGCCTGGCCGTTCCCCATGAATAATTTTTTACTCAAAATCATGTAAAAAAAAAAATATTAAACATAATCGCTTTATTCAACCCTAGCATAATCGGTCTTAATTGTTTTAAATATTTTGTTTCTTTATTTAATATATAAATAAGTATATAATTTAAATCATATACAACTAGACAATAGAAATTGTTATGCAATATAATTTTTATCAAATCCATTTGTAAGTTCTGTACGAATGGCAATATAAATTTTAAAACAAATTCTAAATCTACCTTTTTAAAGTCAATTTGCTACATATCTGTTAAAGTTCGACTACGCTTTACAAACACCATTCCTTGCTAAACTGATCCAACGCTACCCCGAAACATTATCCATTCGAGTATCATTTTGAACCAGAAGAAAAGCGCTTCTTCCTTTGAAACGACTTCATCAACTGACAGACTGCAGGCGCAAAGCCACCAGCATCACAGTGCCACCTAACAACTTCCGATGCTGAGGTATTATGATTTTTGTATACATTTCATATTCACCCAGCATCGTTACTGCAATATTGACTTTCTACAACAATAAAATTCTCCATTCGCCAGCCCGCGAGTTTGAGAACTTTGCTGAAAGGCACCGAGGCACAGAATACACCTCACTCAAGCCCTAAGCCACTGCAATCAGATACGACAGGACAGGTGCTTGAAGGCTCAGTTCTTCATATTCCCCACCGAAAAAAAAAACGCAACAAACGATCCTCCATCACCGTCGTTCGTAAACGACTTCCCATCAGATGTTGCTGCTAGCTCCCTTCTGGTTCCTTGTAGTCTCGGCCTGACGTAACAAACTTAATATCGTTTTCTTTTTTCTTCACTCACGGACTTTCCATTCTTCCCTTTTTCCAGTTCAAACAGAAGCACGCCATCCTGGTCGAGACGGAGCTGCTGAAGGAGATGCCCGACGCACTGGCGTCCCCCTTCCCGGATGTGTTCTACATTCAGGCAAAGCTTGCCGGCGTCAAGGTTCGTACAAGCATTACTTACGCCATGCCGACTAAACGGTCCCAAAACAAAACTGGCAAAAAAGTGAAACAATACAACTCGGGGAGGGAAATGATTTCGCGGCAAAACGTTCGGAAACGGACCAACGGGAAAGCGAAATTGGTTGCCACGTTTGTGATTGTGTTTCGCCCGTTTCCCGTTTGGCCGGAAAAGCAGCAACACCAACGCTGAACGATTGTTTCCGGAAGTGCAATTCCGGGATATGGTTACGGCGACCTCGTGTAGTAGTAGTAGTAGCAGTATGTTTCCTTTTTTTTCTGCACTTCTGACCGTACATCATACTTCCGTACTCACTTGTTCTTACAATTCCGAGGCACCGTACCTTCTTACTATCTTCCGGTTTCAATTTCAGCATCTCATGAGATCTCAAGATTCGGGTTCTCTATAAGTAACGGAAGGGAAATTGCGGCCAGTACAAAGCTTTAGTTCGGTTCGGTTAGTGAAAACACGGAGCAACACCATCTCGCATCACATTAGGCATCGAAGCGTAAAATCATTAAACGTTACGAGCTTTCCCACCCCCCTTCGGTCGGTTGTCTTGGCTTTCTCTTCGGTGGCCGTTTGGCTGACTGGCACCTAAACGTCTATCCTTCGCTGGAAACCGATTAAGCGACGCACCACGGCTACGGCCCTTTGGGTGTAGATTTAATGCCCTTTTGCCCTTCGTTGCCTTTATGAAAATGCGGGAATGGGGATGGTTTCTTTTAAGGTGGCTGTTCTCTAAGCGATTTAGATTCGTCCTTATGGGTTGCCATTCATGGGTTCGTTCTGCTTCAATGCTGTTTGCCTTTTTTACGGTAGTGAAGCACAATGTGAAACACAATGGACATACGGTAAATGATAATTCTGGTTTTGAATAGCAATGTTTCATTTACACATTGTGCTGTAAGGTACATTATATTAGATTTTCTGTTTGTGTGTTTTTATTTATCTTATAATTAACAGCTTTATTTATTTTTAAATAGTTTGTTAATGTTCAAATTAATTTATACGGAATTTTCATTTGTGTAACATCACCATTAAATAATACATCATCCAAATTTTTGGGTGCTAAACTTTACAAAATTTATATATTTTTTTAAATCTATTGTAGAGTGCCTAGAATTTTGTATTGAATTTCTAGTACCACCCAGCAAATTATTATTTGTTTTTCAATTCTGTGTCCTTTCACCTTGTTCTTATATTCTTATGCTACAAGTTCTTTTTTTAACTTTTCGATTATATAAATGTATGGACCTAAGTGTATTTTCCATGCTCAATATTTTCGTTACGCTCAAGTATGATTTAATTCATACATTTCTGACATCGACGGAGTGCAATTTTTACCTACATCATGTTTGAAATGCCTTAAGCTTCTTCATTTTCGTTATTATCGACTATGAAGAAATCGATTTTAACATAACAGATTTACTATTATAGGCTATTATATTGTAGCTTCACTTAAACGGTCTATATTCCTTTATTTTATGGCTTACGTTTGGAA
>KB663644.1:56568-82480 GCA_000349025.1 Anopheles minimus | reverse complement strand
TTTATATTTCAAAGATGAATCTGTTATTAATAATAACTGTAAAAATGCTCTTGTTTGAAAAAAATATAGCAAACAATTCATGGTAATTACTAGTTGCAAGGCTTTTCATACTTCATTTTTTTTTTACTTTTTCATAATTTCTCACTTTCGATTAAAAATTAATTTCAACCCATTTATTATATGTTATCAAAATAATAAACAAAAATTATACTCACTTATGAAACAACCCTCTTTGCATAAAGACTAGAGTAAATTAAAAAAAGAAATAGGTGTGTTTAAAAACCCATAACAGTCAGAACTGAATCTATAATTTTGTAAAGAGCTGTATGATAATGAAGCAAACTTTCTAATGATTATTAATAACACACCGGAGACAATTATCCGCATGACCGGTAAAAATAGCGACGAAGAAAGTGATTCAAATAGTACTTTTAATGGAATTGTGTTTCTTTTTTTGTACATCACTGTATTGTGCATTGCGAAACAGTACGAAAAATCATAGCCAACTTTTCTTTCCTGCCCAAATCGTATCTCGTGTAGAGTCCCATCCTCGAATGTCCGCCTACTGCCATCGCATTCCCCGTCGCGAAAGAATACAATTAACAATTCCACGGTACCCCACGGTCGCAATTCCGAATGCGAATCAATGCGCCCAATGATGATAATGCTACCAGCCCCCATCGCACGCCGCCCCAATAACGATGCAAACCATTGTTGGTTGAATTTAATTTTCGCCTAACGATCGCGTTGTATGTATGAACCGCACACATCGTGTGCGCTTTTCTACATTCTACGAAAGCATATCGTGTGTATAAGATGTTCTATTTGTGCGCTCATTTGCAGAAGGAACAAGATGGTTGATACGACCGAGGCCTCGGCGACGTCAATGGCATGAATGATGGCCGGCATGTGTATGTCGGTGGCGGTGTATTTGCAATTCAATTTCGAGACATTTCACATTCGTACGCGAAACGGCGGTACGGTTCGGTTCGGTACTGTGCCTTGTGGGCAAAGTACAGAAGAAACGCTTTTGACGCTTTTCCTACTTCATATCGCATGCAAATGTGGAACAATTTGCCGTCCCGTTCGACTTTCATATTTTTGGGATGGCGTACTCATTTGGTTTATAAAGCAGGCAGAAGACAAGGTTTTGATTGATTGAGTGGAGCCTGTGCAGATTGCCGACGAATAGGAATCCATTAATAGAAGTTTCTCAATACGGTACACATTGTGTGGCATGGTGAATAAAGTTAGTACATTTAGTACGTTTTTTTCTCTTGTTCAAAGTAAACGTGAATAAAATTGTATGGAACAAGGATAATTTCAATTTTCTCACCAATTGCATTGGCAAAAAGCCTAGAGTAACATTGGTGGCATTACAAATTGTTGCTGTTTATTAAACGTTACCAATTGCATTGGCAAAAAGCCTAGAGTAACATTGGTGGCATTACAAATTGTAGCTGTTTGAAAATCACAAACAACAAAAATTATAAATTGTACTACGTAAAATAATAATAACTTAATTTATGTGTACTGTACACTATTATTTCCTTGAAAAATAAACGATTTGTAGCAGTTATATTTAAAAAGCTCATTATACATTTATTTTTCATATTTTGTGTGCAAAAGAAGGAGGGAAAATTCCAAAGCCTCATTAAAATGAGGAATTAACATAATGGGGATTGTAATTCTTCTATTTGGGTCGTTTCTGCCCGTGCTTCTTCATATCTTACGTGAATGATACGCCCAGTCTGTAAGTAGTCCTAGCGAGTTCCGATTCTTCTAGCATTCTACAGTTAAATCCTTCTGACCTCCGCCACATAATGAATAGCTCAGTTAACTCGAGGCTTTTTCTCGTTCTACAAAAAAATGATGCATATATGAAATACCGCGTCGTAGTCCATTCGGGAATAACGAAAGCATAGATGCTCCTTTATCCGTTTAGTGTCTATACAGATCATCCAAAGACATCAATACATTTACATTTTGTGTCGTGATACTATCTTAAGAACAGACAGAATGCGGAATCTTTTTGTCTAAAAGTTCCGCAAATTACTTTCTATTATTATCTAAATTAGTTTATGCAGAGGTCATTCAAATTGGTATAGAGGCCATTCTCCGTTGGCATAGAGGCCGATTCGGTTTGTCAATGCTTACCGATCGTACTTCGGCTATTGCCTATTACGGGGATAAATATTAATTACTTTTCATAGTGCCATTAACCCTCTTAATCCATTCTTCTTCATTTAGAGGAATAATAATAAATTAAGTGACGAATTTGATTATGTTATTGCCAATCACGTAAAAAAGGACTGCATTAAGCAGCAGATACCTCAACATCTCTTAGAGTCACCTAACCAACCCTTCATTTTTCCTTATTCCATCAAAACCTCTGAAATTCTAAAAATAATAATCAGGATGTTGTTTGTTCCTTTGTTTCATGGATACATGCACCAGATATATGCTAGTGTTTCCCGTCTTTACATTACCGTTTTTTGTGATCTTCTTTAATGACGACACACCGCAACATACATTTTAAATATTAGAAAAAATTACATTAGTATTAAAGTGTTTAATATAGTTTATCCATCCCTGCTGGAGGAGAATAGATCGCACTCGGTCGACCTCGATGCCTTTGTCTGCTAAATATCTATCCCCTTGGTTGTATAGTATGATTCATTATACCCATTCCTTATACATATAAACATTCCTCAACTATGGTCCAATTTCCATTAGAAATAAGCATAACAATTCTCAAAGATGAATTTGCTTCGAGTGAGTGAATTACATCAATCCAACTCCTCAACAGACACTTCAAGTGTTTTCCTTTCGCGTCTGAGAGTTAAATGACACTTTCAGCTGTAGTATGTTTTAACTCATGAGATAATTCATAAGTGAGTGGATAGTCGCCGCAAAGAGTCATGGGCACATGAGTTAAATGACACTTCCATAAATTAACTAACGCACTCATAAGCATGATTCACTTATTTATTATCACTCAGTATGCAATCTATAATGTCCATGACTCATAGTCGTATACGAAGAAAGAGACTATATTTTTTGGTTAATCTCAACTTCAAAGAATCCTTCGAATGCTTTGTACGACGAAGTTTTCTCAGTTTGCAAGAAAATAGCGATCAGCACTTTAGCGTGTGCTTAACCATCGATTCTGTATTTTGTTGTCTAGCGGATCAATCTCTTTGTTTATTAAACGTTTACGTTGATGATCTTCGGGGCCCACAAATATAGAATTTTAATGAAGGTTCGATCCTCTTCGAAAGAGGCCTTCTGAAATTTTAATTTAAAGTAATGCCTGAAGACCTGAGAAATGGGTCGAGAGTCTAATAGGTAGACGCGATCCTCTGTGGTTACTTCTTTGATTCCGGTTTTGCGAATGTCAACTTTCTTTTTCGGAGCCTCGTTTCTGTTTTCGTTTCAATATGTACTTTTTCCAAAAAAACTAAAAGTTCAGTCTTCTATCTTTCCATCTTACTTACTCATCAGGTGCCTAGCGATCTTGTTCTGCAACAGGAGTTTTTTAAGGGCGAACCACTGCTGATCCTAGCCTTTGGTGTTAACTTTTTCAATAATCATCATAATTATTTGCATAGTTAAATAAGTTTCCCTAAAATTAGTAACTGAAAAAGGATAAAAAATCCTTTTCTTTTCACGAATTGAACGAATCGATCAATGTAAAGTCTTAATTTCGCTCGTATTCATCAACATAACATTGCCGAAATTAGTTTAACCGATTTTTTATGCATAACTTTACATAGACCACACAAATAGTCGTATCCCTTTTCTCCTAACAAACATAAAGCATACGAAAAGCACCTTCCATTATCTAGATTAAGGGCACGTGATAGTGAAACGATAGCACGCAACCCGTCCATACAGCCCGTGAGTGTGTGTGGTTGCCTTTTCTTGCTAGGAAATCGAAACCTATTTTCCTTACCTTCCGGGTGGATAACCGTAGAACGTTTGCATCGAAAAGGAAATTTGCATTCTTTCCTCCGATTTCGGTACCGGTTATTATCGTACGGAAGAAGAAAGAAACAGCTCGCTCGTTCATTTTCCTTCTTTCAAATTGTTCTTCTTTCGGGGAAGAACCTATTCTGATTCCTGGCACACGAAAATTGCAGCACAAATCGATTTCCTACCACCTAACCACGTGTGGAGATGGGAAAAACGCTCCGACCAAGACGACGCCATGTGCATGCAGCGTACGCAAGTCAAACCACCGATCCAATCGATTGATCCACTTCGCCCGGAAAACAAACCACAAAAATCCATTCCACCGTTTGGGTATTTGGTTTCTACCCCACTCTCTTTCTCTCTTCGTTTTCTTCCGGAAGAAATGGAAATGAGATTGTTTTCCCTGGCACATCACGCAAAGTGGAACAGGGGCCCCCGCCACTCAGAAGCTCCCATGTACACCGCCCTCCGATCTAATCTTTTGCTCGTTTTTCTCTTTCCATGGTTCCTCTGCCACTTTGCCGTTTCCTGGTTATCTCTCGCCCAGAAAGTGCTGCTGAATGGAGCATTCCAGGATGGCCGCAAGCTGTTCACTTCTTATCACACGAAGACGAAACGGCGCAACCAGCGCAAGGACCAGTTCAAGGCACTGTACCGCCGCCTGCAGGTGAAGAAAGTGATCCGCAAAAACTATCTATACGATAAGACGCTCGGGCGCGGTGGGGCAGGATCGGCCCCGTACGGTTCCTCCGCCGCTGCCGCCAGTGCCCGGCGCAAGTACGTCAAAAGCTACGAGCACAACAATCAAACCATCTCGCTGCTGACAGAGATCACGTTCTACGGTTGCGAGAAGCAAACGCGTAGCTGCATCGGACAGGTACACAATGGGCGGCCGTTCTATCGGTATCTTGGCCGGAACACGCCACCCTGCTGCATGGAGAAGCTGAAAGCCGTCTTTCGCCATGTGGTGGATGAGTTCGAAAACGTGGGCATTCGGTACTGGCTCGATAATCGGGCCCTGCGGGATGCGATCGAGCTGAAAGGGCTGTCGCCCGATGCGTACGAAATCGATCTCAGCTTCAACGGGGACGATGTGCAGCGTTCGGTAGCGTTACGCAAAGCTCAAACCCGTCCATACACCGATGAAGCTGGCTTCCATTGGCTCAAGGCGACCGATGGACACTACTTCCGGGTTCAGTTCTCCAAGGTGAACACGATCGCCATCAATCTGCTGCCGTTCGATCTGTCCAGCGGCGAGTTGGTGCGACCGAGCGGATTTTACGGATGGAAGGCGCGCAAGTTTTCGGTCGAATTCCTACACCCAATGTCGACCGTGCTCTTCCTCGGCAAACCCATCATGTGTCCGAACAATGTGATAGAGTATCTCGAGGTGAAAAAGGTAAAGTAGGTGCTAGACCACGGAACGGAGCAAAAATAGGTAGCGCTAGGTTAAAATGCGGTTACTAAATGGTAGAAAACATGAAAAACGTAAACAGTGTAAATAATAGTACGCAACTGTGTAAGTGCATCTCGAGGAAGACACCAAACAATGCGCTGTAGCAAGTAACACAAAATAAATTAATTTTATTTCTTTCCTCCTCATTGTACGCTTACGACAAATTGTAAAGCAATAATGCATTGTTTTTGTTGCAATTGGAATTTGTAGAACGATTTTTTTATGATGCGCTTTTTGCAATGTTTACGCGATGAAAATCAAACATGTAAATGAACAGAAGTGATTAGAAAATGGTAGAGCGAATGTGATAAATTAATGTAAGCAAAAGAAAAACAGATGATATAACGAAAAAAAACGATAAGAGAAAAATACAAACACACTACTGTAAGGGAAAAATGTGAAACAATTAACAAAAACAGTTAAAACACTACGAGATCAAAACCAAGAATACAAAATAGTCGCAATATCCGTGTGCAATAGAAACCTGTCAAAATTCTAATAGGCAAAAAGCATAATACAATATAAAAAAAAAACCATTTGTCAATTAGTGTAATGGATGGTAAACGACTTGCAAATCACAAAACATTAAAACATGGAACAAATGATACAGAAGAGTAGAAAAACCTAATACATACAAATAGAAGAAAAGGTGTAAGTGTGATGTTAGTTATGTGTTAACGATTCCTTGTATCCCTACGAGTATTTCTCAATGATTTATCGTGAGTTATTCAACTAAATTAGGTTGCTTACAAACTACTTTACTTTTAAACAGTTCCTCTTTCAACAAATGGTGCTAATACTAACATTAATGTTAATTCTTAACTTTATTATAGAAAAATATTAATTTGTTAGGAAATAAAAAATCTCTTCAGTTTACATACTACAACTACAGCGAAAAGAAAGTTTTCCTCTTATCCACAAGTAAAGATAGATATGAAAAATCAAGATAACATATTAAACACTTCCTTCTATCTCGAACCATGCATTCAAACGCATAACAGATACCTGTGAACACGTTAAAACTGTTGATAAAAAAATAAAAGTCCCTTCTATTAAGCTTTCTCCATCTCCATCGCAACACTGTTGAACACTGCAATGAGCGCTACAAAAACTTTTAACATTGTAAACCTGTTGAAGAATGTAAGCATAATAAAAAAGAACACCCTTCTTCTCCCACTATACACGCTTCCGTGTACCGGCATCGATCGGCTTGTATGTAATTTGGCTTTTTCGTTTATTTAGAACTCAGTTCTCGCAGAAAAAAATGTAACAACCCTGCTCGGTCCGAAATGACAATAAACAGGAAAAAACAACTCGTACAAATGGATTTGCCGTGCTGGAAATTTTCTGACGATATGGAAGGTAGGTGGGCCAAGAGTGATAGCGAAGGTACGCTTTGGTGCTTAGTTGGATGCAACGGTTGAAACGGTTTCCTTCACCATTTCTCCCTCTGGTAGTTCACGGACAAGCGAAAGCAGCCGGTCCAGCTTCTGGCTCTCGAGCAGCTGTGGATCAACAACGCCAGCCTTTTTGCCCATTTTCGTTTTGATGCGCAGGTTGGGTGAAAGCTTCAACGTAATCGTGGTACCTCTGCAATGAGTCACGAACAAAAAGTGATTAGTAGATTAGAAAACAGATGCCGCTGCTAGCGTGTAATAAAGATGGTACCGGTTCGTTTGTTCATAGACGTTGAGAAAAGAAAATACCCAAGGCATACTCCAAGCCCAAATGATCTCCCTTTGTAATTGAATAAAATTTTACTTGAACTCCACACCAAATGAGGCAACAAAAATACATGACAACATTAATTTGCGGAAAGGAACCGTCCGACTGTGAGCAAACATGTTGCACCGACCGTGTATATAACCCGTATTTTGTCCCGGGCGCCATGATAAATGATGCCAATACATCGTCACCCCGGTGCGGGCGAACAAAATGGACCCCGCGGAAAGAAACACAACAACTTCATAGCGTAAAACATTCGGCTTCGCAAAAAGGGAATGGATAAAACCATAGCCGGGGACGGAATACGAATAAATTCATTTTTCCGTAACGAATTAAAATGCATGAGCTGGTGTTGGGTCCGGATGCTTAAATTAAATTTCGTGCCAAAGTTCGAACTCGAACATAAGTTTTGCGAAAAAAGGGGTTCTGGTAGGCTGTCGAACTGTTCTGGAGTTAAACGATAACTTTTAACACATATAAATTGAAAACTTCTTCTTCATCTAGTCCATTCTTCGCGAATAGAGTTAACATATATTTCATATATTTAATAAGCAACCAATCAGCAAAGTTAAGTTATCCTCCATTTCTTTTGTATTTATTTTTGGAAAAGTTTCTCACCACTATTGTCCTTCCAGAGACTTACATCGTCAAAAACATCTTACGCAACCGAGCGCTATAAACTAACCAGTAAAGTGTAAAACAGCAAAAAAAACACAGGCTAATAATCACATTGTCGAACGTTCGCACACTCGTGTCGGGATGGCAAGCAGTAAACATCAATCATCGTTAACCGTTTAATTAGAAGATTTGATAAATGGGTCCCCACTCTTGTAAAACAAAGTGGCACACTTGATGGCAGTTAGGGGGCTGAGTGTAGTGTTCATTGGCGCTTCAGCAGCCCTGCCCGATAAGCGGATTATGTTTATCAATTATTCTACGGAGTAAGTTTGTCATTAACAAATTATTTATGCTCGAAGAGTGTGGGAGGCATTTAGTCACCATTATTCAACCACCGAACAAGTTCGCACGATCGACAAAATGCAAATGTTGCGGGTTCGTTACAGCGCACAACTGGATGTTTTGGGGCAATTAATTAATTAGCTCGCATTGGAGTTTGAAGTTAAGCCTGTTTTTAAGACTACAAAAGGGGGTTTGAAGAAAGACAAAAAAGATCACAAATCCTTTCTTCCTACAAGCGACATCGTTCAGCCACGACACTAAGTGCAATAAATTATTCTTTACTTCATTTCTATGAGTAAGGATTTGAATATCTTATTTTACGAATGGTCTGATTCCGATTGGAAAAATATCAAAACTTTACAGTTTAAACAAATGTTGCAAAAAAACAATAATATTCTATCCCTGGCCAATCATTTCTATCCCTGATCAATCATTTCTATCCCTGATCAATACTTCCATTAAATAATATTATTTACTTACGAAAAATTATTAATGTTACGAGCAGATGTTTAATGTTTAAATTAATTTGTATGAGTTTAATGAGGCTCGGTATTGGATTGTTACGTAGAATTCCATATTAGAAAGGAGTATACTTGATTTATACGCCGGATCTGTAGATCGAAACTCGTCTAATCCAATGCCTTCCATAGGAAAACCCTTTTTAGAAAAGACTGACCTTGTCAAGTACAAGAAATGACATATTGCAAAACATATAAAACATCGAACAGGATTTTTTGTTCGTCCTTTTTTACAATTTTTCAAAGATCCATAAAATGTTCTTCCCCAAATGTCCGAGTCATCCATAAAATATAGAACACAATGAAAAATCATCTTCTGTCCCACCCTACCAACACTTTCATTGGTTGCTGTCGACTACCTTCTGGCAATCGTAAATCGACAATCTATCAACAACATAGAACAATGGTACCATCCATACTTGTACCGTGCCGACGCTGTGCAATCAAATATTCAAACAATCCCATGCTCTTCCCGCCTTTTCATACTCACTTATCGTCCCCGACAATGATAAACGGCAACTTCTGGTTGAATGCCAGCCGGGTTAGCTTGTTCTTACGCTTCGAAACGATCGCCTGGGTGCAGATGGCTTTGTACTTGTTCACGTTCAGATCAAACACAAACACCTTGCCCTCGGTGGTAACCGCGGCGAAGACGGTGCTTGAGTATGGTGCCCACTTGACGTCCCCTACCGAGGACCCTAAATCAAATATGAATAGGGGTTCACTTGGGAAGGGAGAAAAAAAGGAAGTAAGTTACTTTGAGTTATGTTTTTCCCTCGCACCCTGTATGCCAGGGAGAAGGTATAAGTGCTTACGGTCTCATATCCTCCCAAATCTTCACCCGCCAATCACCACTGCAGGAAGCGAAAATGTTCGAATTGAACTTGTTGTAATCCATCCGATGCACAGGCAGGTAGTGCGCATGATACGTCATCAGATATCTGTGTGAAGAAAACCATTACAGTGTGAACGATTTACACAATTCCCTCCATTGGGGAACCTACTTCGAGCTGTATGCAGTGCTGCACTTAAAGATGTAACCTTCCTCCGTACCGACAAGGAAAATTTCCGGATTGTGAGGATGGAAAACCATGCACGTGCCGCTACCTTTCAACCGCAGTGTACTACCATCTGGGCCGCTCACATGATCCAGCTCGAGAAACAGCGTGATGATCGTTGTAATTGCAAGCTTGTTCTGCATCAACACCCAGTTGAAAACTTTACCATCAGCCGACACGGAGAAGAAGTTAATTTCGCCATCCTGCATGTCCGGACCCCATTTAATCTCCCACACGCATTCGGCGTGCTTTCCGTTGACACCGTGAGAGATATAGACGGGACCTTCTTTCGTTCCAACCTGGAGATTGTACACGATCACATTTCCGTCGTATAGCCCAATCGCGATCAAATACGGATACTTCGGGTGAATATCACAGCACATGGCACCACTTTCTGTTGCAACTGTAATAATAATAAGCCATTTTAGTATCAGAAATGGAGAATTTATATTACTGTTTGGTTTATATATTATAAAACTACACTTACTTCTGTAGTCCGGAAAGGAAGGATTTTTTATAGTAAATAAACAAACGGCTCCTTCAGCGTTCTGTTTCATGAAATCCACTGTTGAGAAAATGAATAATTTGACAAATGAAAGGTGTATAAAACGCAAGATAAAAATCTATTTAGAAAACAATTGAAATATCAGTTTTTTTTTGGTTTTTCTTGTTAATGGCACTGATCTGCTCAGACCCTAGAGTTCTCTGAGATAACACTCAGCAATCTATTATAGGAGGCTTTTAAACCGCTCACAGCTCAGCACCGCCAATCGCTTATCCCGGTCTTTTCTATTAAATTTGGCTCTACCAACCTGTCTATGAAGATGGCTTAAAAAGATTTTAACGAATTGGGTCGTCAGATGTCATTCAAATAACATGATTAGGCTCTTCTGTTGTCTCTTTAAACATTCTTATTTTAATATAGCACTAAAACCTCAAGCTTCGCTGACTTCCATTTACCCGGAACAAGACATACAATCTTTCGAACGAGTTATTCAGTTTGGATGGAAATTTAGACCTGTTTTGTTGTGTGAAAGATCGACGCTGTTACATCTCATGGCCGCACACTCTTCTGCTAATAAGATGCCAAACATCCTTTAAAACACTTTGGACAGAGCCCACAATTCAGGGAGACTGAGACTTATAAGACGTAGAGTATGTAATTATAGTAACTCCTCAATTGTCTTTCGAGACTTCTCAACATCCATTGTCCACTGATTATTTTGGACAAAGTCTTTTTTTCAAAAGCGTATGTGAATACTACAACCTCAAAAAGGTTCCTCAGATAGACCAAGAATTGAAAAATTCCATGGTTATTAACACCAAACACGATGGTCGTTTAATTTCGGGATGTTCAGATTTACTTATGGGACGCTCCAAGTATACCTGATTAATGTCACCGTACCAACCAACTACACAAGCACATCCCAAACATATGTTTTCGTAAACTATTCCCAACTCTTTAGCTACTGTTAACTGAGTTTTCCCATAAAACCATAAAACGTACAGCACAACATGCCAGGTCACTGTTGGGACACATGAAATTGTCCAACCAAAGGGTAAAACAATGAAGTATTTTCGCTTGATAATCCAATTTCCTCGAGCTGGGATGTGCAGTGTGGGAGCCACTGCCAGCCTTCCAGGCGTGTACCGCCAGATGCCACTACGCACGGTATGTACTCTAACGCTGTACTCACAGAGTCACACCTCTTAAAGTCTGAATAAACAGCAGAGCGAAAGGCAGTGAAAGATAAATAAAGCCAGCAACAGAGAGAAAGCGGCCGAGAGAAAAGGTGTGCAAAGTGTCATAAAAGAATGGAGTGGTATTAATTTTGATTTTACTGCCATTTTATTGCCCACCAAACCCCACGGGACAAGATGGGGAAAACCTCGCGAATTTCCCCCCACACGGGCAGGTGCAGCCGCATTTTACGCGACGGGCAGTACAAGGCCATCCCTTAAGCTCCAGCTTTGGGCGACAACAACGAACTGCCCAGTGGAAAATGAAACTCGCAACTCGTGGTGAGCCTTTTTTACGACCAGCCAACTTAACACGGTACAGCGAAAAAACCGAAAAAAAAAAACCGAGATGGTAAAGTTCTATGGACATGGACAGCGATCGGTGGGCAGAGAGCCCAAATGACACTTTGAGCTCGCATCCTTTTTCCATTTCCCACGGATCCACTTGAGAACATCGTCGCTACGGTCGGCGCAGTAAAGGTTTAATGGGTTGTAACGGTATCTTGATTTTATGGTTTACTGTTCAATGGATTGAAAAGATGAGAAATGTGTGGCGGAGACGAGCGTGATGGAATTGGAATAAATGTTCCATTACATTCTTTCCCCAAAATAGCCCCGCGGGGAATAGACGGTGAGGCTAGAGAGTTAACGTAAGGACGAAAGAATATTTGAACCACCATAACAGTTCAGATTTCATGTCTTTTGGACGACGAGTGTTTGGAAAACAAGTTTTAATGTCGCTAAATTGAAATCAAAAATTCTAGCGCAGCTATGAAATCCCTTAGCATGTTCAGTAAACTGGTAAAGCATTTCAATTACGATTTATCATAACAAGTGAATCTAATCAACCAACCTCGCAAGACCACACCGGTTCCATTCGGAGGGCCCCTCAAGGGCTTCGTTCATTATTTCCCATTATGCCGCACGCAATGTATTTAGCAAGCAAATCATGTTTTCCTGCCTCCATTATTGTCACGATAAAGGTAAATTCAACTGAATAAACCACGACCCGATAAACTGATTCATCATGTTCATCCAAACGGAAACCGGCCAGGCTCTACCGTTTCCCACTCGTTCCTAACGCAATAAGACACAAAAGCACACAGGGTACTTGTGCGCCAATGAAGATGGCCATATCTCTCAATTAATATCCGTTGCCAACATTTCTTCATTGATTACGGCCGTCAGCGTCGTCACCGTGGTTGTGGCCATCGTGACAACGTCTTTTCACCTTTCACGATGCCATCTGTGTCCGTCCGTGGAGTTTCACTGACCTATACCATTTGTGCTTATCCTTCCCTACCGGTTTCTCATCCCCCATAAAGCTTTTTCCATTTTACCCACCCTGTAGCTACTTTACCTTCACCAACGCGTCACGTTTACTTTTGCGGAACATCAAAACTTCCGCAGCACGTAATGAAGCCATAAATAACGGAACAAACCGAACCACGACGTGCATACCAATCGCACCAGATCCACTGCATTCGGGGTGCTGGTGACGGAGGGGGAAAATTGAGGAAAAGACGTCCCCAACCCGGAACACCGTAACCTACTTCCCTCCACTCTGCGGTATGACACGTTTGTCACGTTCGGTGCGTCGTTTGTTCGCGTTTTCCCCGACTCACACAAAACTGACGGAGGTCGCAATGAAGCATGACGTCCGGGATGGACGGGACATTTCAATCAATTTCAATTTTATCGATTTCATGTCGTCAATTTGTGACAATCCCATCGCTCCAAACACTGTCAACCCCGAACCCACGGTAGGGCAAAAACCATTTTCACATTTTCACATTATTCACCAAAAAATAAAAACTAAATCACTATGGATACTCACGTGTCCCGAAGCAGACGGCAAACAAGTCGTAGTACAGCGTGTTGAAGCAAAGATCAGTAACGCACATTTTCTTCGTCCGCTCGTAGGAAAATTTCCACAGCGGTAGCAATGTGCCCTCCTCCTCGCGGAACTCATCGGACGGATCCTCCCAGTAGCGGTAGTCCTGGGCAATCTCGTCGTAAATATTTTGATTCACCATACGCTCGATAATCTGGCACGCCTGCAGATAGCGCTTGTTGAACTCTTCCGCCTGTTTTGCCTTCTCGTCCTTGCGGCTCTTTTCGTCGCGTCTTTGAAGTCCTGGTTTTTTTTCCTTCTCGCGCTCCTTCTCACGCTGCTGCTGAGCGTAATCCTCGATGTACGAATCATAGATCACCCACTGCAGTACGCTTGCGCCATACGAAGATCTTGGGGGTGGAATTGTTTGAGTGTCCACGGACTGTAGAGAAAGGAGAGTTGAGTGCGCAAGATGTTTAAGGAATCAAATCACCTCCAGAGCTGCTACTTACTCTTGATGGATTCGCTATTGTGAGAGCGGCTCGTTCACAAAAGTTGAACTGATTCGTAAGCTTCTTCTTTGGAGCTTCCTCCTCGGGTGGTGGCTGTACTTCTTCCTCCTGCTCTTGACCCTCACCTTCAGCTTCGGCTTCATCTACGAGTTGTGTGGAATATAGACACAAAACACGAGCAAATAGTTTCAAAGGCAATACTATAAATTTTTCCCTATTTTTCACCCATTTTCAATGCAGAAACTATATCTCCTGATTTAATGAGTTGCCACTTATCTGAAGGTACCCCTAATATTTTATGCACAATATGTCATATAAAAGTATTAACAATACGTCTACTGGCAGTTAAAACGAATATCCCTACAATATACTAGAACATTGATTACATTATATACAATTATTGCAAATTGTAGCATGTTGTAAACTACTATAGATATTATTTTACCTTCAAAATCAATGTACGATTTAACATGAAACACAAATGCAGCACATTGTACTCATATACACATATTTGTCGTATTTACAGATATCCATTTTGTTATACAAAAACTACGCCATACATTTCTAATAAGCCCTCCTAAAGACAGCTGTAGTTATTCATGTGCCAGAAAATTAATGCTAAATGTATAAGTGTATAAAATATAGTATTTTTTTTTACATTAATCTATGTGAAACAATCATACTGCATCTAAAACAATAGGATATAATTAAAGGTAACAACTAAGAAATTTTTAAGAATACTAATACTAAAGATACTAAGAAAAAAATGCTATCTAAACACTAGCTAGGAAAGTAGTAAAAGAAACACCAACAGCGGTAGACAACGAACAAGAACAGAGAGATGAAGAAAACAGCAGAGGAAAACACAACAAACAACGTAGCGGACAAAACTTCGAATAGATGCTGCGCGTTTTGCGATTGGTTTTAGATGCTTTTGTGCTTTACCTTCATCTCGTTCACCCTCTTCGCCGTCACCAGTTTCCGGTGTGTCGGGCTTTTTCGTGTCCTCCTGGTCTTCGGCGAGAGTTTCCTTCGGTTTGTCCAGGGTGACATTTAACTCTTCGCGGGGCAACGAAAAGCCACAATTCGCATGTTTGCGTTTTGGTTTTGTTTGTTGTTGGTTGTTTTTATTTTTAATGGTTATCGGTGTATGGATTTAAATGTTCATCATGCATGTTTTGGTTTTTGTTTTTAGACAGTTAAGGTGAGTTTCGGTGTTCGGTGTGATAGATATGGAAAGAATTTGCCGGCATATTGTCGGTGAAAGGTGTGAAAGAAATGGAATTAATTCGAGTGATAAAAGGTGACGATTCTAAACGGGAACGAATGGCGAGAACTTGTCGAAAACGACCGAAAAAAGTCTTCATGTGTCTTCAACAAATAGCATCTTTTAAAATAATCTGTACAAAAGACGTTCTCAGAGCTCACAAATTAAATCAAGAGCTACAAACGATAAATGAAACATTACCAATTGCTATCACATCGAAAAGACTTTCTCTATCGTTGGAGTAAAATTACTTACAAGAACTTAATAACCACCAGCACGGGTGGTTTCATTTAACTGTGATTTAGCTATGCGAGTAGTACCGTCTCGCTTTCTTTTCTATATAAATGTACATGCACTGCAAAGGACACAAGGATAGACTTGGAGCTTAAACTTAGTTTAATAAAGAGATAAACAATCATCCGAACAAAAAAAAAACACAAAAACAAGAAAAATAAATTAAGAAAAGAGAGAAAACAAGACTAACTTATCATGCCATTCGAAAAAGAATCGAAAGAGACTGACCATGCACCAGCAGTAAGAGTGAGTATGAAAGAGGTGAACAAAAGCAGTAGTTTCACAGTGCCGTGGGCTTGTGGACGGATAAAGAGACAGATCCACAGCTTTAAAATGGGGGTGTTTGGTTAAATTGTTTCAGGCTCTATCTTTAAGTTAGTATATTTATAAAAACAAAAGTTTACGATAGCATGCACCCAAGCGCACGCACACACGAGTTGGAAAGAGAGAGAAAGAATGTTTTAAGAACGGGTGAAATAAAAACTCCGTACCACCTGGTAGCAGTGTGCCGGAAACTCAAAATGAAATGAACTAAACGAAACAAGGTAACAGCTCGGATGTCTTTTTCGTTGTAGACTTGTGTGTCTGTGAGTATGATGGTCTGAAAAGAAGAAATAAGTATGTTCGCTTTACCGTCGGTGCCTTTGCGCGAGATCTGCTCCTTTGCCTCATCCGTGTCCTTGTGGATGGAGGTGCCCTCAAACTCTAGCAGCGTTATCGTGTTCTCGGGCGGCGGTACGGGCAGGAATGCACCCTCCCGGAAGTCGTACACGACCAGATTGCGCGGCAGATGCCTGTTCTCCGTCGACAGCAGCTTTGGGATTTCCTCGCCCAGCTCCGCCTCGGTCAGGTCGAGCTGATCATCCGGCTTTAGCAGCTGCTTCGACTTCATCCATGTGTCGAATTCATCGTTGTCCACCGGTTCTCCTTTGCCGATTTTCTGCATCGAGGAGATTCGATTCTATATCCAATTCGAGGCGAGAGAAAGAATACAGGAACGAACGGGAGCACACGCATTAATAGGTTGAAAGGAACAGGTAGCAAATGGATCTCGTGAACAACAGTTACTTCGCTGCCATCGCTGTCGTAGCTGGCCAACGAGGCTGGTGATGCCATTCTAGGAAAGTTTATCTTTCTCCAGCCTCCAACTCAATCCACCCGGGTTCTATCCCACAAAAACCTCGGTAAATCTCGAGCTTCCTCACTAAGCAGTTAAGTGCACACAGATTCCCGGACAAAGGTTCCGACCATCCACCCAGGGATATATGTTACAAACGATGTCCTTCGAGAGACGAAACCCTTACACCACACCAAGTGCTAACTATCCATTCCAAGCGAAAGCCGTGACTAGACTAACTTCTATCCCACAACGGTACATTCAATTTACCACCTTCGAGTCGCGTTTTGGAACGCGAATGCGACAACTTTTTTTCACCTAACTATGCCTAACTTTTTTAACCCTTCATTGCTCCCCCTTTTAGCATTGCAGGATTTACCACGGCCGGGGTTCTGTCGTCAAACCCGGGCTAATTTTTTTGCTTTGCTGTTTGTGTGTGCAGTTGTTATTTCGCTAGTCGCAGAACATCGGTCCACTTGTTCGTGTCATGTTCATGCTACACATTCGGTGAGCGGGCTGGCGTGCCAAGTTTCCATTGGCACTGCATATTAAAAATATATAATTCGTTTTCCTCCCTTAATTTTTTGGGTGCCGGTTGACGTGTTTACTTTGCCGGGTGGAAATAGTGCTGCAGCAAACCTCAGCAAACAAACAATCGTGGCGCGACATGTGTTGCGGTGGAGGAAATGTTGGATTGGTTAAGATTAAGGCAAAACTTTGCCTAAACCTTCGTCGCTTTTAACGATTATTCGATAAAGAAAACGCACCACGGAATCGAAAAACATAACGTCCGGTACGGAACAGATTTCCCTCTTCGCAGCTGCATCCTAATCTGCTTGATCCAATCTTTAACGAGCGAACAAACTTTACAGACAATGAACAACCACCGGCACACAAGACGGCTTTTTTCCACTCTTTCTCTCATTTTGTTTTCAACAACGAAAAATGAAAAAAGGCTTTGCGTAATTCGAAACATTGGAACCGTTGGCTCGCATTTTACCAACCGGTGGCGCTCTATCCTCAACAGGGTTTTTTTTTCTTTTGTTTATCCTTGGCAAAGAAAATGGATAGAGAACGAGCTTGCAGTACGATTTCCCTCCACCAATATCAACCCACCCCTCGAAAAACAAAACAAAACAAAGCCCACGGTTACGGCCACATTCACTGATGACAACAGATAAATCATCACATAATGGATTTCATTTTATATTTGAAAAGTTTTCTAGAATCCTCCCTCCTTCCCATTCCGACGGGACCATCATCCCTGAGTAACCTTTTCCTTCCTTCTGGCCAAACCAATCCAACTTCAACCGGATGGGAAGGAAAGGTACCAAATTATTGTTTTATTCGTATTTTCTCATTTTTTCTCATTTTTATTTTTTGTTTATTTATACTTTATAAAATACGCTATGAGAGTCGGTGCGCTATAATCGGATTGCACCGGTCCTTTTACACAAACCGTTTGCCTGTTTGCATATTGTTTGGATCATTAGTGTTTTTTTTTTCTTCAAATTGACGCTTTGTGTGTATTGCACCGTCAGAACGGGGGCTGTATCTGATCCAGACAAAGAAGAAAAAAAAACAATGCATTGAAGGTTATCGCAAAATAGAAATAAGATTAACCTTTCTTTATGACTTCAGCATATTGCAAAATTGGAAGTAAAACAGATATTGTTACTTTAAGATATCATACCGTTGATTGTCACTAAGATGTAATAAAGTGTTATCTTGTATCAATTTTATTTGTATAAAATCTCCTGCAGGGATGTACTGATGGCATAGATCTTCAAGATAAATTCATAGGAAGGAAAACGACGTTCTGAAGTGTTCTGACTTTGGAGCCAGCACAGATCTCAACGGTGCCTTTGGCTTCTTGCTACAGGCTTTGCAAAATTTTAGGGAATCCTCCATCCATATACTTTACCCTTCGCTATAATTTGTGGAAATATCGACGAAACCACCTTCTTCTTGAACAACACGATGTATAATGCCATAAATCCGACCGAGCTTTGGAAGATTATACCGCAATACGGTATCCCTGAGTAATTAATCCAACAGTTAATACAAAGAGGGCTGTGTGAAAAGAAAGAACATCGCACAAGCTAGTGAAAGCCTAACGTCTAAACAGAGACCAAAATCCTCCCGTTTGTTGTTCCAGTTCTGAAAGGTCTTTCCAATCCCTGGTTTTACAGGTGACATATGATCGGAAGGGCATCTGCTCTGTTATGTTATGAAAGAATGAGAGGCTTTAAGAATTGGGCTAAGGAAAAATATATTGGAGAGGTAGTACTAGTTTGTCGAAAAATGTGAGTTTAATAGGAAAATGTGGATGATGGAAGAGATCAACCTAAGAAGCATAACACGGATTCACGTTGTTGTAGGGTATCGTGCATAACATGGGCTTTAGAAACTCATAAAATCCAGATGACTCATTCAAGAGACAAAATTCTAACGGTAGACAGACTAGGGACCCACCAAAGACCCCATCTGCTAAAAGGCTCCGAAGGGCTCGTAAATCCTGCGGTTTTTGTCTCGATTTTGCTTTTGAATCTATCGTGGATATGTAGGGTCCACACTCAAAATTTAAAATATTCTCCATTTGGGGACCTCGAAAATCGTGGTCTATGTGGTAGGTCTATGTGTGGTATTAGTAGGAGGCAGCGGAAACTACATCCCGCTTACAGCTTCCAAAGATCTTGGTTGCCCACTTCGAGTAGTAGTCATCTTTGCGACGTGTTTAAGACTTGTTAGCAAAAGATCCCAATGTACTCCCCACTTTTGAAAGGTCAATTAGTTAAAGCCTATCTTGGGACACCGGAGACATTGGCGGTAAGGCCATGATGATTAAGGAGCGTGATGAGGATTCCCAACTCATATCCAACCGAAAAGGAACTCGTCACAACCCACTCGGCAAGTCGCTTATAGGCGCACGGCGAGCCCACCAGTAGGATCCAGGTGAGCTTAACATGTCGTAAATGGAATACAACCATGTTTTCAAAGATGGGAATGCTCTCTTGGTAATGTCTCTACGACGTGGTTAGGCTGGACGAAAGGCCAATATGAGAAAAAAATGAGGAAGATTATTGCCTTACCCAACCATTAATAGTCAAGAGAAAAGTTAAAAGCTACAAAATATTAACATTTAGAAGTATACAACTTTTTCGTTAAATTTAAGCCGTAATGTCTCCGAAATTATCAATATCTATTCAATAACTTAGAAGATAGTGACTCCTATGAAACTCGTTGGAACACAATTTCCCCCTTTTATTTTATAATTTTGTTTTTAGCCTGTAAACCATTTTGAACATAAAAAAATGTGTGCACTATTCTAGCCGATTACAATTTTTGCGAAGGTAGTAAATTATGCTCAGAGATTCTTGAACTCTGGCAACACAAGTAATAAATTAATTAGGACAGTATTTAAGTATTTTAAGGGCGAACCAGTAGTGAAGATGGCAGTGGTTCCAGACTTACTCAACAGGATTCAGACAAATCCCATCCGGACCGTTCCCTCGCACGGAGGATGGACTATCCTGTTACAATTACAATTACAGGCCAAAACATCCCGAGTTTTTAGGGATGTAGAAAAATAAGAAATTATCAACACATAAAAATATCAAATTGTGTAGATTTTAATACAGAGGAAGTGATTACCGAACTGTATTAAGTGGGAATAATAAGCAGCTAATGCTATCGGATAAATACATGATAATTAAAGTTTATGAGTTTATATAACTTCTTAACAAATCAAATTACCTAAATTGATTTGAATTATTGAATACTACGGCAGTATGTTTCCTATTAATATTTTTGAATCTATTTTATCATAAATTAGTTTATAATTCGTTGTACATCTTAAATACACCACAAAGTCATACTTGCAACTTAGGTCGCATGAATAGTGCAAGAGTCATGATCTGAAGTTATTCAAGTTAGTTCATATTGTAAGCTATAGCAATAACGCCTGGTCGTCTTCCAGGGAATAAAAAAATATATAGTAAACTATGTTAAAATTTAACATTTCCCATTAAACAAACAAAGCGAGCCAACTATTCCACTAGCCATGGATGAAATTCTCTACGTAATCCAGAACTTTACTATGGTATGGTATGAACGAGCGTTAAGCGACGAAATAAAATACTGCGCTATGCCTTGATAAAGGCTTCGAGTTTAATCGACCACGTCAGCATCATAAGCTTAGTAAGTACAACCATTTCCATAGTATTTTTTTTACAGTCAACGCTCAAGTCTAAGCTGCACATGGCGAAATTTCTTTTTCATTCAACGCACCAATGTCTACATGGGAACTTCGTAACCGATGAGCGTCACCACACATACACTCCCTAGTGCATGTTCGTTACTTACGCAGCTTTACTTTTACTGTATTCCATGTGTCCTCTCGTAGCACGCCACATTACCCCAACTATTAGAAGCTGGCAAAATGACACCCAAAATTCCACCATGATACTGGTGATCCAGCTTTGGAGTAGCAAAAAAAACACGAAGAAAATGAAGCAAAAATGTAGTAGAAAAAGTTTTCCCATCTGTCCCCATGTTGCAATCGTCTCGCAGCGTTTCCTGGGAAAGGAACATCCACCGGGGTGCCTACGGACTGCCGGTTCGAAACGGAAGAACTAAAGCCTCATAAAACCAACCAATGATGTCATTACTAACCATAACTTCATTTGCTGCCGACATTTCCGTGCGCATAAAACTAAGCACAATAAACGGCGCCCGATCTCGGAGGCCCCGGTCCGGTCAGGATAGTATTTTCGTTTGGACGCTTGGACGTTTGATGGGATGGCCATCATGGGTGAAGAAAATGGAGAAAAGTGGCAACTACGCACACACATAAACACAGTCACCGACCTCCAACAGAGGATGCCCACAACGGATGGTGCTATATATATATTGTTTCTGCGTGCCACAAATTCCCACCAGTAGGTTCCTCCGCAATATGGAGGAAAGTTTGGAAAAAAGGAATTTTTTATTCACTTTGTTATTACTTCGTCTTTTTGGGTGCATAAAAAACAGAGCACCTACATTGAACAACCGACCTTAAGCTCCCATTCGTCGCTATGGTCCAGCATTCGATCAATCGTCACGAATTTGGTACGGAACAGGATCTGGTAATAATTTTTTTCTTTCAAAGGCAACCCTTTCTGTTTCATGCCTTTTTAATGTCGATGCAATGCGGTTCGAGTACGAGCCGCAACAATAAATTCTGCAACAAGTGTGCTTTTCCGTGTTATCGAGTGAAAAACAACGGCAAAAGAAAAACCTACAAAACGACGCAAGGTATGATACATGGCAGACACATCAAGAGAGCTTTAATTTGAGCTTTCTTGAGCAAGGAAGGGAGCGTTTGGGAATAAAACCTGAAAAGTAAGCCAGAAGAAGCGAAAACAAAAACAACTGAACCTAAACCGGTGAAGTGGGAAAAGAAATGTGAAAACAAAAGAATGTAATCATAATTAACCTCCCGCTGGAAACCGTCCCCACTGCCTTTGATTGTTTGCCACCAGCGTGCAAACTTCGGCCTTTAAAGGTTGTTTCCACGATTATAATTTATCACCGGCACCACGACACCGGAAGGTTGAAGAGAAAAATCAATGTTCGCTTCGCCCGTACCGTCACGCGCCAGTTCCTTTTCATCCTCCCGTGCCATCATCCTTCCCACTTAACGACATTAAATTTACGATTTCGAGGAGTGCTAACGACGATGAGTGCGGAAGAAATTTGCTCCACTATTTAACATTGGAAAATATTTGTGCTAACTTTATGACGGGCAATGGGCGAATGGTGGAAGGGAGGAACCGAAGGGGAAGGTTTCCACCACGGTTTGGGACGTTGAATAAAAAATGTAAGCACCAAGCTTGAGCACCGGTTCGACCTCGTTGATCCTAACGCCCGACGAACTTCAACGCTGGTATTCTTTCACTACTCCTGACAGATCATAATTTTTCGCGAATTTCTCTCTTACAGGAAGCGAATAAATGGTGCAAAGAATGTGTGCATTCGGCGGAAGGAAACACTAAAGTTTTTAAATTAAATGTGACATCCATGCTTCACGGGACAGATGATGGAGAGACATTGGACCTAGATGCACACACCTGGTATCTAAGATTTTGTTACAAACAAGAACTTGTTCAAATGGATCCTACTACAGTTTTGGAAGATGGATTGAGAAACGAAAAATCTGTTTAAAAAATGAATGATCAAATCATATTCCAAATTGTTAGTAACAGATAGCTTCATTTATTACAGTTTACTGTAAAATGTTACTGATTTCATTCGGAAACGGAAATATGAACTTCCTAGGGTAGAACTGACAAAACAAACAGAGATGAATCAAAAAGAAATTTTCACCTTGCAATACGAGAAACGTGCCGAAGAACCGAAAAAGTTTGAAGATGCAATAATTGAGTGAAGCATTTGTAGTAAGTCATAACTCATCTACTACTTCTCATTGCAGTAGTTATAAATGTTGGCCAAAATAAAGAAGATTGGCTTGAAACCTTACATTGTTATAGAAATAAAAGGATCCCGAATTCAAGTCCAAACTTTACAGACTCCCAAATCTCAAGCTTCAAAATAGATGAAAAAGAAGCAGACAATTATAGTCCGTATCGAAACGTTGAAGATGTTTGTATGGACTGGAAACAGGCACCGTTTTTATCATAGTAAAATTTAAAAAGCTAATATTAATCATGTGGTGGGATCAACCAACAGTTATATACTACGTTATACTAAATGTTGATGAAACTAAAGCGAATATACACAACATAGGATGATGATCAGGGAAACTAAGGTCTTGGAATAAATAAAATGAATGAAGTTTAGTTGATTAAAAATTATTGAATAAAAATGTTCAAAAACTGTTAAAATAGATGAATGAAGTCTTATGACTCAAATTCTCTACAAACTAACAAACCAATAAACTTTTTTATTGCATATATTCTGTGGAACATTATTCAATAAATCTTCAATTATGTAAATGTAAGTTTTCATTTACACTTTCAGTTACAACCACATAAAAGGTTCTACAGCGTTTAACGTTCAATCATACCAAATGCTGTGTTGATTCAAACCTAATCAAAACCAATCAGGTACTTCTGATGTAGAGCAAAGCGAAAAATATATACACAAGTTACAGAGTACGAGATAAAATAAATAAAATAGGAGTACATAATATTGAATATTAAAAGCATCCTTCTTTTATCAGCTACTTATCACATAATTTAATTCAGTATTGTTAACCATAAACAAATGCAATGACAAATTAAAAACTCATGCTGAGCCTAGGAATGTTTTAATTACAGCACTATTGAAATCCTTCCATACGGTTCGTTCACGGTATCGTGACTGTTGATAAATAATATTCATGGAAAAACATTTTCATTCTTTAATCAATACCGCATCAAACACATATTTTCCATTTCCCCTTTCCAGCTGGAATTGAATGTCCACAGAAGTTGGTTCGCTGTTTGTTCATTATTCATCAGTTCCACTGGAAGTTCCACTCGCATAGCGAACGCCTTTCCGACAAACAGACAAAAGCCAGAAGGGATGGAAGTTAATGGCAAAAATATGTTAATTAATCAACACGGAAGTAATGTACTGCAACAGCAAAACTATTGGATTTACAAAGTGAGGACAGTTTTTATACATATTGCTCCTGCAGTACAAATGGGTAGAATTTGTGTAAATTGTCCCTGAGTCCCTGAGTGGTCTGGATTCCATTCGAACAAGCTAGCAATGGTGAAGTAAAGCTACACATTGAAACAAAACTTGTAAGTTTATACTAAACATTAAACACACACACACCAAACACTTCCAGCCATTCGGATTTACCTTTTGATTCCTTTCAACAACACCCAAGCCTCGAAGTTTCTAAACCACAGCAGATTGCTTTTTTACACCTCTTTTTTGTCGATATAAATACACTTCTGCAAATCTGATACAAGAAAGCAAAAGTAAGCACAAGACAAACACTAGCACGAGTTTCCAACAATCAAGAAAGTTAATGTTTAATGTCCATACAAACTATCCACAACGTACGGGACCGCAACCACACGGGAAGCCGCGGAAACACCGGGACCGAAACGGGAAAACTTTTAAAAGCCCGATCGTTACACCGCAGATAGCAGAACTGGACTGGAAAAAATATGAAAACTAATCTACGATCATGTCGTCGTCTCTCGGGCCCGCGCCAGCCGCACGCTACCTTGGCATCGTCACTGCAAACGAAGACTCCGGACTTCAATATCGGGTGTACCTTGTTGCACAGTGCCTCGCGAATCGGGTTAGGATTTTTGGATGCGCGGGTGTTGAGCAGGTCGGTTTGTGGGTGGACTTTGGTGGAATCGGTTCTTCTCGCTCGCCCCCAAAAGGGACGCACAAGGCCCAGGCAAAAACGAATGTTTCCCCCGCCTTTTTTTGGAGGCAAAAAAAACTTTTGTTTACAATTTGCCAAACAACCGACTGAAATGGGACGGGATCATCCTTTCTGCGCTCGAGCGCGGTAAGCATGGACCCAGAGGGTGGTGGAAATATGCTTTCATTTTCCGTCAACCTTGATGCTTCTGTTGGCAAACACCATGGAACGCCGGAGCACTATATTCGTTCTTTCGAAAGGCAAAACGGCGGCTGGCAAGCGTTATGGTATCGAGTTGGCAGCATTATCATGTCCTGTGTTTTCATAAGACTTGGAATGTGTGTGTGTGTGTGAAAATAGTTTTTTTTTTCCTTTTTTCAAAACTAGTTCATCATGCAGTGATTTATAAATCCAAACGGAAAAGGCGAACTTCGTGATTGGCTTTTCGTGGCGATTTGGTAGGTTTCATTCAAAATTGCTAGTTGAATAAAAAGGCTAAATTGATTATACGAGAACCGAGGGGTTGCCTTGCAAATCAAAATTTGTTTCGAGAAGATAGACGTGCTGTTTAGCTGCATGCAAGCACTGAGCTATTTTAGTGTGCAGCTTTAATTAAAAAGGGTAAATTATATCACCATCTGAACATCACACTTATTACCTGTATCTAAACCGAACAATTGGAATTCACCATTCTAAATTGGATTCCGAAATTTTTGGACAATTTATAATTTTTTGTATATAAAATATAAACTTTAAATGAACCATTACATAATTAAATATACAGTGTTAACAATAAGTACGATATAACAGATTTTTCGAATCATCCCAAATTATTCTTACTTAAATTTATGTAAATCCTCTCGAAGTTCTTTTGAACATTTTGTAGTGGAATAATTTCATCTACACGTCTGCAAATAAAGCTTATTATTATGAACATGCCTTGATTGAATACAGTATTCGATTTCGTGGATGCAAAAATTTGTACCAACCCAAAGAAATACTTTTGAACGCGCCTGGAAGTGGTGTAACTTTCAAGAAATGGAAAAACTTTGAAAAATTTAAGTTGACATAGACAAAAT
>KB663644.1:0-50812 GCA_000349025.1 Anopheles minimus | reverse complement strand
ACGGAAGTGAGTACTTTGACTATTCACTCAGTTTCAGCCGTCGTTTCCTCAAGCTGCAAAACGATAGAATGGTGTTCTACCGAGTGTCTCAACATCAATGTTGTAGTCGATACTGACCTTTGGCCCAATGTAAGTGAAGTATTAGACGACTTTAAAAGTGCGATCATCTTTAAAAGTGCATTTGCCTCGTTTATCTCTAATCCAAGGTTTTGAGCCGCCCATTCGATCCTCTGGTAGGCATCTGGCAGGAGAACCGTAAACCAATGATATAACAGCGTATACCAAACACATCACCAAGATTTACTGTTAGTAGATGGTCCTCGAAGTTGCCACCCTCGAGCCATGGATGGCCCTCACTAGTGATAAGTTGAATAGTAGACAAACTAGCCAATCTTCTTAGTGTATGTGCATGTTCTTTACAAGCTTGTAATATATATGCCTATAACACCAAAGAGCATTAGTATATTTAGATACTTAATTTTATTACTTTTGTGAATGGTTTTTCTGTATCTTCATTTTACAACTGTATATTTTCAATACCATTTGAACAGAATACATAACTATAATTCGCAAGCTCTCTGTATACTAAAAGATTGAACATTTCAAATCCATTGCAAGATTGTAAGCAATAGTCGTTTTTCGTTTACTAACTAAAATTCCCAAACTGTCGCTTTATTCCAAGCAGCAGCTCGCGTCGGAAAAATTGTACCATACTTATTGTACTGGATCAGCAATATATAACAGCCTCAGTATATTCCTGGAACTATCGTAGTCCATGTGCTTATCATCAATGGGCACAGACTCAAAACAGCCGGCAATGAGAATAAACTTCCAAACCGACATCCAAGCCAAAGTGTACCACCCACCAGCTGGCAACTGCTTCCAACTTTACCAAATCAGCCGGAAACCAAAAACTTGGTTCCAACGAGACAGATAACGAAAAAAAAACAACCCAGCCGTCACGCTCCATTACATCCTGGGCTGGAAAAACTCTCCCAGTTTATTGAGTGGCGTCGCGAAATGTCGCCGAAGGGAAGAAAAGTTCAACGACGTCATTAGGCCGGAAAAGAGTGGAAATTGAAAAGGAAACCACACAAAAAAATTCGAAACCCATCTATCTCCTCCGTCAATTGAGCCTGAGCAGCAGGCTAATCAATACGGTAATGTCCTGGAATCATGCAACACCAAAATATTTCGTTTAACGGATTATTGTTCAACTTAAAAAAGCCCCCATAAATCAACGTTCCCTGATCTGGCGGAACATGGCTCAGTAACGTTACTTATTGTCCATCATATTCCTGGTGGCTGCAATGCTGTACAATTTCCCTCCCTTTTGTTTACTTTACCCGGGACGCTAAAAATATACAAAGTACAGTTTAGAGGAAGTAGCGAAAAGTTTTCCACAGTAAAAAAAAACCCCAACGATTGTGCACGACAAATTTACAACGACGATACGTACCGTGTTACGTCTCTGTTTGAGCGGCATCGTTGTGGAGTTTTCGGTGTCGCCTCTATCGTACGATTTCTTCCTTCGTCGGCCCTTTGTTAATAATCAGAACGGCGGGTTGCAGGGACAGTGTGTGGTCGTGTTTTCACGTCGTTGGCTTGTACCGGTTAGCTAATTAATCAACCCGTCAACCGGACCGTCCTCCGGTCTGTAGCTTCCAAGCAGGCGGTTCGTGGTGTCGTCAACACAGACCAAATTCGCACAAGGCTTTTGCCGTAATCCTATTCCGTGACAGCTAAAATACTAACACGCCCGCCTGCTTGGTTACACAATCGATTCGTGATGGAGCGCGAAAAATGGGCTATCGATATAAATGAAACGTATATAGCACACTCCCAAATGGCACGGGGCACGATTAGCGTTTTTGAAAATTGTCGAATTTGTTTTTGTTTTTTTTGCAAATTAGTGGCAAACTTCCGCGCTGGCTTACCGGAAGAAATAGAAGGAACGACGAAACGGAGGGTCTTTTCCTCAAACCCCACGAAGGTAGGCCCGATGACGTTTCGTTTGGTACACTCGATTGCCTATCTACCAGGCGCTTAAAAATAGGATCAACAACACTAATCAGATCACAGCAACGGGAGTTCTTTTTTTGGTGATTACAATTTGTTCGATGGTGTTTGGCCCCGTAGGATAAATTTAGATAACCGGATTTCGATCGATTCTTTGCACAGCCGCGTCTTTAATTATTTTACGCTTTATTTTCGGCCCCAAAAACTTTCAAGTGCTCCAAGCGGCGGGACCAACTTCTCGGTACGGGTAGTTTAACAAACTTCTCTACTAGAATCAGCCACTGTATAGTGCTTTCTCATTCTAGATAAATACACACACACAGACACATCTTTTTGAAGGGTATCTCGATTGCTGTTTATTGCAGGTAAACAGCGACCGGCAGTTCGTAGGGTTACCGGAGGAACATTTTCCTTCAATGGGTAACCATGGCTTCGATTACAATCGATGGCTACTTTGCTGTTCGCTTCTGCAGAAAGAGGCCATCACCCAGTCAAAGAAAAACGGTCTTCATTGAGTGTAGTTCGCATTTTTTCAAAACATCTGTTTTACGCTGTAAACATTAAACGTGGGAAGTAATTAAAAGGTGTAAAAATGTCGCTTTATTAAGGCGTTCACGTGTGTATATAATACTTAGGTATAAGAATGTACAAAAATTGGTGTCACAATATCATCATCGTTCCTCGGTATAATGAAATGTAAAATCTTCCTTTCATTTAAGGCACTTTCCCCGATATGGAAGCGTTACGCGCTTCGACCGTGCTGTTGTTCGCGCTTTCTAATGTAGAAATTAATCAGACTTGGAATACAGTGCCGAACGCTCACTGGATTGCACTGTTGTGTATTGGCTAGCGCTTGCTCACCGTATATGTGAAGGATTAATTCTGGTCTGCAGTTTAAGCGCCAAGATATGGCGAGAGATGTGAGAACAACTTCGTCATTGCAGAAACATATTACAGTATTACAGATGAAGTTAAGAGAATGCCGATGGACCGGTAATGAGCCTGTAGCGCACAGCAATATTAAGTTTAATTACGCTAATGGCCTCCGGGGACGACAGGTACGTACGGCCGACGCACCAAAACACAGGAGGATTGCACAGGCACTTTTTTTGTCTTCAGCATGATGCGTGTTATCTATCTTATGCTAGCAACTCCAATCCCGCGTCCTGCCCTTCGTACCGATAAATTAATTTAGCTATCTTTGTATTGTCTCACTAGAATAAATAAGCAGTCTCTGAGGAGTGTTTGTCCCTGGTTTCCCTTTCGTATATCCGGCACAAGGCACCGATCAGACCAAGCCGATACAAAGCTAGCCGCCAACCACGCTAAGACAACGGGATCCGTGCTACACAGGGGATCGAAGAAGCTACTCATGCCTTCTAATCTATCCGTTGCGTGCTATTAGTCTTGTTGCTTCTCCCTAACTGTTGTGCCACTCTTCCCCGGAGCCATTGGCGATCAAACGGAATCGAACGGGATGTAATGCAGCCGTCTAATGAGCAATAAGGGCAACTCCGGCAGACATACGCTCACCACGAACAGGACCGGGCTGAAAACGAGCAACAAACCGGCCCAGACTGCCATCATCCAGACCGTGTTGGCACCTAGCAGCGATAGTGACATGGTTATTGTTCAGCAGTTCACTTTGATCCTGACGTCCGTGTGTCGTTCTTCCAGCGATAGCAGCCGATTTGCACGAACGGTGTGTGGATGGAAAGGTGTGAGATGTATGTAGAAAGGTTAATATCTCGCCACTTTCAAGTAGCTGTGTCGTTGAAGCGAAACTTGACAGGAAGCAGAGCTTAAACCGTTCCCCTTTTCCAACTAGGAACGCCACCTGTAAATTGAAAGATAAGAACGGAGAGAAAGAGAGAGGGAAAAAATAACGAAAGGATTAGCAAAACAGTAAAATCAGCACTTGATAATGGAAGGAAAATATGGTAATGGAATTTAAAAATGTTAATTAATTCACCCACACGTATCTTCCTAACTGAGGACGAAATGCTTAAACGCAATTTTTAATTAGAGGCAATTTACGGCCCTTCAAGTAAATATGGTAAAGAATTGATCTCTTTCCACTTGTTGTCATCTCCATTTCCAAGGGATTGACATGGAAAAGATAAAATAAATTCACACTAAGTGTGCATAAATTTAAGTAAAATTTTCACTCTTATTAAATTAGCTAGCTACACTCCAATGCTGTCTATTATGATTGTATCCGTAGGATATTTTATTTCCTCCATCTAAGAACATCACTTTGCTTCCTTTTGCATGAAACAAATTTTCATCACCCTGAGAGAACAGACCCTTCAAAAACCCACATTTTGGGGAATCGATACCATCGTAGTAAGAGGATCCCTTAAGATGACCTCACACTTCCGAAGGGAACTTCAAATGATGTGGATAAGCACACCTTGTGCTGACGTCCGTAAAATGTCAGCTCCTCCCAAGAAAAGGTGTCTTGCGTGAATGAACTCAGGATTCTATCATCTTCTTGCTTGTTTTTTTCACTTTCCCTCCACTCGTTCAAACCAACCATAGAATGTAGAGCCTTTTTCCTTCTAGTGCCACCAAGGAAATAGACATGAAAAATGGAAAAGTCATCAATTCCCGTCGCCCGGCATTCTGGATTTTGTACGTGCTGTCATTCACAGTGACCGGTTTCCGGTGTCGCTTTGGGACACTTATCCCCCAAAAATTTTACTCCGAGGTTGGGGGACGGCGAAGCAATTTATCGGACGGAACATCTTCGTTCTGGAGAACCACAGCGTTGTTTCGCGTTATGATGGATTTAGCGTTTGCGTTGCCCTGCGTGTAACAGTGCGTATTTTCGCACGTACACCGAAATGGACCACAACTGACAGCAGTTTAGTTGCTTTCTGCTGCGATGGGTTTGGCCTGCTGGTTGGATGGGCGTTGGTGCAAACATGTACATGGTCCACCCGTTCTCCGTTTCGAGATGTTTGTTCGCATTTGATTAATCATCTCGAAGCTTGGCACGGTCATTCATGGTTCCAATAGTTGCGCAGCGCACCATTGCTCACCCTGACCTGGCGGAGAGCCCGCCATAATGTTGATGCTGGAGGGAAGCTACACACGATTGCACGCAGCACCAGCAGCACCACATTAAATATAAAAAAAAACAACATCTCGGCCCATAGGCCCGTGCGCCATCGGTACGCAGTTGCCACTCATTATACGACCTTCACCAATCGTCGATTACTGTCTGGACGGTGGTGGTGGTGGTAACGACGGTATGTCGCTTGAGAAACTTGACCAACTTATGGAAACGAAGCGCCACGCAATTAAAGCATTTATTGCTGTGTGTTCGTTTAATTTCAATGTCCCTTAAAATCCTCTAAATGGTTTACCAAAAAAAAACTATCCTTGTGGCTATCGACAACTATAACAACCTATCCGCTGGGATCCTTCCATGAGACGATCAACCAGAAACTAGACATTGGTGGCATTGCTTCAGGCTAGATCGGAACCACACACAATCCACACCACAATAGCGGGTCAGTTATGCTAGACTTGTTCTACAGTCATTGAACCGTAACGAAGATCAAGGAAGGTGCGTTGTTCAAGCTCAAGAACTAAGCCTTTACACCAACCAATGTCTAATGATGTAGTGTGTCTCGTGGAGAACGCTAATCTGCGTCACGCATTCCGACCAGAAACAGCCTTTAACACACCAGTCACCTTGGAGGATTTCCCCCGTTTTTGTGTACCGTGGAAGCAGGAAGTAGCTTGACGAGTTCTGTGGGAGGTTTACACACCAAATGACATCAGTTTGCTTTTTTCGGGGTGGAATTTCCGCAGATTATTCTGAACATTCTCTTCCAACAGTAGTATTGGAAAAAAACAAATAAAAAACCCACTGATCAAACGCGTGGCGATACAATAAAACTGAAAGTATTTAACGCTACGGTTGGTTCAGCGAGCGCACGTATGCATCCGCATAGTAAATTGTGGCAATAATAGTGCCAAATGGTCGTAATCTTAACGAACCGGGAGACACCGATCGAGAAAACCTGTTCGTATCAGTGCAGTGGTAGGCAAAGTGCATATCCGTCAGCTGATTTTAACTCACTTTTTTTCTATTGGACTCGCACAGTCTCTATCCATAATATTCGATATTCGATGGACATCATTTATATCTTGATATTATTGTGTCTTTTTGTTAATCTTCAATATTTCAACTAAAATTTTAATCGGAATGAGTCATTCGTCTGATAATCAATAACAGTAATGTTCAGACGAGAAATGATAAAAGACACAAAAGGACATCTTGAAAAGGGCTTGAAATAAGATGAGGAATCAAATGGAGGAATCAAACGCGTGTTTATAATAATGACGTATTATATAACCTTCATCACTCCTCTAAAACGAAGCTATAATCATTTTTTATAATATTTAAGAAGATACAAATCAAGAATTTAGGTGACGGGTCAGTTATGCGTAAGGTCCGTCTGAAAAAAAATATTGTTCCTACCACAAAATATCAGCAATGGTTTTTGTACATAGTTTATAAAAAATATGTATCGATAATACATTTTAATTCCATTTATTAATTGTCACAAAGGTATTACTCTTTTTATAATATCCCAAATTCGAAAAAAATAGATTTTTTGTGAATTTAAAATTTGCTAACCCCTGATGTAACTGTATACTTATACTGAATGCGAGCTATGCGAAATACTGAAGAGCAACGGGATGATGTTAGCGAATTTCATTCGCATACATTTGGGAAACACCTTTCTATTTTTGTTCCATTTTCGCCGTCTTCTTGGCAGACAACTTTATAACACGGAACACGGATTTTATATACGGATTAAAAAAAAAAACAGGTTAATGACACATCTTTCACTTCGAACAACATTTGAACATTTTACATCAAGTTTTACACTTTCCAATCCGTTTCCAATCGATCGGTCGAAGTTTATGGAATGAACACTCTCTGTTACAAGATTCGTTCATTCCAATATCATGGCAAGAAGTAGAATTCCCCAAGAAAGGGATTCCAATGGTATCACAAGAACGACATGCTATTCACATATGTAACTACCAGGTCGAAAGCCACCGGTGCTGAATTATTTAAATTCTTAATTGTTACCACATGGCCTCCGTGGGACTTTGGTTACAACTCCAGCGGTACCCTAATAACTTCGTTCTTCGGGTTGTGAATGTGAACGTACACTATTTATGGCCACCCTTCTATTCACCCGAATCGATACATATTCATCCTTTCTAATGTGGGGACAGTCTGGCGTCATGGTAAATTACTAAGTTTCCACAGCATTTTATATGACTCCCTTTTCCTTTGGATAGGAATAACTTATTGCCAGCCTTCGGCCAAACTGTTATCTTCCACAAACTGTTAAACTGGAGACTGGTTCTATCGCCAAATGCCAATGGCGATGATATAATACCAGCTGCCGCCGTTTTGCTGTAGCTCGTTCGATGCAGCCAACCGGTGCGCAACCGATGCCGATTTTGTTTCTAACAGGCGCGTCCATAGTAGTGGAGGGACAGGGAGGGGACAGTTTGCATCAATTTGGTCAAAGAGTTTGTTACACTATTTCAATAACATTAGGGGCACCTTTAAATACGTACTTCAGGCAGTTAGACAAATAAACTCTGACGCGATATTTAGCCGCAATGAGGCTTCTTCTTCGCCGAGGATGAGCCAATGCAACCGGATCGGAATTGTGTTGCGTTTTTTCTCACGCTCAGACGATCAACGCGATCACCGCTGCAGCAAGCAATACACACGCACTCTCTTATCTCATGCACAGATCGTTTGATATTAGTGATGGAGCTTCCACAAACGTTTCGTATGGGCAAGTGACCGCATACATTGATTTTAAACCAATCGTTACACTCGAGGGGCTAGTAGTTTGTGGGCTCTGACATAAAACCACCGTCCACGCGAATGGAGTTCGATTCGATTACACCACACTTCCCACTGTCGTTGGGACTGTCTGTTGGTTGGTTGGTTGGTTGGTAGAGCGTGGGCTAGGCTTGCCCGCGTGCTGCTCGTGGCCAGTGTCGCGAAACAACTGAAACTAACCTGCATCACCATGCCATCGACTAAGCCTTGCCCGAGTGCCCGCAGCGGTGGGGAATGTTGTGTAGCCACAGCACAACGCAAAAAAAAGGTTGCTGTCCGCCGATAGGATCGACAGTATTACGCACACCGTGACGCGTAAGATGAAGGCAAGAACTGGTTCTCTACATGGTTCCATGCGAGACATAAGCGAGAAGAACGCAACTTGGAAGGTAACCGTGCGGCTATGCGTACGATCGCACGTTGACCATGTTTTGTTTGTTTGGTGTTGTACGTGTCCAGGGCTTAAACTGTAGTGGTTTCGTATCGATTTATCTCTGCTCTATCTGCCATTCTTTTCGCCGTTCTCTTCCACTATTTTACTATTTCTCGCATTTGCTTTTGCTCCCGTACGCGTACGTTTCTTTTTGTTGTTTACAAACAATCTTTCCTGAGTGATCATTATTTTTTTTAGCAAACAAACTAAGGTGAGGAACAGAAATGTATTAATCATAAATTTTACTCATCTAATAAGGTCGCCAAATCCGGTCTAGGAAACTAGTTTGGGCTATATTTAAACGATCGAAACAACACAGAGACAAATAGACGTCTACCTAATTTTTCAAACCACTCTTTAATCTAGTTCCATTGAGCTCATAGTTAACGATCGACATCTAACGCATGTCAAGCTGATTACTCTCTACTCGTAAAGGGAGTCTCTCATACGCACAGCAAAAAAAGAACAGCATATCATTCAACGGAGATTCAGTACCGGGCCCGCTGGTTGAAGGTAAACCGGTAGAGTTGAAGGTCTCCGTCATGTAGATGAAAACATTGTAATTGTTGTGGAGGGAGGCAACTACAAATGCATGTTGAGTACGATAAAGACGTGAGTCGGGCGGGTGTCTTGAGTTATGGCAAAACATGACTCGCTCGGTAGTGTACGGTGTGATGTACCGGTGAACTAATTAATCATTAAAGAACTACACGTTCCCCCGGGTAAAAGGGTTAGATGAGGTAAAGCGCAGAGGGTGTTTTTTTAATCAGTTTTTGGTCGTTAAATAAACTCTTCCTAAAAATATTGTTCAAAAATGTACACCTGGTTTAGTGAGAATATGTTCCGTGCACATTTTCTCTTGAAACAAACGAACACAATTTGTAATCAATTTAATAATTAATTAAATAATGAAATTGCTGCAAATCGTAAAAAATAATATAAAGCAATGTTTTAGGAACCTGAGGGAACTCAACACAAAAATAACAGGGTGTTGAATTTTAAACAATTGAGTGCAATGAAGATTGCATACCGTTAGGCGCAAAGCGCGAGCTCGCTACAGTGTGGTGATTATGATGAGCGCTAGTGGTATTTTCAACATACTTGTGGCCAACAAAATGATCAACTGATGCTTGCTTTATACAGAAAGCAAAGGTTTTGTGAACCTGAACAAATGAGTGGATCATTGAAAACAGCCTAAAGCGCACCAATTGAAATCGAGAAATGCCTAAAATCCCAAAAAATCTTCCTACTTGGAACAATTCCTCCGCCATAATTTTATGGATGCCCACCAAAACTAACACAGAAACGTGAAGTTATCTACTAGAAAACGCGCGGCACATCCTTCATAACCCCCACTGCACATCTTCATATAGCTGAGTACTTACATGATGTAGTAGTAACTATCCCGATCGGCCGCTTTATGAGTTCTCATGGTCCCATTGACTCCTCCGCCAACAGAACCGGATCGGGTGCCCCCTCCGCTGCTGCCCACCGAAGACGACGACGCCGAAAACGAGGGGCTCGCCGTTGATGGTTTCATTGACGTCATGGCGGACACTTGGCCGAACAGATTCCGCAAGTTGTCCATGGTCAACCAGTGTTGTATAATGCGCGAGACGGTGGCTCGTTCGGTATTCTTCTACACACTCAAGCGTACCAACTCAAATTTGGCTGCGTGGTGCCAACGAGACGGACGACAACCGTATGACTATTTCCGACGCAATAACAATAAAACGACCAATACCGAACTATCCGCTCGTTCTTTCGCTGCTGGCTGTGTCTTTGTTGTGTGCTTTCCGCCTTAAGCTCTACTTAGAGGAAACGCAATATGCTACTGCCTCCACTGTCCGGGTATGATCGACGAATCCGGGCTGCACATAAGAACCCCCCGGTGAATCTTGTTTATCAAGTGCTGCTGTTCACAGGAGAAGAAAAAAACACACGCACACACTGGGAGCCTCTGCTTCAGCAAAACAACCTGCAAATAAAAGCAAAAAACGCATTTATTGTGTGAAGACATCAGGCCCAATTCGTATTGAGAATGTTAGTGGAAGCGCGTTGGGTTTTGTTTGATAATTCAATTTTGGAGGCCCGAGCGAGGTCTTATCAGTGGAGTTTTGGGTGGCGCGGCTGGGGTAATTGTGGCGGTGGACCGAATGGCCTTTATTTGTGTCGCTTTGTGCGATCTTTACACCTCTATCTTCACGGCGCGGGACCAACCAAGCCATACACCGTCCTGAATGGACTGTTACCAAGGCCACACAATGCCGGGTACGATGCGGGTCAATAGATACCCCGATAGTGACGCTCCTCCAATTCTCGAACTTTTTCTTGATTTCGACGAATGTGTTGTTTGGCTGATTGAATTAAGACAATTTGTAACTAACCGCTCCGTGTGCGGATGGAACATTATCAACCATTTTGTTGTTATAGAATCAAAGTTCCATAATTTTCCAAATCCAATTTAAAAGATTACGCAAAACTGCATTTCGTTAGTAATTCAATTTACAAATTACACAATTTTTTATACTATTCTCGTAGGGTTACAAAATAAAACACACAACAACAAACCACCTAATTCCGAGCGGGAAGGTCACCGGAATACATATTGAAATATTAAATCCCTACTCTACAGTCTAGTGCTGCGATATCCTCCTTACCAACGCCTGCTTGCTCTAAGCTGTGCCCTTTCGTAACCAACGGGGGTAGTCAAGAAACGTCCACACACACGCATCAAAGTGGGCAAAGTCGAAGTGGCTCATTTTATAGTTTCGCTGCAGCGTTTGCATCGATCGAAAGGGTACAAAGTACAGCGACCGAGCACAGACGAGCGGGCGGTTTCACGGTGACCCTGTTCAGCTGAGAAGGAAGGAAGGTAGGCGAGTATAGAGGTTAGTATGAGGGGGAAACCAGAGACATATACATGCTGCGCCAGATCTCATCCTTCTTCCGGTCATGCAAGCTGTATGCTGTGTACGCTAAGATAAACGCTCTAATAGCGTTAAGTCGTTCACTTTGCGCTGTCCTTCATTTTAAATAGCTTTACGAAAATCTACCGTGCTTAGGACAACAAGAAAGTCGGGTAAGGAGAATGCTATTTGAGATTGTTTGATTAAAAACACATTAACGGTGTACATTTGTTAAAGCTCCACAAAAGGCGTTGTAGAGATAAGATCACAAAATAGGCGATTATTTGGTGGGCTTTGTTATCAGACAATGCGATAACAGCTCTGTTAGCACAGCTTTAGAAGAATTTATGAAGAAGAAAAAAAACAAGCTCAAATTCTAATCAATATAACATTTTAAAGTCATTCATTGATTAGGGTTAGTGTACAGGGATAGGCAAAGTGTAAATTATTTATAATATTTTTACTTAATTTATGTTTGGTGAACACTAAACGAATCCTTTAACAAACCAGCTATTAAAATTTAATTAGCTGTTTAATTCAATGTTTTGCCGAGCACTGAACAGACCCTGCATGTGTGCGTATGCGTGTGGGTTTTATCTAGCCAATCAAAACAAAACATTCCCCGGCACTGTACGCTCGCGTATTTCTTTTATCTGCCAAACATTTATCACTTCATTCGTTTCTTTATGGATTTATTTTGGCAGTGCTTCAGAGGGTGGTTATTTTACTCCCATTTGCACTGCTCATCAAGAAATGCGTAATTGTTTTCTTGCTAATCCATAAAATTGCAACCCAAACAAAGTCACAAAAAGTTTAGTCGCGGTACATAGTGAGGGAAGGATAGAGAGCGCCGGATCTTTGATGATGGGAAGCAGTCGACACATTTATAATCTCTTTTATGAGCTATTTTTGGCACACGGCCTACTACACTATGCCATGATGCTCATGGTGGTGCTCCGCGTTGTGATCATACGATGGGTTTCTTGTTGTGTTTTTCTTCCATAATCTCATGCTAACGGTAGCATCGAAAGAAAATCATCCTCTACCCATCATCATCACCATCATAATCAGCAACATTTATGTATGTTTGGCAAATGGTACGAAGAAAAACTCGGCCACTTTTCACCGGAACGAAACATTGCCGTATCTCACTGCCATTTCTGATCATCCTACCCCGTACACATCCGCAACATACAAATGCTGGCCACCAACCAACGGGGGAATTTTCTAATCGACAGTTCCGCAAAAGCTTTTCAGGTTTTTGATGACTTTTGACAGTTTTTTTTCCTCTACTTTACACACCACAAACAAAACAGCAAACAATACCAAAAAAAAAACTCCACACGCAAACATTTCCACAGCATACTGCGTCTCATCTTCTTCATATATAGCCCGGACATAATACACGGAGCTAAGAGGACACAACTTTTAATTAAATTTACACCATCACTGTTGCGAATGCCGAATAAAACCCACCTTTATTCTGGAGTCACCGCCACACTTGTGTCGATCCGTATAACAATGCTTGTTTTGTTTGTTCGGTGTGGAAACTTTTTAGGTTGTAATTTTTGTTTTTTGGTTTGTGCACACTTTAAAACCTTCGTAAAACTGACGACCGGAGCAAATACGCATCCAACCAACCGTGCTAGTGCGAGCGTATTGCGTGTTGCGGTACAGCGCGAGAGCAAAACTGGAGTTGAAAAGCTTCCTCCAGTGCACTTGACGGGGTCCTTTATACTTGGCGAAACGCAGACAGGGTGCTACAGTGCGTCGAACGGCACCACGTACCGGGGAGGGAATATTTTTGAAGAAAGCATTAAATGGCCAATTATTAGTAGAACCGCGTTTAACAGTGCTTCGAAAGGGGTTTTAACTCTTTTCTTTGGTTCATTTGTTTTGTGTAAAACTAATTGTTTTCACAAAAAATACTGCTTCCTGTAGTACCAGATAGGTTTTGCAGCACTGTAAGTGCATTAGCAACGATGTAGTTGTGGGTTTTCTGGAGAAAACAATCCCTCCCGCCGAAGCGTGAGCGAGAGAGAAAACAAACAAACATTGATATTCCTACAGTAGTGTACATCCAAACACGGACATGCATCATATGTGCCGTTATGAACTGTTTAGTTGATATGAAGGAAACGTTACTAATGAAATAAAATACAATAATACCGTATTAAATAATATTAAAAACTTATATATTTTTAAATATACAAAACACATTCCTCCACACAGATGAAAAAGACACAAAATTGAGCGATGGAAAATTCCGTCACGACGAATATCATACACAAAGCGGACCTTTAAAAAAATCCCTTTTGTTGTAACTTCCTCGTGGGAAAGGAAAGAATAATGACTGGCGCTATAGTTCTACCTGGAAATATTTGGCCGCCATGTGTACAAGCGATGGAAAATTTCCAACACTCGTTACGGCGATATAACCGAAAGCTGTACCCCGTACTGTGGTCGAATGGAAAATTACCAGAAGCCATTCAAAATTAGTTTTTGGGATACCTAAATGTGCTGGGAAAGGAATGTGTCGCCTGGCTGTTTCTAGCCCACATTCAACGGCTCAATCAATTGTATGCTCGTGTTGTAAAAGAGGGTTGGATGTATGCTTTTCTGAGTGTTAATCAATTCATAATTTCATAACCATAAATAGTTCTAATTAAAATGACAAACGTGCAAAAACAGTAGAAAGGTCGAGGTGTTCAAACTGCGTGGAATGTGTCCTCGAAAGCTTATTGCTGTTGCTAAAGTTGCTTTGAATATGTGTGGAATTCAATATTAATCTTTAAACAAATTCCCTAATTCTGCGTTAAGTTTCATTCAATTTAAATCTTCGGATATAAGATTTGGCTCAGTTCTCAGTTTGGATCTTCGGAAAATCCAAAGCGCGCGGATGAAATCCAGTTGTACCGTATCGTTAGTGCCACATGCACGTATAATACGCTATTATCATTACCAGCATCTCCAACAGGAATAGTATACAACAACCTTGTCACGAGGAAACACGATTACACGTCCATAAACCACCGCTAACCAGTTCAAAACGCACTCCCATTCCCTCCATTTACACTGTACGCCAGACCGATCGATCTGATTCAACCGATCGGTGTGACCCCTATACCAGTATCTACGAACCGATCGGTCGCACTAGATGCTACGGCTTTCATTAAGTGCCGGGTGTAAAATGCAAACAATTTAAATTCCCGATGATGGATAGATTTCCCTTGTCAGATGCGCAATAACCCGCGCGGCCAGTAGGTTCTTCACACACCAGGCACAGGCCACTCGAGCGAGATTAGAGGGGGAGCACTCGTGGGATCGATTATCGCACGATCCAATCAAAACGTATCACAGTTGCGAGTTAAAAGAGATTACAATCTCACTGCCTGTTCCGTACCGTGGAGCTATTTCAGGAATGTGATGAATTAGTTTGTATCCTTTTTTAAATGCTAATATTTTATGCTGTTAAAAAGAGGCAAAAGAATGAAGATGAATGTGCCAAAACCCTCCTTCAGAAGTGAATATGTGTGTAGAGGACGATTAAACAAGAAACACATTAAACATTCGACGTCATGCTCTACAATACCGACAAATGTTATTATTTTGTGTCTAGTCACACCGAGGAAGTTGAAATAAGTGGATTACACATTACGGTTGTTTAAAGTAAAAGAAAGTACACGTTAAGGACTCGCTGTCGCCTACGGACACTTGCGTTCGACCTGACTCTTGCCCGATTCTTCGTACTCCTGCGAGGAGATCCACATCTGCTGGAATGTACCGATGCTCCCGAGAATCGAACCTCCAATCCACGCCCCGAACCTTCGTTCGACCGAACCGTTTGCCGAGATCATCTTCAGCCGCGTGTTCGACGGTGCTCGATGCTGCAGGTCTCGGTTGAGTCGCTCGGCAAACCCAGGCAGCAGGGAATTACCGCCCGTAACTACCACCGAGCCGTACAGCGACAGACGAACGTCCGCATCGCACATGCCCACACTTGCCGAAGCCAGCTGGCCCGCCCCTAGCATATTGTGATCGAACAGACTTTCCGCCAGCTTGAATCGTTCGGGACCAAAATCCTGATGGTACCCGTTCGGGAACTCGTAATGTACGGCCGGAATTTGGGCGGCCGTTCGCTCATCGTACGGTGTTTCCAGCACTTGCACAGCGGACATCTGGAAGTCTTGCAGCAACCCCTTCAGCATGTACTGTTGCCAGGAAGCGGTCAACTTTTCGGGCAATTCTTTCGGTGTGAACCGGGCCGTGTCGCGCTCCTTAATGACATCCTTCGATGCGATGGCGTACGTCGGTGTGAGGTCAATGTTTTGACTTTCGAGATAATGGCGACACTGCAGGGAAAGGTAATCACCGCCTAGGGGCGATTTTACTACCGCCTGGCTCAAGACATATCCTTCCTACAAGGGAGAAAAATAAGTTTTTAGTTGGTTATAGGAGCTCGCATTGAAAAAGCAATCAAACGTACATGAACTGGAACGGCCGAGGTATGTGTTGCCCCACTGTCCACTACCAACGCGGTGGCTCGACCGTTTGCAAATGCCGCCAAAACCGCATTCTTCACGAGAAAGAATGCCGGCACATTGTACTTCTCCAGCATGAGTTCCGTCAAGCGCTCGCGATTATTACGCACGTTCCAGGCAGATTCTGAAAACAGTACCGGATGGTACATTGATTCCGATTGTACAACCTGCAAAATATCCAAATTTTAGACTACTAATTCATAGTGGGATCGCTCGGAATGTAACTTTACCTTGGCATACACGTAATCAATGACTTTCTCGAATAGATCCCAGTTTTCAATCATTCCATCCTTCATGTACGATTGAATCTCCATACTTGGCCGAGCGACGTTGATGTGAGTTGTATCCACGTAATATTTATTCGCTGCAAAAGAAACGTGTTGTAGGATGCAAAATTCTTTCTTTTGCCCTTTGTAGCGTTCCAATACGTACTGCTCCCAATGTTGTTGTCCGCCTTCGTCTCGAGATCGGAATTCATTACCGGATCTGCCGGACCAACGCCGACAACGGACGGGATGTCGGCTTTCGGTGTGTCATCTTGTGCGTACCCTACACGCAACGAGTGATGGCCAGGGTCGAAGACGAGCGCTCCAATTTCATCGCCCCCGTACAGCATACCACTGCCACTCATCGTTTCGTTGTTGTTTGCAGAATGAAATCCTTTAAAGTTAACTAAATTTGCAGTATAAAATCACGCCAAAATACGGACATCAACAAACGCAAACAATTCCCGGCGTCACTTTTCGGTTTTGACAGCAGGGAAGCCGATTTGACACCCGTTATGACAGTTGGTTTGACAGCCACGCATTTTATAGCGCGTGTGGAAATGGTGCTATAAAAATGAAAAAACAAACAAACATTCAATTCCCACGTTATTTCGTTCATGTATATTTTCAGTAATTACGAGAAATTTATAATTTAATTCATACTATTTATAAATATGCCATCGAAATTCTACGACACTTGGAAGCAATAATCGACCCAAATGCTCTCGTGCGAAAATTTTCCCCAAAAAGAAGGCATCTAGTTTCCTTTGTGATTATTTGCTCCACATCGTATTCCGTAGTCTCGTATCAAGCAACATCGTGGAACCTTGCCATCCGTGCCGCAACAATGCTGGAATTAAGTATGCTCAATTGTTTGCCACCGTTTCTGTCACACACAACACCTACATAATTGACAACATTTCTTTATTCATAGTGCCTTCGTCTAAAGTGGATGTCGGATCGGCTCGACTGAAGAAAGCGGTCGACAAGGAACTGTTCATTTCAAGATGCCGAAATCGATTGAAAGGGGTAAAGTATACATTTAAACAACTATGGATTCTTACAGCTAAGGTTGATCCATTGTGTTTGACTCCTTCCACAGAAAAAGAACCTGAAAAAATACCTTCCGGAGCGGTTCAGCTTCCTATATCAGTTCCTATGGAACCAGATGCCATCCAACCTGTATGAGAACATCATCGGAAAGCTGAACAAATCACACCAGGAGTTCAAAACGAAGGTCATAAGTTCGATGGTACCAGACGAGGTGCTGTACAGCCCGGACGACTACAAAACTTCCAAATTTATGACCGCCATGATGTTTGTCGACGTTTCCGGTAAGCAATGTTGTTTTACTTTATTTACGAAATTATCAACGAACATAAAGCCGGTTCACGAATTGCACGATATCCTTGTACAGCACATCCGGAAGTTGCATGGCAGCAAAATGACCGCCGTTGCTGTAGTGATTGCTTTGCATTAAGTTTGTAAAATGTTCCCTCAGTATCCAATCGGGATACTGGAACAGTTCATTGCGGAATTTTGCACATGCCGCTGGTACATTGGTGGGAATATTTTCATACCTCCTAGCCTGTTCTGCTGCACCGAAGGTTTCCGCATACAGCCTCTGGGATGTTGTTATGCTGTCGGTCAGATAGTAGATCATCACGTTATCCAGCAGGGCGTCAAGCGAGTAGTGTCTTTCCAGTCCACCATCTTCCAGATCCCGATTTGACGGGTCGGTCCATGTGGAAAACTTTTCCAATATGTAAGCTGCTAATCCTACCGGATTATTTTGAAGCACTGTTCCGATCGTATCCGGTTTGGTAGCTTGCAAGTGCATATAACCTCCTTCGAGAATTAACTCTGCAATTTTTGGCCAGGCAGGGTGATAAAACTCGACAAACTGCTCTTCAATGAAATAGTTAGGTAGCAGGTTCGAAATGACCATTTTACCCCAGGTTAGAGGGTCTCCGCTTGCTATACACATATTGAGATGGACACCTGGAATGATATTTGTTTTCGATACGACATCCAGACTCATAGGATCTCTGTGGTGTACATACCCAAAATATCCTTCTCAAACAGAATGGCCATCAAATTGCCGATTATAGCTCCCCAATCTCCGCCTTGGATATAAAACCTCCTGTAACCTAACCGTGCCATCAAGTTTTTCATAATAACTGCTACTTTGGAAGCACTCAGACCCGGTCTCGATGATCCCTGAGACCACCCGTACCCGGGCAAACTGGGTACAATTACATCGAACACGTATTCCTTGTCGCTTGTGCGATTACTCAGGTTCGGTATAATGTCATAGAACTCACGTACCGAACCGGGCCAACCGTGCAGCATCAGCAACGGTACGATCCGCTTCGGATTGACGACCGTGTCCGACTTATCGCGTATGAAGTGGATGTCCAGTCCCTGAATTTGGGTTTTAAAATGTGTAAAGCGATTCAGGTATGCCTCCCGTTCATCCCAGCGATCCAAATAATCGGTACGCCAGTAATGAATGATCTCCTTCAAACGATCACTGTTGAATCCGTACTGGAATGCGGAATCTTCAAGTGGTGCTGGTAGCGATGAACTATCGTACAACTGTTTCCGCAATCGTTCAATCACTTCTGGCGGATACGACACGTTGAATGGTACTACCTCCAAACTGTCGCCATACGGATCACCACCTTCCGGACCCCAGTACTCGAAAAATTCAATATTATTCGGTACACGTGGCGTCTCGGACAATTGATTGTAGACTCTATAGCCGAGTGCGATAAGTATACCGAGCAAAACTAAACAAACGCGTGCTAAAAGACCCATTGCCGCTACATGGAAGCAACCCGAAATGCTACTGAGCGTCAAGCCCATTCGGCACTCTGATAAAGTTTCGTTTGGTAAAAGGGATTTTTGATAAATGCAACCTTATCAATCGGAATTAGATAAAAAATGCTTTACGGCGGACCATGTTGATAATGTGAGTCAGTGTAAGTGAGGGATTCCCAATCTAAGATTTAATCGGATTGCTTGTAGTAGTCATTCATCATTCTACACAAGCAAAAAATGTCTTCTGATTTGAATTAAGCATTACCTCATTTAGATTAAAGAATTACACGTATATCACATCAAATACAGGCACATTAATTTTTTTATTTATTTTACTATCGTGTCTGCAACATTTATTAGCTGCACCTTGTCAATAAATTGTACTAAATCCCGATACACCACTTCGGGTAGCTGCATTACCGAGAAATGGCCACCTTCATCGAAATGATTGCTCTGCATCAGATTCGTATAGTGGCCACGCAATGCCCAGTCAATTGTGTGCAGGACATCATGCTTAAACTTTGCACACGCCGTCGGTACCGTGTTGGGGATTCGCTCGAGCTCACCGGCAAATAGTTCCCGTTTGCTAAATGCCTCCACGTAAAGCCGTTGCGATGTGGTAATGCTATCGGTAAGATAGTATATCATCACATTATCCAACAGTGCATCGAGGTTGAAGGACCTTTCAAGACCCCCGTCCGGAAGCATACGGAAGGCACGATTAGTTTGCGTGGAAAACTTCTCCAGAATATAGGCCGCTAGTCCAACAGGGTTACCAACTAGGACCGCACCGATAGTGTCTGGTTTTGTAGCCTGAATATGCATGTAGCCGGACTCGAGCAATATTTCCTTGAAGTAGGTTTGCAGTGGGAAATAATATGGAATGTACTGTTCCTCCATGAACATCCACGGCACAATACTGGCGATCATGGTTTTCCAGGTGTCCAGGGTACCGATTACGCCACAGCCGGACTGATGTATGCCTAGGTGGAAGATAGGGGAGTGGACATTCTTTACAAAAGCCATATTGTGTGGCGCGTTCCGCATATCTTACCGATTACATTCTCTGGAAAGTATGTGCCCATCATGTCCGTAATGAGTGCGCCCCAATCACCGCCATGCACGAAGAACCGTTTGTGACCTATGCGTTCCATGAGATTCTTCATGATGATCGCCATCTTTTGACCACCCAATCCTACCCTTGCACTGCCCTGAGACCATCCGAAACCGGGCAAACTCGGTACGATCACTTCGAAGGTGTACTCTTTTTCGTCGGATTCGGTAAGAAGAGGGATTATGTCATAGAACTCTCGGACCGAACCAGGCCAACCGTGCAAAAGTAGTAATGGGAGTACTGTTTTCTTTTGATCGACATTTGGCCGTACGTGGATGTAATGAATGTCCAAACCTTGAATTTGTGTTTTAAAATGCGGATAGCGGTTCAGATGCGATTCACGTTCGGTAATCCATTTCGGTAGATAATGTTCGCGCCAGTAATCAATTATTTCTCGCAAACGATTGCTATTAAACCCGTACTCAAACGCACCGGCACCTTCGAGCGGTGCAGCTAGATGGGGGAGATCGGTTAGCTGTCGAATCAGCTTCTGTATCACTGATGTGTTGTAGGAAATTTTGAATGGCCGTATAGAAGTATCTTCTTGATATGCCGTTGCATCTCCAGGTCCCCAATATTCGTCCAATTTAAGCACTGGCACTGGTAAAGGTGTAGTGATTTCACGATAATATTGGTATCCCGTCAAACCGATACACCCGACAAACAGGCACAGAAACTGTGTCCAGAGACCCATTGCTTAAGTGGCACTGGTACATTCCGTATTGTTGCCGGTGTGCTCTAGCGGACCGTTTAGTTGGAGTTCCATTTACGCACCACAATATCGCAGCGTCATCGTTGAAAGGGGTGTGTGTAAGACAGGGGTTAAAAAATATCAACCAAGCTGAACTCACTATGGGATAATTCAACTGAAATGAATGTCCGTGAATTGAATGGTAAAATAATCGTATTGTGTGTATATCATCTAAATAGCTATTGTTCCTCATGTGTGATGAAGAATTAGTGTAAATGATTTTCAACGCATAATTCCACTTTGTTCGCTCTATTATATCGATACTAGTCCATAGTGTAACCTTTGCCCATTGATTGTTATTTGGTTGTATTCGTAGAAAGATAAGCATGGAAGATTCTTCATAGAGAAGCAGAGGTGAAATATCTTCTTCGTTCTAACCTCATTTATTTCGCGCTTGTTGCTGGAAAAATGTACAATTCTTTTTCAATTTTTACAATTCAACAGTAGAGCAAAGACAACTTTATTCATAATAAGAGGCACCAAATTATCCCTGTCATTGTACGCAATTACACGCAATTTTTCGCTGCTCACTTCTGAAGCGAGGCAATAAATGTAACAAAATCTTTGTACAACACCTCCGGCAGTTGCATAGCCGCAAAGTGGCCACCATCCTCGAAGTGATTGCTCTGCACCAGATTGGTAAAGTGATCCTTCAATATCCAGTCAATCTGTTGGAACAACTCATACCGGAACTTGGCACAGGCAGCCGGGACCGCGGTCTGTATGCGATCGATTTCCTTCTTCAGCTCGTCGGATGCAAATGCTTCCGCATAAATCCGCTGCGAGGTTGTGATGCTGTCGGTCAGGTAATAGATCATAACGTTGTCCAACAAGCTGTCTAGCTTGAAATACTTTTCGAGTCCACCATCAGGCAGATTGCGATAGGCGGGATTGGTCCAGGTGGAGAACTTCTCCAGTATGTAAGCCGCCAGCCCAACGGGATTACCCTGCAGTGCCGTGCCAATGGTGTCTGGTTTCGTTGCCTGAATGTGCATGTAACCGGTCTCTTCGATAATGTTGGCGAATTTACTGCCGAGTGGGAAATAAAAATCGGTGTGCTGTTCTTCGACGAACATAGAAGGACGTAGCGAAGCAAGGAACATCTTCGGATAGGATAGAGGAGTGTTAACAGAGCACATGTTAAGATGAACACCTGAAATGAGACAAAATTCACTGATAAGTCACGCGATCGTAGATAAGAATCCATTTCAACATTTACCCAGCACATTGCTCTGGAAGAAGGTAGCAATATAATTTCCGATTAAAGATCCCCAGTCACCGCCCTGGATGTAGAACTTTTCGAACCCAACACGGCTCATAAGATTTTTCATCACGATCGCCACTTCCGAGGGACTGAGACCCTTTTTGGCACTTGCCTGTGACCAACCGTATCCAGGTAGACTCGGTACGATCACTTCGAACACAAAGTCCTTATCGTTTGATTTGGTCGTAAGCATCGGGATCATGTCGTAGAACTCGCGAACCGAACCGGGCCATCCGTGAAGCAGAAGCAATGGAAGAACCTTAGTGCCGGCGGGGACTTTCGGTTTCACGTGGATGAAATGAATGTTGAGCCCTTGAATTTGTGTATGGAAGTGAGGGAATTTGTTGAAAAACTTCTCCGCTCGCTCCATTTGTCCAGGTACGTGGTTCGCCAGTACTTGATGATCTCCTTCAACCGGTTGGTGTTGAATCCGTACTCAAAACCGACTCCTTCCAGCGGTGCCGTCAGTGTGGGAACATCGTTCAGCTTAGTCCGGAGTTTCTCAATCACCGGAGCATCGTACGACACCTTGAACGGTTTAATGCTGGTATCCTCTTTGTATTGCTTCACATCTCCAGGGCCCCAGTATTGTTTGAGGTTGAGTTCCGGAACGGGCAATGGCGCAGTCAGTCCTCGGTACTGTTTTAATACCACGGCAACAGTCAGAGATATGACCACTAACACAACTCTCGCCATGAAACCCATCTTGCACGAGAATGGACACGAACCGAAGGGATCTTTAACCTGGAATGACGATAAAAGAATGGATGACTGTAGAAAACAGCGCGCAAGGCAGACTGCCTTTGACCCGTGTTCATGGATAAGACGCCCAGATAAGCCAAAGCACTTTTCGAAAAATGTGGTGGAAAAGCGATAAGCGACGAATGATAATGCGCTGATGATAATGGCCATCATGGTGACATTGCTTGAAAAATGCACCCAACATGCAACACCATTTAAATCATTGATTTGTTATATAAGAGAACACTTCACTATACTATAATGAAGTTGTCCATAACACAGTTGTAGGTTCATCACTGGTGAACAAATTGTTTGGTTCTTCGAAAATGACTTCATCTACGATATGACTCAGCAGTTACCGTGATTTATCAAAAGAGCGGAATAAACAAAACAAACTCACTCTGATACGGGTTTTTTTTACACCTCAATTATTGGCGGTACATTTGGCGATGGCTTTGGCCTTGACAACGGTTGATATTGTTTGCTGCCAACAAAAAGCGTTCGGTTCACTTGTGAGTTCCACGGAATTATGATTTCGTTCCCAATTGATTTCTCAAATGTGTGAAAATAACGTTAACAGCCCAGTAGATTGGCAAAGAAGCAATTTGACCGGCTCTATAGCTAGCGTTTGTATGGAATGGAAAGAAGCGCGAAACACCGAAACCCCCATGCTTACCGTTCCAGCTGCAAAGTGGTAGTAAGAAAGCGCGGTTCGTTTTTGTATGCGTTTGCCGGCGTTAGAAAAATGCGTGAGGGTTGATCGAACAGTGTGCATTATTTTGGGTTTGAAAATTAGGAATATTGTAAAATATTTTTTTATATATAAAAGAACAAATTTAGCTAGATTAACGGTGGTTGGAATCAATCGTTATAATTTAAAAAATATATTTAACTTAATCTATTTACGATATGAATGTTTTCAATTTACCTCCAGTGCATTTGATTCACATCTTTTCTTTCGTTTTACAAAAATTTTCATATTTGTTTAATAATCAATAAAAGATTCATAGTAGTTCGTTGATGTAGAAACTTTTCTATTCACCTACCATAAACATAGAGCCGGTATTAAACCAACACACTGAAACGCAGGGCATTGAAAATGAATTTGTTCTAGCTAATATTACAAGTATGGTAATATTATGCAAATCGGATGAACAATTGTTGCATCGACAGCAGTGTTAGATCAACAAATAGTTAAGTTATTGATTTTCATTTATTTGAACGAAGAAAACCGAAGAAATAACTTATCGCAGTTGTTTTTGCACAAGTCATTGCTAACTTACACTAATACTGTCGCAATTGTATACGCATGGAATAATCGCACAATGCTTCTTTTTTGCTTAGTTGGATTTTTCTTCCGTTCATTCGGGCGATCGCCTCGCCTTGATATTCCCCAGCACAGCTCGGCTTGCTAGAAGATTTCTGAAATATCTTCTTCGTGACATATGAGATTTGGACTTCGGAAATGTCCAGTGTCTTCGTTAACAGTAGCATATGTGATCAACTGATCTCATTAATGACAAAAACTCACTCCTGGTCACATATAGCTTTACTGAATACTTACTGTATCGTAAATAGTATTAGATCAAGATCGTCTTCTCGGCCTAACAACCTATTCTTCTTCTTTGGCCTAACGACCTGCACGGTCATGCCTGCCATTTCTGGCTTACGAGACATATTAATATACCACGTAGTTGGATAGTCAGTCCTCACTATGGGGGAACGGTCCATATGGGATTTGAACCCCGGTCTTGCGCCGTTTACGACCGGCGCCGCTTATCTCCTCGGCCACCGGACCGCCCCAACCTAACAACCTATTAGATCATACAAATTTTCCATTCCTGGATCCCCAGACCGCGTAGTCGAATTGTCAGTACTTACTCCGTCGGATCAGTCCGAATAGTCGTTTGGAAACGGTTTTGTGGCGTGAAAGATTGGTGCAGTTACTGCTACCCTGCTGGGCCGGTATTAGTCTATAAGTAGTAAACAATTGCTCTGATATCATTACATACCTCTTCTGTGAAGCAGAGACGAAAGAATCCTTCTGGGACCAAAGTCTCTTTAAGCCATATAACATCAACAACATACCTTTTCTGATGGACGATCTTGAGGGATGAGGATTGTTCGCTTTTTTTTCACATGAAGTAATTAGATTGGTGACCCAAATGCGTTGTTCAAGTAAACGTTCTAGTATTTTACGAGCCCGTCATCAACTGTAAAGTCATGTTTAGTTATTCTTTTCTATTTATAGGTTTTACCGATCTATCCGAATTGTACAACAATCCTGAAAACGGTGGAGCTTCCAAGCTTTCACAAGTGCTTAACACCTACCTTGGTGGGATCGTGCACGAAATATTGGGCCATGGCGGAGATATTCTCAAATTCTCCGGCGATGCCATCCTGGTGTTATTCAAGGCAAACTCCTCCGTATCTTTACCAGATGCGATTCATCGAGCGATCGATACGGCAATCATTATTCAGCTTTCCTATGGCCGCTACAAGACCGACGTCGGTGTTACATTACGCATCAAGATAGCTATTTCGGCTGGGGAAGTACACTTTTCACTGGTGGGAAATGAATCCTTTTCGCATTACGTCGTTGCCGGCCAGCCTGTGTGGAAAGTGAAGCTGGCGGAACGGATGGCACTGGCGGGTGATATCATTGTGACATACTATGGTAAGTAGCTTGTCTATAATCTATGACGAGAGTACATTTAGTTTCATATTTATTCACAGCATGGAGTTATATTCACGATAATGAATATGTTTGGGAATCGTGTGCAGACAGGATGCATCTTAAAATTAAAGGATTTACCAGCTATTGGCGATCAACAAAGCGGTTAAACTTTGTGGATGCATCTTTCCGAGAGGATCAGGAGGGAGACGATCCTTTAGAGCAGGACGATGCAATTAGAATTGATAGCGAAATGCTTGCCAGTAAGTTTTCAGTATTTGCAAACTGTGAAGTTCTCGTACTCAGTGTTTTATCTATCTTTCAGTCCGCCCTCGCCTCAAATATGTTACGCCACATGTTGTGTCCTCGTCATTACAAAAGTTTCTCATTAAACCCGTTCTAAACGCGGTCGAAAATAATGAACCGCTGGAGTTGTTAACCGAAATGCGTCAAATTGTGACAGTATTTTTGAATATTGTGCTTAAACCCCGAGACGTTGTTCCGATGATCGAGGAAATAAATTCCATTTTCACCACCGTTTGCAAGTACGCAAAAGTGAGCTGAATTTTCTTTATCGTCTTAACTCTATCTACGTAATTGTAGGATCGTCGAAGGATATGAAGGAATCGTGAACAAACTCTCCTTGTTCGATAAGGATGTAATGTTTTTAATTATTTTTGGCTTGCGGGGACTGAAACATGAAATGGACAGCCAAATCGCATTGCACTGTGCGTGTGAAATACAGGACACATATGCAAAAAACCCTTCGATCATTTCTGCCTCGATCGGTATAACGACAGGTATTGCATATTGCGGCATTGTTGGACATACGGTACGGCGTGAATATTCTGCGATAGGAGTTCACGTAAACAAAGCCGCTCGACTAATGATGGCCTATCCGCACAAGGTAACATGCGACAAGACCACGTTCATGATGAGTAAACTGGATCCAGCTCACTTCACGCTACAAGATGCAATACAGCTAAAAGGATTGCACAATGTAGGACCAATCTACGAGTTTAAGGAATTTATTGCGTGAGTTTTGTTTTGATCAATTGAAAAAACTTTGATAAGGCAACAAAACATAATCCATTTGTACAGGGAACGCGAATTACTGAAGCCGATGGTATACAACTATCCCTTAGTCGATCGAGACCAGTTCATTGATATTTTCCAGGAAATGGTCGAAGACGGTATGGTAATTGCTCAACAATGTACTCGGACAAACTTTTCAAACGATCAGTGGATACAAAATTGTTTGCTAATACGCGGGGAGGCACAGATGGGTAAAACCCGTCTAGTAAATGAGTTTTTCTACATTGCACTACGCAACAAACACATAAGCTCATTATGTTTTTCCCTCAGTGTGAAGGATTCGAAGGTAAGAGGAGATGTACTAGGAGATAAACTCCCTGAATTATTTATTTATCGTTTACGTTTTTGCTCATCAGAAACCATATTCCGCGGCTAGCCTTTGCATTTCCCGACCGCTTGGATTTACCGAAACATTAACGACCATTGCGAGGCAGAATCGTTTGAAGTTGTACCTACGGGAGCATAAAATGGAACAACATTTATCACTTCTAAACGAAATTGTTGGCACGAATTTCAACGAAACGGAGGCAACCGCCAGTTTAAACCAAGCAGATAAAGAATCTGCTAGAAAAGAATTGTTCCGGTTTCTATGTCAAAAGGTAGGTAGCGTTACGCGTTAGCCGTGTGCTGCACTTTGCATACCTATTGGGCGCATAAGCTGCTTACGAATTTAAAGTCGCCATTCGTTTGCCTCTCCAATTGTTTAGACGTTTCAAAACCTTTGGGTGCTGATAATTGACGATGCCGAATTTATAGATGATCAATCTTTCGAACTATTTGACATAATCTGGGAAATGCCGCAGATCATTACGGTTCTAACGGTGGGCTACCAGAAGCGATTGAGCCCGGTACGTGTTCGCGTTCTCGATAGCCCCAATGTATGCCAGATAAAGCTGCCTCCGATAGAAACATTGCTACACAAAGCGGTCGCTTGTCAATTTCTGAACGTTAATGCTATTCCGCTGGATCTGGAAAGGTAGGTGGAACCGTCTTACAAGAGGGCGGCGCGGGTGCACACGCGATGTTAACCGAGTTTGATCGCGTTCGAATGGGGACGAGTGTCACGTGTCGACTGTGGGCTCGTTGAATAAGGAGGTATTTGAAAATTATTTGTTTTTATTTTGAATCGTGTTTCTGGATCAACAGCTGGACAACAATTTGCCCATGTGCTGCGGTCACGCCGCACGTGACGGTTGTTGGCTCGTTTTATAATCGCCTATTTACCTCTTTCTGTTCAGAGGTGGAAAATCATACTGGAGCCAGGCATGCAAAACTGGACGGTTTGATTGGCAGAAAGCAGAGGGTAGTTATTGAGCGCGAACGTGAATGCATAGATTTACACGCAATTAAAATGGGATGCGATGCATCGATAGGCGCGCTTGTTTCGTCACCATCGGAGCGATCAGGATGCTCGAGCTTATGCCATCTACTATCCTCACATAACAATTGTGCTAGAAAACTAGCTCAATTTGGTCAAGTCTTGATTTGAGTGGTACACGATCCATAACAGAGTGCAATCGTCACCGTTATTTTAGGCATATATTAGACTGAGACTGGATGCACACTTGGCTTTGAAGGAACGATGCAGTCTGATCGAACTTGAGAAAGCACCGTTTTTGATATTAACATAGAACCTATCGCGGTAAGACCACGCCATTAACTAGGTACAGTTATGGTTTAGGCAAATGAGATACAGCTTTTGTTTTCACTGCAATATGCAAATGTAAGAAAGGAACAGCATGGATAGGGGTAACTCGGTCTTTTTTTTTTTTTTGTTCTGATGTAAGAGACGCATGTTCAACGAGGAAGAGAAAGCTTCGTTACAGCTGTCAATATGAGATGTGTTGTGCAATAGGACCAGGAAAGGCAAGATGTGCGTAACAGTATTGCACATGCACATAAGGTTTGGAGTTGTATAAGATTGGTTTTGATGTGTTATGTTGTGATATAACAACTTTCGATTGCTGTGTATAGGTGTTATCCCATCATCAAGAATTGGTAACTAAAGAATTTTGTTCCGCTAATTAGGTTGTTGCACACCATCAGCAACGGGAATCCGGGATGGATCAATACATTTCTGCTGTGCTTACGTCAGAGCGGTATCCTGCGTGTGAAGCGTATGGGTTACTGTGAGGCCCAGACGGACGGCTATGTATTCTGCGACTCGTCGTTCCTGCAGCGGGACAGCATCAAGTCCAACTCCACACTCCGGCCAAGCCTTTCCGACTGGCGACTGTTCGAATCGTCGTTCGATATCGGCGAACCGCTGCTCTATCCGGGCGATCAGGCACCTTCACTGTTCAACAAGATCGTGGACGTAGCGTACCTAACGGATACGGTCGACACGAAGGATTACTACACCTCCGGCAATCTGGAAGCGTTTCATCTGATGCTGTACGATTCGCTGTCCGCCTTCGAGCAGCTCGTATGCAAATGTGCCGCCTTTTTGGGGCAGAAGTTTCTGCGCGCCTCGCTAATGTACACTATGGCGATGGAGAGTGAATGGGATGTAGCAATCGGTAAGTATGATGTTACTATTTTCGCTCATTTTCGTGATGGGCGTGAATTCGCGGAAGTGGTGTGCAGGCTAGCGAAACCCAAGTTCATCGGTACATGCGAGTAACGCTCGTTTGCAATTCGTCTAGCGCGCTGCATGGAGATGCAGTAGACACTAACCCAAACTACCAATTCAATCGATTGATCAATTACCATTGCTGATCGGTTTGGTTACCCGAAATTTTCTAACTTCGCCTTTTCTGACAAATCTTTTCCTTCCCTATCTCATGCATTCACGCAATATCTCCATCGTATGTTTCGCATTGCCAAACTCTTGTGGAAAGCAATGAAGAAACTGTTTGACCTTCAAATTCTATCGTGCGCAATCGGAGACTTTAGCGAAGGTTTCCGGTTAGCGCAGAAGAATGTTAACAGCAGCTGGTTGCCGCGTGGTGAATGTGCCTGTATTGCACTGGATGTAGATCGTAAGTATTCTAGTCGAAGCGAATTAGTATGGTGACGAACATTGACTAGCATTCCTTATTTATTCCAGGAAGCTGCAAAGATCTGCCGAAGTACGCGGTTTGTGGATACTCTAAATTCAATTCCAGCGAGTTCCATAGCACGGTATATAATTTGGTAACAGTGGAACAGAAAAAGCAGTATCACAGTAATGCGCTGGAATTTATTGAAAGTGAAACTAAAAAGTAAGACATTTTAAACGCCCATTTCAGTCAGCTGGTATTCAATGATTATCTATCACTCTGTAGATGTAACGCTTGTGGAGCTGTACCGTTTAAAAATTTAATGAGCTGTGAAGAAACATACGAAGTTCAGGTAGGTTGTCATAGGGCTGAGGAACCAGAAGCCAACGAAATGCTACTGCAGAATAGTACCAGTGTAAGTGTATTTTATTTATTCGCCAGATGCTTTTTTTGCGAAATAACACTTATTATCGTTTGTTCTCTTTTGATTCTATAGAGATTTTCGTTGTACTCCTCTCAACGTAAGACAATATTTGATCCTGCTAATAATGTGTTTTTCTGTGTGTTTGTTGAAAATTATATTTAATGAGTTTTGCTTTCAGAATCTATGATATTTGACTGCTTTAGACGCCGCCGTAGTTCTCGTAGTTCGCGACGTGGACCGGTCCTCAGCTATGGGGCGTATAATTTTGTTTCCTGTAATTGTAACATGATTCTCTACAGTATGTTCAGCGATATAGTGCTACATAGCAATGGTGCAGGTTTGCTGGAAAAATGTGTTGAAGCGAATATTGAATGGGCGAGGATCTGCATTAAGTTATCAAACATACCGAAAGCCATCGCTATTCTGGAGGATGCTGGAAAGCTGATGACGGTAGGCAGTCAGCATCGATGGGATGAGAGGCGTAAAAAAGTGAATGCTAAGAAATGTGTGTGTGTTTTTTACAGCAAATTGACACAGCAGAAAACGTTGCTCTCGTTACGTACCTGAAGGGTCGTCTCTACACTCTGGAAGCAAAAGGAAAGTATTGTTTGGAGCAGTTTGAGCGTGCCCTAGAACTTTACTATCGTGCCTTGCGAACATTAGGGATGAGTTTTCCACGCCTCCGGTAAGCTTCCACGCGGAACCATTCATCTTTTTTACACAAAACTAATTTTCCACGTTTTCTGTGCAAGCTCTTTGGTTCGATTGAAGAGCCGATATTATTTGAGAAAGATACAAACATATCTTGATCCTACCAACAAAGAAAAAAGCTCGACCAGCAAAGGGCTTTTCTACAGCTTGATCGTATCGCAGATCGCTAGTTGCTTCAATGGTATGCATAAACTGTTCGTAAAGTTACGCGATTGGGATCGTGCCACCTTAGCTGCAATCTGGGGTCTGAAGCATGCCTTACGCCACCGCAAGAGTAGTACAGTGTTGGTGAAGTCGTTTGCCAACTTTTTTCATACAGGTAAACTGTTACATTAATATTATCGAGCAAACATTCATTTGAAAAAGAGAATCCTTTCATTTTTCTTTCAGCTTACCATGTTGGATTCTCAGAAAGGACAGCCTGGATGCAGGAACGATCATTGGAGATAGTTGCTGAGAATGTTCACCGGATCGATGCAGACTATCTGGATGCAGTAGTCCGCTATTATACTGCTCTATTTCTTTGTCAGTAAGATTGTTTTAAAGAGTGTTATGCGTGCAACGGTAACTGCATTGCTCTGTTTCTGTCCATCCTCGCAGGACTATACGTTCGAAGAAAATTCTATCGATCGAACTTGGCAAGGTTGTGCTGCACATAAACGATAGGCTGCAGTATCAATCATGCGAATGGGACATAATCCCCATTCTTTGTGAAGTGCTTCTCTCGAATCGACGTATCGGAGAAACGGTTCAGACTCTTTGGACGCTTCAGAAGCTTATCGTCCATCAGCAGTATCGTACTGGACAGATTTGGTACTATGCGATTTGCCTCGATGTCCTGCTCGATACAAGCTGTTGCATCGAGTCGTATCGACGATGTGAGAATTTTTACTTCAAAAATCGTGAATCCTTCTTGACGCAACGGAACGGCTTTGCCAGTGCTCGACTTTTCGCCAACCTGTGGCTGTGGTGTGTCCGTTACGGTGCCTGGGTAGCGGCAGACAACTGGTTGGTCTTGCTGCGTGAAAATTTTGTGCTTAGCGTGCACGATTCCACGATCAACATTAACACCGCGATCCGAATCGTTGAAGGGATGGTGCTGACGCTGATCTACCATATAGAGGTGCGTAATACGGCACAGATTCGGCGAGTGAGGGCCTGCATCGAGACGCTGCTCGGGAGCGTGGAGCAGGCGCTCTCCATCAACCGGAATCACGTGGATCGTTTCGAGCTGATGCGCATCTACTACCGGCAAGTGGTGGATCCGGATGGTGGAAACGTTCGCCGACAGTTGGCTGCGGCCGCCAAACGAGCCCAGAGTCGGAACGATCATCTCTGCCACGATCACATCCAGCACACGGCCAAGGTTTGTTGGTGTTATGTGACATGCGTACGGCGTAATGTCTTAGGCAACGCCGTTACGTATTGTTATATCGTTTTCCTCTCTCTCTCTCTTTTCCCATTCCCATTGCTGCGTGTTATTTTCCTTTTCCGACCTCTCTCCCACACACACACGCACACACTCATCACTTAAGTTTTGGCACCGGGAGCTACCGCCGGCGCTGGAAACCTTCTGGCTGGATCACGCTGCCGGAAGTGATCGCATCGATGGTGCGAGCCGAAACCAGAGCTTTGCGGCCGGCTCGCTATTCGGCATCAGCAACGAGCAGCTGTACGATTATGGGAGCTGTATAATGAATCACGAACGAATCTATCCTTATTCAATGCCATTGCCAAGAGCTCGGTTCCGTTGAATGAATATGCAATCGAGTGTCCGGAAGATGTCATGCCCGAAACATCACCCAACGCACGGATCGGGGCACCCCCTCCCCTTCTTGCGGCATGCTGACCGGTATCGCTGCTTATGTGAGTGTGAAACGGACGCGGTCGAGAAGAGTGGGAGAATAATTTGAATTTTTATCAATGCGTGTGTGGTGCTTAGCAGATGGAGCAGCTGAATAGAAAAGGAGCGGGTGTGAGATGAAACCCGAACGGAGGACGAATTGTTTCCGTTGGCGTTGGTGTTGGTAACGGTTCTCCCAAGCCGCCAGTCCAGCAAATCGAAATTAGACGTCCATCTCCCATGTCCCAGAATGGCGAAGTAGTGGTGTGTTGATAAATTTTCATGAGTGACAAGCAGACACCGCTTTTTCGTCCGGGGGTTCATTCCGTTTTCCCCTGTTTTCCTTATTATATATTCTATCTGCATCATTCCTCTGCGTTTATTGCAACTTTTGTGTAATTATTGGCTGTCATCGCTTAAAATTTCCCAAATCCGCGTGATCTGCTAGCTTTGGTTGCTCATGTGTTGGGTGGTTGAATCATAATTAAATGTAAACAGGATCCCACCCAACTCTGTGCCACCGTCCACCAGTGTTGTGTCTAAACTCGATATCGTCGATATGCGTTACGCATGACTACCGGGATGGTTCTCAATCGTACGCATTAGCCATACGGCACGCAACCCGTTTTAAGTGTCGCGCAAAGTTTAAGTGCGTATATATTGACTTTGAAAATTGTAAAGCAGCATCCATTCCAAGCCAGTTGACCCTTATTCCTTTCTCTTCTTCCGCGACCTCAACCTTTTTTTTCGCTTATCCTGTCCAACGTGAAATATCGCTGTTGGGTATCTTGGTAACTGATACATTTGAACGAGGTAGGGCCGTTGGCAACGTTAACCCATCAATTTGGCATCCGGATTTCTGTTCGAATTGGATTCTAGGTTGAATAAATTACATTTGAATCATTTGGGGCCCTTCGCGCCCGGTTGATGCGGTTCATCACAATGCGTCGGGATATGTAAGGTACATTTGTCCTTGTCACCTGGAACGTGTGCGCATATCCGCACTCAACCCTTTGACCATCAGACGATTAGCCTAGTTTGCAGGCAGGTAGTATGTGTGTGCCGGTATCATCAACGTCAAATCACACGGAGATCAACGCCGTGCTGCTACAAGCAAATTAGAATAGCTGGGCACGAGTTTATAAGTATGCAGTTTGTATTGGTTAGAATCGTCACAAACCGGATGCATACGTACGCATGCACGCGCCAAGTGCGTCCTAAAGTGGCTGCCTTTCGTTTGCCGCCGCAGCGTCACCATTTCCATGCCCTGTTTGCAGCACAGGAAGGAACACCTCCTACTAGCGGTGCACAAGTAGGGTCGGCGGCACATCGATTTTACTATTCCAAGGGTACAACTCACGAGCCGTATCGAGTACTGTAGTGAACTCTAACAATCGAAAGGAACACCCTGCGCTCTCCCTCTATGTCACAATCTCCGGCCAATTATAAACAACCCTTAATAATGGAGCACGCTGAGAAAAAAAATCGAAATAAAACGGAAGGAAGTGTACGCGCGTGTACGAGACCACTTCGAAGCTGCATTGATGTATTTAAATGCGCCTGTTGTCTGATCAAGGATTCAAGGATTTCTGAATGAGTTACTCCTCCGATGTGTGATACAAGCTCGGGTGGATGGAGGGGCCCGCGTTCGCGTTGATCGGGATCGTACATTCTTGATCCGGATCGTGAAAGTTGTGCTGTTTGCATTGTTTGCGGAAGACTTGCATGATGCCATCGTGATGGAGGAGGATGAGGTGAACGAAAGGAGCACACAGGAGGAGAGGAAATAATTCAGCAACCGGATTAAACCGTGCCTCCAAAGGGCTGTTGTCGTCTTTGGTGCGAACGTTCTCTGTCCGATGTATCTGTTTTCGGAATGGATGAAATGGACGATTGGTAGCATCGGGAGGCTTTCAATAGAAATGGAATTTATCTTACTGTTCAACCGACTGCGATGTAGTTTGTTATCAACCTTGATTCTTGCGACCAACACGTGCTAATGTAACAGTTGAATGTATAAACAAACATTGATTTAATTGTTTGGTTTATAAGTTCTGTTCGTGTCATTAAATCCAAAAAAGACGTTACTATGAAAGTGCAAAACACGCATGATCACAGTTCACACGTAACACGTGTCAGGATAGTAAGTCCTGATCTGAAGGAAAGTCGTTACACCAAGATCACGGCATCCGAACTCTTCATTAGGCAATGTATAGCAGGCGACAGTCCAATGACGGGAAAATCAATTTTTCACGGATGGTTTTATTCAATAGAATTGCGATTTAATTGAACGAGTGACACTTCGTCCACACTGACTGTCTTGCGCGAGTTGTTTTAATCATCTCACTATTTGTACAAAAATGTAACGCTCGCCGTAACCGGTTCTCTTCTAATTTTGTTCTGAGGATGAGTTAATATTTTATTGAACAGAGTCTTAAACATCATCAAAATGAGAATTTGCAGTATTTTTTGTAAATAACCTTTCAAGCAGTAGAGAATCAAGACTTTTGGACGGCCGAAGCGAATGTCGACTTTGACAAAAGAAAAGGATGAAGGGAAGTGGAACGTGCGATTGGTTCTTCTTCTTCTTCTTCTTTGGCCTAACGACCTACTCGGTCATGCCTGCCATTTCTGGCTTACGAGACTTATTGATACCACGTAGTTGGATAGTCAGTCCTCACTACGGGGGGAACGATCCGGATGGGAGTTAGAAATGGTAGACCCAAGATCGCTCGAGGTTGTTGTGCCATATGATAGATAGGACCTATAGTATGAGGGAGATGTTTGATATTGTAGTTTTTGTAGCCTAACACTCTACTAAACCAACGATCGGTGAAGTTTGACTCGCTAGAGTTTGTCACTTTCAATAATCCATTCAATGAATTCTCTTTCCTTAAGACCACCGACACTGTCGTAAAAATGATCCATGCAATGAAAATGAACTTGTTGAAATATCGTTTCATTCCTCAAGCTTTTGCTGCATGTCGGAAGATATCTTTGATTCATGAAACCTGTTTTCATTGAAACGTTCTTGAATTTTTTTGAAATTAAATTATTCTAAGATTCGATAATGCGAATTTAAAATGTAATATTCCATTTTTCATAAATTTGAAGTAAGGTTTCAATAATTTTTAAGTATATTTACACAGTATAACTCCCAAAAGCCAATGTAATGAGTATTTTTTAAAGATATTCTGCTAAATATATCTTATATATAAGAAAGGTTACCAAACACTGGGCGCTAGGATTATGCATGCTTTCTAGTACTAGCTTAACACACAGCCCACACTTGTCATGGAACTTGTACTAAACCATTACTACTAAATACTACTACTCCAAACAGTATTTATTTTTAACCATTATTGAACAGCTTTTACAGGATTTTTTCCAAGAAAGATAAAATTTCCATAAAAGTTAAACTGTATTAAGTATCTTTTTATTTTGTCTGATGAAAGTCTTCGCTTCGTCATTAAATCATACCAACCAAAAAGTTAGAAAGTGACAGCAACTTCCAACGGATCGATAGAGGAACGCTTACGAAACCGGGTAGCTGTTCGACTCGATTGCATATCCTTTTTTGCTCCTTTTTTTGCAAACACGTTCAGTTAGCTTTGCCTTTGCTAGCCCTAGCTCAATATCAAAGTTGTATAATCGTGTTTATTTATGCAGGCTCTGCTCGATCTGCTTTGGGTAGCGATCGAGGCAGGAAAACGTAGAAGATCACATAAAACAAAGCGAGCCTTCCAGCTTATCGGACCCAGGAATGGCGAGAAGAGCGGCGGTATCAGCAGCAACATCATCGTCATTTAGAATAAGTGTGGCTAATTTACATCCTTATGCAAAATGTATTTTGATTCCTGAATCGAATGTACCGCCTTCATCATCGCTTCATCTGTTCTATCCTTCCGCCCTGTCCCGATAGATACCCCGCGTCTAGAGCTTTCCGGTTGTCGTTGCCTCGTTTCCAGAACACGCAACGGTCAACTGCAGGAGTCGATCGATCCGCTGGGCTGACGGTGATCGTGTTTACGGCCCATATGTTGCGGTGTTTTGGGGGTTCGGGTCTAGGGGTGGTCCTCATGATCTTGAATGTTTTCTTCCTCTACTTGTTCCTGCTGAATGAGAGATGCCACTAACGGTTTAGCTCGGTACCGGTTTGAGGGTGTCCCGTGCCGATGGGAACACGTTCGCCGGCTCTGATCTTTGCACAACTAACGGGATGCGACGAATCCAATGATCGGAACCGTCGTGTGCTGCACACACGCCCGCTGACTGCATTCGAAGGTGCATTTGAAGTTTTCGGCGTAAAGTGAGTCGCCCAATCCTTGCACTACACCTTCATCCGTACCAAAGGAAAACAGTACAATGCAAATATTTGTAACGGTCTTGAGAGCGTCGAAGCGAGATAACATTAGCTCCCGCATCTACCGTGACACGTTACGTGGAAGTAGTGGATTATGTTTAACGGTCGGATTGTTCGCGATCATGATCTTGGAGCGGAGAGGTTTTATTTTTTCTTCACTTTATGGAAAACACATTTTCTTCCCCCAGCCGTTACGTGTCGACGTGTTGTTCCTGCATACCTTTGATCCTTGTTTTGTGCTGTCGACAAGAGGACGAGGCGAACGTACCGGTCCAATACCGTTTTCTGTCCTACCGTTATGTAAGTGCCGCGTGACTCATTGATTAAGATGTAGGCATGTATGACCGATACCGATTTGTCATTGGAATTGTCAATTAAGATGGAAAAGGCGCACGCGCGTACCACCGCACTGAGATAACGCGAAACTTAAAACAAAGAAGAAAGAAGAATATGGAGAAATTCAAAACAACAAACAGCACACAGAACGCGGAATCGGCAGCAATCGAACAGAAAAAGTGCAAAAGAAAGGTAATAGAAATTGCAAACGATATGCGAAACTGGTAGAACTGCAAGATAAAAAGCGAAACGCGAAACTTATTTCAAACCGTGTCGACTACCGTCCCGCTAAGCGTATACCGGGTCGACCGTTTTCAAGGTGAATCGGACGAAATTCGGAAATGGCCATTAGGCAAGAAAGAAGTGCATATCGTAAGGTAAATGAAACAAACCCCACTTACCACATTAGTACGATAAGTTCGAAGAGGATACAGGTAAGGTTCATGCATCCGGTTTGATCGGGTGATACAAGACGTGTGATTGATCCAGATGCCCTTCGGTGAAAGTTAGGCACAATCGACGGTACAAATGCTAATCGACACGTGAGTGGGCGGTTTTCCACCGATAGCACAGCGGACGGTGTACTATGCTAATACATGCGCACGGGTTGTGTTTTTTTGCCGGCGAAGGAGAAAGCGTCTCCTTTACTGAGTTGTTTGCTCCGTTCTGTAAGGGAGCCGTTACAATAACTTCCTAGTAAACGACTAGAGGTGAAATGATCATACAGATTCACTTGATAAAGTGAGTGATCTATATGCAACAGGCGATGGAATGTGACTTTCCGTTGTTTTTATGTCTGTCTGGCCAAGCAGCACTCACGTTCTCATCGCAGAATGTTAATGGCAGGATATTTGAAACAATTAATTTTATTATGAGTATAATTGAGATATAGCAATGAGAGAATGAAGAGACGGCAACCCCAAATAGTAGGCCAAAGAAAAAAAACCCAGCTTGTGTCTTGAATCATCTGGTTTCCGGATAATGAAGTTTCAAAGTTGACACTGAGGTGCGTTAGAAAGTAATTCCACATAGGAGCAACCAAGAAGATACCTAATAGCAATAAGTATTAAGAATTTTTGCATCCTTTAGATTTGAGTCAAGGCAACGCCTGAATGGCTTTATATAATATTGATAAGTTCAAGTATCGGGTGGCAAAAGACAAAAATACGAAGAAAAGGAATGAATTTAGGATGCATCCCTGGAAGAAATCAGAATTACACGAACAGTTAGTTATAATCACTGATTTAACCTTAACACTGCACGTGCTTCCTGAGGGATACCAGGTGAAGCAAGAGCGAGTTGGATCAATTCTTCAATGTACATTGTGGAGACCTGAATGTCCAGTCCAAGGAATATGGCAAATTTGAATGTCCAACTTTGTTTTTCCGACAATTCGCACTGTAATGTCCGGTTTTCCTGGAGAGATGATCGGTCCGAAAATAGGTTCGGTTCAAGATGATAAATAGTTTTGTCCAGGAGGCGACTCTCTAGCCATGACAATGATATATTGATTTGGGGGTTCCAAATATACCATTCCTCAAATTTGTGTTGGGATATGAGGTGGGACTTATCTTCATCATCGTTCATATAACCTATAATAATATCCTCGAAGGTTTTTGGTTATCATTGTAAAGTTTCTTTTAATTTTTAAGATGTTGGATAGTCAATGTCATTTTTTTAAAAAGGAGTTACGATATAATGTAGTATGCATCACTCTCACATGTTCACAAAAGGTTATGCCATTACAAAATTAGAAATTTGGATGCGGATGAGGTAAGATGGAAGAAGCAGAAATACGAGGATTAAATTCTTCGAATGATCGATAACAAGGAAAATTAAATGTTAATAAGAACTCGTTAGATCAGGTTAGCGTTAAAGATGTTTTATAGTTTGTTTGTTTGTTTATTTGTTTGTTTTTTTTTGTAGTACAGCTTAGCCGTATAAACCACATGTTCGAGGATGTCTGTAGGATTGTCTAATGAAAGAATACGTTGCTACATCTTTCACAGCCAATAGGTCACTAACTGGAGCATTGCGGGCCTTTCCTAAGGGCAGCCAAGGCAGGGAGTAGTTGCGGACGAGCCAAACATCAAACGATCCACATAATGACCACATAATATGTTATAGTTCCTGCAGCTTTTTCTAGTATAGATGTGTCCACATTACTCCCGAAAACATTACGATTGTTGTTGTTTCGAATTACGGTTTAATAATACTGTAAATGGTTTTTAGTTATTTAATTCTATACTTAATAGATTACATTTTCAAGCATCTCTAAGGCTAGTCTAAAAGGCTCATTAGATATTGCTCTGTTTGTGTAGACGATCTACTATCATAGGTCTCCTCTTCGTTGGCTCAAAGTCACTATATCATACCTGCAATAGAATGACCTTTAATATTATTTAAAGTACTCTTTGAATGCAGTCAGTTCAGACGAGATTCGATCAACGATCGTCGGTGTATTTATATAACATCCGGGCCCGTCCATTCCTATATTAGCAGTCCTTGTGTTAGTTAACATAATAGGTTAGATCATTGTGATCTGGTTCCATTAAGTATGCAACTTCTAAACAATGGTCACGTTCTAAGCTATTTACTATTACGAAACTACTGTCTTCAACCGTAACACGATTTGATAACGTAATCCAGTTGTTTAGAATACAAACATATACCACATTTTTCCGTGTGATTTAAAACAGATTAGGGTATCTTCTGCAAGTGATTCAAAGCATTTATCTGCCAAACCAAACAAAGAATAGGTAACAGGAATAAAACCCACAGAAACCGATCAAAGAGAATCAAATTAAACCGATTCGGTCGAATAAGATCTGCATGAATTGTCTTTGACAGTGTCAAACCATGTGCCATTCAAATGTTTCGCATACGATAACAAGTTCAGATCATGCTGCATGCTAATAGTAACACATATCTCTGAGTGTTACGTGATGTCAGTGAGGGAGGGCGGATAACACCACCCACTAGTGTTGCCATGCATCAAGAAACGTGGTTGAGGATTGTAGAAGATAACTAGTATAGTTCTGAAGGGTACTGACATAACGAAGTTAGCTAATAACCATGTGATTAAGTAGATTCTACATTGGGGGCGGACGGCGCAATAGTAATAAAAAATAACGACGGCGATTACTAGCTGAGTCTTTCATAGGCTATGGCTGATAGTAGTAGTTGAAACTGTAACCAAAAGGGCTTTGGTTCCTTCAGGGTTTTAGGAAACCAAATGATTACTTTGCCTAATGTGGCACTATCAGAATGGGGTGACAAAATAGACGCGGAGTGATATGAATAAAGTATAAAATTGCTTGTATTGTAGATTTATACACTCATTAAGATGTAGACCATGGAATTTGTAGGTCAGAGTAGCACATATTCTTCTTCTTCTTTTTCTATTGTACTATAACCTCAAGAGGTCTTGGCCTGCCATTTCTGACTTCCGTGACTTTAATTTACCCACAACAGGATAGTCAGTCCTGCGTACGGAAGAACGGTCCGAATGAGATTCGATCCTCGGTCCTGCCGTATGCGACCAGCCCAACTATCTCTCGGCTATCGAGCCGCTCCATCACATATTACCAGTTTAAAAAACGCATTCTTCTTACTTTGTGCGTTGTTGTACCATAAGGGTACAGGATTCTATTTTTAACTTCTTTAACTTGTATTTATGCGCAACAAGATGGCCAATTAGTGAATTTAATAGTACGTGAGGGGCGGTCCGGTGGCCTAGGAGAAGCGACTGTCCAACTACGTGGTATCAATAAGTCTAGTAAGCTAGAAATGGCAGGCATGACCGAGTAGGTCGTTAGGCCAAAGAAGTAGAATAGTACGTGAATTGAGCGGCTGCCAAGAACTCCATAGCGGCCACGGGTGGTTCCGAACTCAAAATAGGTCTCAAAATGTCCCGGTCTATTGAGGTTTGGTCCATCTTATTCAAGCATATATAAAGAGGGAACTGATAAGGTTTCTGTATATTCTGTGTGTTGCAATATATTGTATCACTTAAGCTTTTTTCTGTTAACTTTAGCTACTTCGTGTGATATTCGTGGTTGGTGAATAAGGAATTAGTTGTACCGAACGGTTTGAGATGCGCACTTAGACTAACTTATTTTATTATAAAAAATGAAACTTAATGCTAAAATCCTTAATGTGTAGAAGTGAGTTTACGGTATTAGTGTGTGTGTAGTATTTGCGTTAGAAGCAATTTGTTAGTAGTGCGTGTGTATGCTACGCAGGAGTACCGTTGCACGATAGGTTACGAAACAGTAACGTTCACAAAAAAGGTACGGCTGCCACATAATTAAAACTCCTGTTTGGCCTTCCGTAATAACTATCCTTACTCTGAGAAAATTCTGCCAACTGGTGCTAGGTGTCCCAACATTTATACCGCTTATATGAATCGATTATAATCAAATATACCGTTAGTTTATTAATTCTTTTTTGTGGCTATATTATCCTAATTGGCGTCCAGGATGATATTGTAAAATAAGTCTTATAAACCAGAAATAGCCGACATGAGCGAAAAGGTCGTTACGCAAAAGTACATATTATGTCTTAGCCTTTCTTTTCTGGGTTTGTTCTTGACTCTTGTTTATGTCTAACTTGGTAGACATCTCTGCGTATAGAGTTTTGTTTCGGAAGTGTTTTGGAACCGAATCTGACTTGTGATAAACTGACCTCTCGATCAGTATACTATCGGAACCCTACCCAGTTGGCTGGCTATTGTTAAAGATGTCGTACAAAAATCGTAAACAATCGTGGCCGTAAAAAGTGCATTAATATTTTATCCTAAACTGCATAAGTAGTTCACCGAAAAGCTTCAAAACAAGATCATGTGGAATCGTTACGCATAAACAGAACCGAACCAAATATACAACCTGATTATGAAAGAGCGAATCAGTATGGAAGTAAACAAAGCCATAATAACTGGACACAGTCCCCTTACCGGGAAGGGGGGAAAAGAAAACAAAAAAAAGGAACAATGCAGAGCAACCAGAATTGGGGCGAGAGCAAAACAAAAACAACAAAACAAAATTCCCCAAAGATGGGTGGGGGAAAACCGTCCAAAAAACACATGGTATTTAAATTGCACCGTACCGGTCACCTTCCGATCGGTCCAATCTGGCCAAAGAAACAGCTATGCATGGACGGATCTTCAATTTCTACCGGCGACGCAGTTACGGCTGGGGCCCAATTTATGGATTGAGGTTTTGACCCAGCGCACCCCACATCTGGTGTTGTAGTGTGACGCTAGATTCTTTGTGTGCACACTTCGTCACCATCCGTTTAGTCCTCATCCTCGAACGACATAGGTCAGCGTAGTAGCAATTGGACGGTATTTTTCGTGCCGCCACACGAGAAGCTGTGGTTCTGTTTCCTTCACTAGTGTGTGAGTCCATTCTGTGGCCAGCACACCAACTCAAAGGTCAACGATATGCAGCTTCTAGAAGCCAGCTGGCACCGGTACAGCACACCGATGGGAACACCTGAAGACGACCTGAATCATACCGTGCATAAGCGGCCGTGTAGATGGGGATGAGGCATTTCTTTGCTTAGACCAAAGCGGGTCATCGTTTGTCTATGCATACTTATAGAACCTCCGTTCCATCTTACCTTACCCTTGCGTACAAGCTGGGAAGTGCAGCGATTTATGTATTCATCCGTGTAGTGTTCCGCATCAAAGGTAATTAATTGGTGTAGTTGATCCATCCCGGTGCCATTGCTGTACTAGCAGTCTCCAGAAACGTGATGCAGCCTGTGCTGGTTGTTAGTTTCCGTGTTTTCCATTTTTGCAAACTATCATCACACGCTACCAAAGCTAGCAGGGCCATCATCAATAATGGCATTATTGATTGCGCGGTGCCCTCAAAACTGCACTGAGCTGTGCTTGCGAGATACCGACGGAAAGAGGTCGACACCGGCCAGAACTTGACTTCGATCGGGTTTTTCTCGATCTTTCGGTTTGGAGGGAGTCAGATGCAACAAGCGACACTACCCTTTATACTTCGGTAGCCAACCATCCATCACGTTAAAACTTCCCCCGTTGATGAGCCCCGTTTGTGAATATATGTATATCCTTACATCAAGTTGGTCCAGCTCCATGATGCAGGCACACTTTCTCCATCATCCTCGGTCGGTTCGGCGATATTAAAACCCTCGCGGACCGGTGGTGAGGAGGACACTTTACACCCCAAGCCATGTCTCCGATGCTCCGACAGTCTCCTTTTCGCGTGAGCCCTTTCTTCTGGCGAACGTCACGGTTATTGCTTTGCTGGGAGGGTTCATTAATAATGGACGAATTTTAGCTGCTGGTCACCGATCACCGGCTCCATTGGCATTGTGGCCGGTGTTCTCTGCGCCCGGTGGAGTGTACAGCCAAGGTGTAGGCAGCTCAGCTTTGTGCCCGATTATGTCCGTGTGTACCCGTGTGTGTAACTGTGTGCAATGATTGCGAATGCAAATAGGTTAGGTTAAGTGAAAACAACTCCACTGACCGTTTGGTCCGGCTGGCCGGGGATGGTGTGTCCAATAGGCCAGCAGAAATAATCTGGGCTGAGTTGCACCCGTTCGATCGGCGCCAGTGGCCAACGGGGTTAGTAAAAAAAAAAGGTGGAAAGAGTGTTCTCCCTTCTCCAACATCGAGCTTTCGACGAGTCGCTTAAACGTATCGAGTGATCTCGATCCTCCCTCCCTCCACCAGTGAAAAGGGCTGTACGGGGAATGCAGAAGAAACAGAAGGGTTGGTAAATCACGGTTACATACGTGCGGATCTGTCGTCGCAAGCGGCCAACAAAGCGGTTCAATCAGATACGGAAGCCGGACCTCATTTTAATTCTAATAAGCGTAAGATCGTACTCGAAACGGTGAAGGGGGATGCACATGGTGGTGCGTGGTACGCCGTGAAAGAAAACAAACTCAATCTAACCGTTCGGTCGTTCGGGTGTCGAAAGTAGATCACACCGAAAAATATTATCTTAACCCACAAGTACTGAGCGTCGCATTCGGATGGAGACGCCTGGTTACTCGTACGGTGTGGAGGTTACGGTCGTGCAATCACATGTGGGCTGACATTGTTCGGAGCGGGGCAAAAAGGGGAGTACGCATGAGAAACCAGCATAGAACCGTTAAGAATGCGCCAAGCGAAAGAACACCACCGATTACTCACAAGCAGAACACTGCCATTCGATTAACAAAAAAGGAAAGAAAAGGTTAAAGTTGGAACACACCCTACATGATTTTGGCGTAACAATAACACAAACACTTTCCCGGGACCGGTTTCACCATAACCTCCCCTTTCGCAGTGAGGGGAAGAGTAAAAATAATATTAAAAAAACACCCGCTTTACATTGCAAATTCCATACTGTTGTTCGTTTGGATTCGCAACAGTTACTTTCGATTTGCATGTGCAACGGAGTATTGGAAGCGTTATGGTGGCGTGAAGTCTCCCAGGATGTAGGCAGTATGGGCTGTTCTCTGTTAACTGTTTATGTTCAGTTCGGCAGTTAGTTCGCCCACGTAGGACATCGCCAGGGGACAGGTGATGCGGGGGACACGGTACAAGGAGTCAATAACAATCAGTTTTTACAAACAAATGATTTACATATGCAATAGGCTCAATAGTTAACTAATTGGTGTGATACAAAGCTTGATGTAAGTAACAGATATAAAACGCGAGATTTTTTTTTATTCGTCAATCACAGCCAGGCCGTATTGCTTACGACTATTATCTTAAATCTAAACTTAATGTAATATGCAATTCACATTGGTTGGGATGCATTTCCTTCTCTGAACCGGGAAAGTGCACCTTATCCCGGGTGTACTCGGTTGGAAACGCAAGATATTAAAAGCGTGTGAATAGTTAGATAGTTAATTTATTGATTCTCTTTGTAAAAAAGCCAATCGGAATCGAATGTCAAAGAGTTTAAACTAATGATAATCAAAAAGATTACAACTAGAACTCGGGATATTGATGTGAAAATTTGAACATTTGCCACACGATGAAGTAAAGAACCATTCGAAAATTGATATATCTAAAAAGGAGAGTAAAGGAAGTTCTATGTTAGCGCGTGTTAACATTCCAAGCACCAAGAAACAATGATCATTCGATTACGAGTCACATGATAAATCGGTAAAACGAATACAGAAGAATTGTGGAATAATTATATAAGTCCAGAATCATTCAAATTGGCTCTTAATCTAGTATCTAGTATATACATGAATCTGTATATATGACGTTACATGTAGTGATCAAACGATCAATATTTACGTCATTTAATATGAAGTTTGAGTGGTTGAGAAGTTTATATTTCTATTACTGTAAAAGCTGTTTATTTACTAGGCGAAATTAATTGGGTAATTTTAACAATCGAAACAACCTTACCTTTGTTACTTTTGTAAGGTTGTTTTGTATGTTTTCCTTTTACGCTCCGAATCACTTTTATATGGCGGCCATTCCAACTCATCAGCTGTACTGATCTGATCCAGATCGTCTGATGCAGATTGAAAAGCTCCGATCCCAAATTTTAGAGCATTTCCCATCACAAATAAAAACCCGAATTATTTTGTAATGGTAGATAATGTAACATAAGTGTTTTGGGCAGTGTGGAGATATTTTAATGCAGATGTATGAATAGCACAATAAAATAAAAAAATAAAACCGTGAAGCAATTCAACATTTACCACACGCGGAGCTTCCCTACACCTCTGTTTGCAGTGACTGTTACATCGAAATGAAATCAGGGTACAGGTTTGTAATATCGTTACTGAGGCATTCAAGAGCTTTAATGGATCGATGTAATATAATTTGGATGAAGGCGTGTATACTCAATATTCGTACCAAAAGAACCCCTAAATGTTCCACTTCCTATTGAGACCAATTTTTTGGTCAAACATAAGGTGGCAGTAATCGCTCAGCCATCGAAATTGTCAGATTTTGCCCTTATACATTTTTCCTACTCCGCTTTTAATATCCGATTCAAAAAATGATACAAAACAGAAATCGAACGAGGAACCATTCTAGCAAAGGCCATGGATTAAGCATCAGAATGCTTGTAGTGATACCTATTGTAAAGATTTACGTTATTTTTTGTGCAGTTCGGGTCAAATTCAATCAGTTGAATCATCTTAGCCTAATAATAGTTGTATTCCTATGTTCATCTATTACATTTTTTATTAGCTTAAGAGTTGCATTAAACATGGAAATAATTCTAGAAAAAAAGGGGTTGTTTACACACAAAAGTATGTCAATAAACGTTAGTTACATTTTTTGTGTTTTATGAATGAGCTTGTTTTCAATTTAAGATTAAATTTCGTTTATAAGGTAGGTGCATATTCATTCCATAATGTGCTATCGTTGAAATTTATTAAGATACTATGATTGAAAGCAATCGAGCTGATCGTCTGTTATAATAAATAAAATACTTCAAATCATTTATAAATGTTTATATTTAATAAACGTCTATAATTGTTGCAGCTCGGTATCGGATACTGATATCAGCCCCGGACTTTCACACGAAGGGCCGGAACTAAAATCCCAAAACCATGTACAAGGACGATCCTAAAAAAATATATAATAACTTCTACGTTGTATATGCTATGTGTTGAGTAGCTTCTTTTATAAATTCTGGACGAAGTGCGATAAGTACTAACAACATGTCCTTCTTCATAATTCGACTTCTTACTGCTTATTTCGATACAATGCACCAGAATTGTGCAATTGATCTTTTGAAGATCCCTATTTGTTGCCACTTTAGCATTATTGCAATAAGACGCTCAGATAGTAGCTGTAGTCATCAAACTGAAGACGCTAAAAGTGTCTGGAATGTGGAGATCAAGTACATCCATACTGTGGACGCCGATTTTGGATCGACCAAGCACGTAATGCATAATTGATCAACCACAGCATCAGTGTCAGGCGTCTACGTCACTATCACCGACAGTGCCCGAATTTCAAACCAACCGAAAAATGGACCTAGAATTTCCGGCAGTGTATGTCACCAAGCCGCAGGCATACGGTACACCGATGTAGGTTCCAGGGGAAACAAAAACCAAAAAAAAAAAAAATACGGTAGATGGCATCTGATTGGTCCGCATCAGGCACGCAACCAAAGCTCATGCTCGCAATGGTTCGTCCTGCTCGTTCTTCCATACAGCTGTGAAGCGAACGGAGCATCGATTTGCATACCATCTTCAGTATAAAAGGGAGCCGGATCGATCGAGCAGTGTATCAAATCGATTCGAAAGCTTCTCCCGTGAACAGTTTCTCGCTTGCAGCTTCCCGTTCTCGGAGATCCTGTGTTCTCGTGTGCCATTCGAAAGGAGTTTTCGTACACGTGTATTACAGTGTTTGTGCGTACGTGTGTTGCTCTGTAGCTTTGCACCGTAAAGGAAAAGTGCTGATCGTAAATTCGTGTCGAAACGTTGAGGGAGTGATCTACAATTACTACAGCATGGATCGTGTAAGCGTTACGTTGTTGAGCTCTAGCAGTACGGCTTACCTGATGGTGAGCTGCTTTCTGCTGACACTGCTGATGTTGCTGCCCGAGCTGAAGCAGAAAGTGTTCGTACGCAGTGAGGTGTTGCAGGCACTCCGACAGCTGATCGGCAGTGTCGGGGTGATGTTCGCATCGGATGAAGTTACGGAAAGCGGGCTGGACAATCCAGCGCCCGGGCCCAAAAACTATCCAATCATTGGAGCGCTCAAGGAGCTGAACGGGTACGAGGTACCGTATCAAGCGTTCAGCGAGTTTGGTCAGCGATACGGGCCCGTCACGGCGTTACGCCTCGGTTCGGTGAATGCGGTCGTCGTGAATGGGATCGACAACATTAAGGAGGTGCTGATCAACAAGGGTCAGCACTTTGACAGTCGACCAAACTTCCGCCGTTATCAACTGTTGTTTTCCGGCAATAAGGAAAACTGTAAGTATTGCAACTATCTCCCAACCTACCCGTTGCGTGCGGTGTTTTGCAATCCTTCATTACAGAGTGTTTCTTTAATCTACTTTCAGCACTTGCCTTTTGTGACTGGTCGGAAGTGCAGAAAGCCCGGCGCGATATGCTCGTCCCCCACACCTTCCCGCGTAACTTCAGCGGCCGTTTCGAGGAGCTTAACACGATCGTTGTGGACGAAATCAGTCATATGCTCGGCACGGTCAAGGATGCTACCACAGTCGAAATCAAACCGCTAGTGCTCGCTATCTGCGCTAATGCATTCTCGCAGTACTTTGGCAGTCATCGCTTCGAGGTGGAAGATAAACGATTCCAGCAGCTGGTGCGTAACTTCGATCAGATCTTCTATGAAGTCAACCAGGGCTATGCGGCCGACTTTCTGCCGTTTCTGCTGCCACTGCACCGTCAGAACCTGCGCCGTATGGACCGTCTGGCGGAGGAGATACGTACGATCATCCTGGAGACGATCATTGGTGATCGGTATGAGCGGTGGGGCGAAGGTAGCGAACCCTGCGATTACGTGGACAGTCTCATTGAGCACGTCAAGGCAGGGCGTGGTCCGGCCCTCGAGTGGGAAACGGCACTGTTCGCACTGGAGGATATCGTCGGTGGACATTCGGCCGTTGGCAACTTCCTGGTGAAGGCGTTCGGGTACATCGTGCAGCACCCGGAGGTACAGCAGCGTATCCAGGCCGAGGCAGATGATGTACTAGAGCGACACGGGCGGCAGGTGATCGAGCTAACCGATCGTGCCGAGATGCCCTACACGGAAACAGTGATCATGGAGGCGCTACGACTGATCGCATCCCCGATCGTGCCGCACGTTGCCAACCAGGACAGTCAGATTGGAGGTAAATATTTCTTTTCGTTTTATAAGGCGGTTTGCACTTCTAAAACCAAAATAAATATTTAAGGTTTCACCGTGGCCAAGGATACGCTGATCTTCCTCAACAACTACGATCTCAGCATGTCGCCGAAGCTGTGGGACGCACCGGAAAGCTTTCAACCGGAGCGCTTCTTGCAGCAGGGTCGTGTGGTGAAGCCGGATTTCTTCATTCCGTTTGGAGCCGGGCGACGTTCCTGCATGGGGTACCGTATGACGCAACTGCTCAGCTTCTCTATCATTGCGAACCTGCTGCGAGCATACACAATTGCCCCCATCGAGGGTCAGGACTACCGTGTGCCGGTTGGATCGTTGGCAATGCCTGAGCAATCCTACAACTTCAATGTGTCAGCACGTAACTGCTGAACGGTGAGCAGATCGCCACTGCTATCACTATCACTATTAGCACTACTACTACTACTACTACTACTATTCCTGCTACTAGACGGCCCATCCAATACTCAAAAACACCGTGACAGATCAGTTTGATCAAATGTAGTAGTAGAAGGCCAGGGATGGTCTTTTCCGGGAAGTGTGCCCACTAGCGGATTTCTGTACTATCGACGACACAGAACTGATTAGTCGCCGTGAAAGATCCGTCGTGGCTGCCGATTCTCGAGGTCACGGACAACTTGTGGAAGAGCCACCAGACCAGCGTTGGTTCATGCATAGCAGGAACGTTGCAGTTGAATTGTGAAATTATGTTAGTATTTTTTTTTTTGCTACTTTTACATTTTATTACTTCCACTTCACTGCGTGTATTTATGTTGTTCTTGTGTGTTTGTGTGTATATTACGATATCTGAGCAGTACCACAGCAGGTGCACTTCACAAGACAAGTGCTCTGTACGTTGCTTGTACATTTGCTGCTATAGTGCTCAATTTTGTTAAATTGCCATTGCTTTGCTGTGATGTAGTAGTGAATACACTTCCTCCACACGTAGGAAGATTGTAACGAATTGGGGAAACATTGCGAGCTTAGGAGAGAATGTGGTAGCATTAGACTAGGAAGCTTCCGATGTAGGACAGCCGTGGATTAACCCCTCAAAATGCGTCCTACGTCGCAGCGACAAACTGATTAGCGTGTAAGAATAGGCTGATGAAACGGAGTGACTGAGTGTTGCGGTGCGTGAAATTGAATCTGACTCTACTGCCCTACATACCACGGTCACGGCCTATAGCAGCACCATCAACAGAGCTAAACCTTTCTTTAGATTATTCGGTACGACTGCCAAAGAACACGAAAGGCCTGTTGTTAGGCCATGATAATGTTTCCGATACATTAGCCCCTTGCATTGGAAGAGCAAGTAATCGACGGAGATGGTTAAATTTCCTTGTATACCACACCACAATGACCGTGGTGGTGCAGAGTGGAGTCCAGCAGTAATGTTAGTGCAGTTAGGAAATGCTAGATCAAATGTATCATCTTTAAAGTAGTAGAAGTCATTTCAATAATATATACGCTAAACCAATCAAAACGAAAATCTTGTGTTTTTATACGTTTAATATTATATTTCCATTGATCATATTTTTCTCTTACCATTACCATTACCATGTTGTAAAACATTGTGTGGTTCCCATAATCATTCTAACATTTTTTACTCCTCTGTCCAACCTCCAAAAACGCTTTCTCTACAAAGACTTTGCGAGCTGGGTTGTCCGGTGTCTGTTGCATGGCGTAACTAGCCGACGAAAGCACGGTTAAAGGAACAGCTTATGGTGTTAAAAAAGGAAACTATGTTTTAAAGAAGCTTTTGTGTGAAAAATATAATACAAAAACTTGGAGCGGTTCG